>CAJNDS010000487.1:0-67500 GCA_905221605.1 Symbiodinium natans | reverse complement strand
GGACTATGTCGGTGAGAAGAAGTGGCTCTCAAGGCACATGGCCGGCAACAGTTCTTGCCAACCCCTACAAAGCAACACAGCCAACACTGGAGCCGAGGAGAAAAGCGAGAGGGAAGTGAGTTCTTAAGCCGTCGGATGCAAAGCTGGCTCCAAGCTGCAGGTGAACTGATCCGACATCCTGCACAACAAACCCACATCAACACCAATGTCTAATATAATATATATATATATATACATATATATATATACATATATATATATATAGTGTATGCACACATGCACACATCGAATCACAGTAAAGATGAACACAAATCACAAACTGTATCATAAGAGTGATGGAAAGATAAGAAACATCATACCAATCAGAGGAAAGCCAAGCATCTGTCCCAGGGATCTTGTGCAGCGGCCTGGGGGGAAGGAGGCCCCGAGACAAGCTTTCAAAACTGTTTATGACTCGCGCCTCCGCGTGAGGCCTTCCAGTGTCTGAGTGGGTTTTTGTGTTCTTTCTGCGCAACGGCCTTTAAGCATTCCCCTCCTCCCCCTTTTGAGGAGACGACCTATGCGAGGGATCACTCCCCCTCCCCCCAAAGCACCTCAAACCCTAAATCGCCCATCCTGATGTTTAGGGTTTCGGGTTTGGGGCTTCTAAACCCCGAGCCCGAAAAACCCGAAAACCCCGAAGCTCCGATTTCAAGAAGTGCTTTGGGCCGGCCTTTGCCTGCGGGCCCTGTCCTGGGCGTTGCAGTGAGGGAGGAATACTAAAGTAAATACTTCGGGATATTCTTGAGGGTTCTCCTTTCTAAGGTTTTTAGGGTTAAGGGGCTCTTAAAGGCTACTTTTGGGGGGAATACCCGTACACATTGACCCAATCCTTGGCCAACACAAAGTATGGGCCCTGTGGCGGTCGCTCTTGTAGGACACCGTATCGCTGGCTTCGGCAAGATCCGGACATCAGGATCGAGGGGACGCCAGGCAACAACCAGTCAATGCTGAAGTTTATGGCCACCCTCGGGTAACCGTATACCCTAAACTTCTTTTGGATCCTGGCATCCCAAAACCTACCAAGCGAAGCCCAGACTTGAGATCGAGAGAAGCCCTGAAGCCGCGAACCTGTTTCTGGGGGCCTCTGCTCAGGTTGCAGCAAAGCGGCGGCTGACAGGTGGTGGGCCCAGTCCGTTGACCTCGCAGAAGGGCAAAAAGCCCCAGATGTCATGTTGCACTTAGAGAGCCATGAGCTGCTTATGAAAATTGGACATGGCAGGGGTGCTCTTGGACAGGATTCTGGGGGAAGCCCTGTCCAAGGAGGGGCTGAGGACAATGGGAGCTGCAATGCAAAGCAACGCGGCGTGCAGTGTTAAGGTGATCTGGCGCAGCGATGTCAGAGTGCGGGCGGGTAACCCTCAACAAGGGAACCCTTATATACTATACACCCTATACAAACCCAAGTGCCCATACGTAAGAACCCTTCAAAGAAGGTAAGGGACCATATCATGTACCTGCCCTCAGAGCCCTCAAGCCCTATTGTGCGACCCTCAAGTTGGAGGGTCCCTTGAGTCCCTTCAGCTCCGAGGCCCTTTGGCTCCAAGCCCCCAGCTGTCGGAGAGGGCTGCGGAGGAAAGGCCATGGCTCGGCGGAGTCGAGTCGAGGGGCAAAAAGTACACTCAGATCGTATGAGCCACTGGGTTGAAGGGGGGGTCAGGGGGGGTTTTAGGGGTTGAAGTCCCTAGGCTGATGTGTCTGTTGGTGTAAATGGAGCAGGCTGAAGCCTCTGTCTTGAAGGCTTTAAGGACAGTTCACCCACAACTCTTCGACTCCTTTGTGCCTTTGGGCTTCGACGTGGGAGTCCTCTTGTTGGGCACATGGAACTATCCACACAAAGCTGAAGCCGAAAGATAGGGTTTAGGGTTCAGAATAGGGTTTTAGGGGTCTTGAAATAAAGGGTTGAGGGTTTGCCTGGCAGCTTTCTCAGCTGCGGCTGGGCAACAATCGCACACCAGCGTGCCGATGTGGTCAAGCTTTCGGCCAGAGCCGCATCTTCAAAGCATGCCAGTGGCTTTTTCGAACAAGTTTCCAAGCTCCACATGTCAAACGAGTTAGGTGCACCCCATACCCATGGAACAAAAGCCTGTGAAAAACGCAGCTGCTGGGATCTGCTGGGCATCCCTGCAGTGTCGCTCCGTGACAGTGCAGCGCATCGACCTCCCGACATCTACGGAATCGTAGCACGCACAATTTCACTTCAGAGCTCGTCCCAACAGTCGATGCGCGTAGAACTTTTTTTGTTGCTGGCAAACCTGGGACATGCCCCTGGCCCTAGCCTCAAAAAGCTTTGCCGGTGGAGGCCAAGCTGTAGCCACAGGTGTGCCAGTGGAGAGCTCTGCAAGCTCTGTGCCTCCGCTTTATGGGAGGAGAACAGATGTCAAGGCTCGCTGAGGGCGGTCGTGGGGAGGCATCTTCTACTGATTCTGCTCTCCGTGTGCATCTCACCCTGCTTTGCTGACGGGATTTTTCGCTTGGGCTTATTGGTTTGCCTGGTGCAAAAGCATTTCTTTGCAAGGGTTTCTGACGTGGTTAACTGGAGTGTCTCTGACGTGCTGCTGCCACTGCAACCGCATCCTACAATCTGAAACCTCAGGTAACCAACGAAACGGCCACTTGAAGGTGAAAGGTTCCGAATGAGACGAACACACAGGACCCATGCGGGCTCAACGAACGGACCTGCAATGATTGAGGAGCCCGTCCAGCGAAGACAGTGAGTGACGCCACTCACCTCTGCAGGCACGAAGCGGGTACAAAGTGAGCCCTGCCCTCCGCTGCTTCGACACTGTGAAGATCCCTTCAATTGAGTTGAGAGCCACCACAGGAACAGCGACCCTTCTGTCGCATCTGAACCCCCTAAGTTGTTGCAGGCTCGTGCAGAAGTCTTCCAAGGTAAGGCTGGTGCTAACCAGAGGAACGCGACCAAGAAGGCGAAGCGCCGCACGATCACCTTGACGGCGGGATTCTTGGAGTACGGCCTATTGGGTTTTTCTGCATCTAAATCTAGCCCCTCGAGCTACCGCAAACCCTACAGCCCTAATGCTAAACCCGACCTTCACACCCTACACCCTCTCTCGGTTTAGGGTCTAGGGTCCAGGGTTTAGGGTTGGTTTCTCCACCCTCCTGCCCTCTCCCCCCAATGGGCGTCCGGCCCCTGGCAGGGCGTGGGGCGGGACGGCTGAGGCCGGCATTAGCGAAGAGCCGGCCTCCGCTCGACTGCTTTTGGGAGTTTGGTGGCTCAGGTGTTGTTTTGGGGAACGAATGTTGGGACGCAAGCTCTTTTGCTTTCCTTCTGAGCGGGGTTTGAGCTGTTCTATTGGTCTGAGGAGTTGGCTGTGTCGGCTTTTGAGTTTGGTTGCCGTTGCTTTTTGGGTTTTGGGGCTTTGCTGTCTTGAGTTGAGCTGTTATTCTCGACGACTCCTGGCCCAAAGGGTAAGGGATGAGGAATAGTAAGTTTATGGCTTAGGGTGTAGGGTTTAGGGTTCAGGGTTGCTCAGAGACTGCCAAGCACCCAGCACGACATCAGCAAGGGGGTCCCGCCCCCGAATCATTGAAGCGGGGGCAACTGGAAGATGTTTCAAGGAACCCCCTGCCCTAGACATCCATTTTCTTATGCCAGTTCAAGGGGTTTCGGTTTTGTGTTCACATGGGACTGAAGACCCTGTGAAGGCATGGAAGGCGGCAGCGGGGCCTCCACAATCCGGTGGGCCTGCGGCTCAAGGCACCAGAGCCGACTCACACTTCTTCCGCCGACTCTGCTACTCTGCTACTGGGGTTTTCCCTTCGTAGGGAAGTTGGAGATTTTTTTTACAGGGGGGGGGGGGGGGGGAAATCCTGGAAATCTTCCATGTAAAGGACTGTATTGCAGGACCCGCTTGCAGGACCTGATTGTGCACTCCCCCCTTTACCCAACAAAACAATTTACGAAACACACAACATTCAAAGACAATTAATTCCCATAAGGGGACTATTGCTATACTGCCTTTGTACCGTATGACGCGGAGGCCATAAGAGGTGGCGAGAGGGTCCACTGGGCCAATCTCTAAGCCCGGGGCCGTGTCCACCGCCGCATCGTAAGCCTGCCCACTGTTGGTCCTCGTGAGGTTCGTCGTCATGAGCCTCTGCAGTGAGATGAATCATGTGAGCAATATATATATATATATATATATACATATATAATATTTGTCGTAGGATTATAACACTATAATATATACTTATAGAAATATATATAAGTATATATATATATAGTTAATGCAGGGCCGAAGCGTCGAGCTGGCCTCTGCCGTCGAGTCAAGCTTCGTTGCACGCTCATTCTCCTGATCAGTGCCAGCAGGTGCCCCGCCCGCTACCGCACAATGGGGTTTAGGGTTTAGGGTTTAGGGTTTAGGGTTTAGGGTTGTTCCGTGCTCCAAACACCTTGACAAGCAATTTACGCCGACAGTGGCTTCCGAAACTCAAACTCTGTAACTTGCTTTGAACCTTTTGAAACCACGCTCTCCCCAGTGATGTCACAATCCCAAACTGTGGCCTCCTGGTCCTGGTGGGGCCACACTCTGCAATCTGGCACTCCTCGAGATGGTCGCACTCGATGTTGCTGCATTGTAGGGCTTGCGGAGTTGATGGCTTGTGGGTCCACGTTGCGCCCCTGCCATCAAAGATGCCTGAATGCTCTGAACGCTGCACTGCCGCTGCACCCCGCGTCCTGTGCTGTGTCCTGCATCACACTGGTGACTATCGAGTCGGTAACATGGGATGCTTCAGAACGACCCTTGCTGCAATCCCTGCCATCTTCTGGAACTGGTTCTAGAGATCTGTAAACGACTCCAGGACAGGTGCGTTTGGGTGCAAATTCAACCCGGCAAGCTGTCCTGTCGCATGAGGCGCAGCGCCTCAGACAGAAGCTCCACAGATGTGGCTACCGCAAGCCGTGCCATAGAAACTGCTAGAAGTCCAGGAGGTTGGTACTAGTCAACTATTAGTTCAAGCGTCCTGGTTTTCTCATGGTTGGAGTGCAGCAGGCTATCCAGCACAGAATGGCATTGAGAGAACCGATCATCAAAAGCACTGCCCAGGATCGGTATGGATTGCGAGGCTTGAACAGTCCTTTTGGCGCTGAACAGGTGCTCTCTCAGCTCTGCGCGGATCGGTTCCACTGC
This sequence comes from Symbiodinium natans, assembly GCA_905221605.1. Lineage (NCBI taxonomy): Eukaryota > Dinophyceae > Suessiales > Symbiodiniaceae > Symbiodinium > Symbiodinium natans. The sequence continues at coordinate 62,305 of CAJNDS010000487.1, read as the reverse complement.
GCAAAATCCTTGTTGGTGGTGTCATAAACATGTTAAGCTGTTAAGCACATCTGGAAGCAGCACTGAGGACCCTCAGCCTGTCCCCCTACAAGGCAAAAACACTAAGTCATCACCGATGAGGGCAAACACTCTGGGTGGCAAGTCCTGGACACATCAAGTACACATCAAAGCTATGTTCGGCCGAGCAGCAGTGGAGACGGTTTCATTGAAGCTCGTCGTTCGAATTGACGACCCAGCCTCACAAAACAACAGTGCGCTGGAGCAGTGTGAGAAGATTCCTCTCTTTCCATACTCCCGGCCCAACCCAAAGCCAGTACAGCCCGGTTCCTCGTGGTTGATCCCTCCGTCTGCATCAATGTAGACCTAGGAGCAACGCGGGGCGCAATTGCACAGGCTTTGAATTGAATCGCTCAGCTGTCATCCCCGCTGGCAAGGCATCAAGGCCATTATAAGTAGGGGCTTGGCCTGGCTGTGTTCAGGAAAAACGTGTTCTGTCCAGGTCCGGTGCAGATTGAGGCTGGTAGCCGCCCATGGCCCCCATTAGCTCCACTGGAGCCTCGACGCCTGGCTCGCCCGTGGGCGAAACTAAGCTTGAACTTCATCTAGACAAGCGACTTAAAGTGAGTTAGAAGACGTGTGGACTGGACAACCATTCTGTCAGAGATGGGAGGCATCATGCCCAACTGTTTTTCTGTGTCTTTTCTGTGGCATACGCAGGTCAGCAGCCCGCCTGAACCGCACAAAGCATACTCTACTGTGCCCATGGCTGCTGCGACAATCGACTTGGTGTGCCTTCTGGACATTTCTGAGTAAAGAATATGTGGAGGCTCTGGAGACTATACTTTTCATGTCCAGGACCATCTCGTGAATAATCTTGCCGACCACACGCACTCGCCGTTCCTCTCCCGAAGCCACCTCGGCAGATCTCAGATGGAAACAACGGTGCTTTTCGTGGGGCTCACCACAGCAGCCCTTGTCAGAAGGTCATGTGCTGATGGAGCTGCAAATGCAGGGGAAAGCGTGCCCAAGAAGAACATCACATGCTGCATCAAAACGAAGCTGGAGCAAGCATTTAAGCAGACCCGTGAACTTTTGTTCGAACCGTGAACCGCCAGTGCAGGAACACCCGACCAGCCTCCAATGCACTGAGCCGCTGCTCTTCCCTGCAGAAAGGTTGGTTGCAGCGGTCTTTTGGTGCACAATCGCATGCCCTGTGCATGGCGCAGCACAAGGCGCAGAAAACATCCCGTCTGACCCAATGACAGTCGCACAGAATGTCGAGTGCCAGGCGCAGGCATCCCAGCGCCGGGAGCCGTTTGAGCTGCGGGCACCGGAGCGGAGCTGGCAAGGTGCGAAAGGGACTTGCACTTGAGATAAGCATGAGAGTTAGGGCCGAGGCATGCCGAGGCCGCAATGTCACAACAGACGTCGGACTTTGACACCACAGGCATGGACCTGTGTGCCCTTTCCACCGTGACTTGTGCCTGCCTCTCATTGGGATGGCAAATACCCAGGTCGAGCTCTTTGCACCTTAGGCAGCTTGAGAGGAACAGCCGTTTGGCAGCTTATTCGGCTTTCAGCTCTGTGACGGCTCCGTGGATCCTTCCTCTCACCATTAGGCGGGGTGCTCTCTGTACCTTACCCTGCCTGCTGGAGCTCCCTTCCAAAGACAGAATCCCTTAAAGGGGGCGCTCACCATGACACGACCTTCCCCTCCCCCCCACCCTTTCTCACCAGTTCCGGGGGCGCGCGCTTCGCCAAGAAGGTCTGATACGCCTTCTCGGTCTCCTGGACATAAGCCCTTAGAAAGACCCTAAACACTAAAAACTAGCCAATGAATAGGCCAAAGCCCTAAATCCAAAAAACCTTCAAAACTTCCGTAGCTTAAGCAACGTTACCTTATTCCCCCCGAAGCCAAAACACTTGTAAGCATACAAGGTGCCACTACCCTCCCCCCTTCAACCCCAAACCCTCACGCAAATCCTAACCTCTTACACCCTAAAATGCTAAACCCTAAATCCCTAAACCCTAAAACTCTTGACCCGAAAAACAATGACAACCCTAGAGCAACCTTCAGAACAACCTTGAAACCAATCTTAAACTCTAGAACCTCAAGCCTTAAACCCTAAACTTCTAAACCGCAAAGCCCCAAACCCTAACCCCCGCCACAGCCGGTCCACCGAGAAAGGCATTGCGACACTTCACCCGCTGCTTCTCTCTATGCATGTATATTCATATATATATATATGTATATATATATATATGTGTATATATGTACATATGTACATATGTATATATGTATATATGTATATATTATATGTATATATGTATATATGTATATATGTATATATGTATATATGTATATATGTATATATGTATATATGTATATATGTATATATGTATATATGTATATATGTATATATGTAGATATGTATATATGTATATATGTATATATGTATATATGTATATATGTATATATGTATATATGTATATATGTATATATGTATATATGTATATATGTATATGGAAATTGTTTGCAATACATCAATAGGAAATCTTCGTTCGAGAGAGAGAGAGAGAGAGATATATATATATATATGGTCACCCCCCCCCCCCCTCGACAGACCCCGGAAGTGTATTTCCGGTCTGTTCAGGAAGGGGGGGGGAAAAGCACCACTCCAAAATTCTTCGAGTTTCCAAAAATCCAAAAATCCAAAAAATCCAACCCAGGGTTCCGCTTTTTGGAAACTCGAGCGGGAGCCTCAAAATCCTAAAGCCGAGCAAATTCCTCGAGTTTCCAAAATTCCAAAATTCCAAAAAACCCACCCCAAGGTTTGGATTTTTGGAAACTCGAGCGGGAGCCTCAAAATCCAAAAACCGAGCAAATTCCTCGAGTTTCCAAAATTCCAAACATCCAAAAAACCCACCCCAAGGTTTGGATTTTTGGAAACTCGAGCGGGAGCCTCAAAATCCAAAAATCGAGCAAATTCCTCGAGTTTCCAAAATTCCAAAAATCCAAAAAAACCCACCCCAAGGTTTGGATTTTTGGAAACTCGAGCGGGAGCCTCAAAATCCAAAAATCGAGCAAATTCCTCGAGTTTCCAAAATTCCCAACCTCGGGGTGGGTTTTTTTTGGGTTTTTGGAATTTTGGAAACTCGAGGAATTTGCTCGATTTTTGGATTTTGAGGAAATTCCTCGAGTTTCCAAAATTCCAAAAACTCCAACCCAAGTTTCGGATTTTTGGAAACTCGAGCGGGAGCCTCAAAATCCAAAAATCGAGCAAATTCCTCGAGTTTCCAAAATTCCCAACCTTGGGGTGGATTTTTTTGGATTTTTGGAATTTTGGAAACTCGAGGAATTTGCTCGATTTTTGGATTTTGCGGAAATTCTTCGAGTTTCCAAAATTCCAACAACTCCAACCCAAGTTTCGGATTTTTGGAAACTCGAGCGGGAGTCAAAATAAAAAAATCGAGCAAATTCCTCGAGTTTCCAAAATTCCAAACCTTGGGTCGGATTTTTTTGGATGTTTGGAATTTTGGAAACTCGAGGAATTTGCTCGATTCTTGCGAATTTTGGAAACTCGAGGAATTTGCTCGATTTCTGGATTTTGAGGCTCCCGCTCGAGTTTCCAAAAATCCAAACCTTTGGGGTGGTTGTTTGGATGTTTGGATTTTTGGATTTTTAGAAACTGGATTTTTGACATATTCCTATTTATTTCAATAGGCTTCTTATTCATTTTCATAAGATGTCATACAATTTCTAATTGGGTTCCTTTTGCTTTGACAAGCTTCCTATTCATTTAAAAAGGCTTCTGATTAATTGGAATAGGCTTCGTATTCATTTTAACAGGGTTTCTCATTCATGTTGACAGGATTCCTAATAACGTTCATAGGATTCCTACTAGATTCCACAGTGCTCCGATTATGTTTTTAAATCCTGTTCCCTATTCATTTCAATTGGACTCGAAGCAATGTTATTGTAACTCTTATTTGTTTTATTAGTAATCCTATTAATTAAATGTTTTAATAGGGTTCATTATAATTCTAACAGTACGACTCTTATTGTTTTAAGTTTTGAAGGGTCCACATTACTTTTTTTTATAGAATTTTATTGGCTCCTCTTAATCCTTTAATAGGATTCATCTTCATGTTAAACGGATTCCTGTTACTCTTAAAAAGAATTCATAGATTCTTTTGTAGGGTTCCTATTAATTTTAATAGCATTCCTATGAATTCAAAAGGGTTCCTATTCATTTGAATGGCCTTCCTATGGTTCCTCTGAATTTAGGACGGCAAGAAATTTTAATAGGAGCTTCTACGTATTTCAACCAGGTTCTTATTAATTGTACTAAAATTCTTACTAAGTTTTCAAAAAAGACTCGTCTTAATTTCAATAGGGTTCTCATTCATTTTAATGGGGTTCCTATTGATTTAAATAGGATTCCTATTGAGCTCATACGAAGCCTATGAATCCAAAAAAAACTTAATAGGAACCCAAGTAAAACTAAGAGCAATCTTATTAAAATTAATAGCAATCCACGATGTCGAGCAAATTGTTCAGGTCCTTACAGCATGCGTCCTGCTCACATCTGTCTGCATCTTTCATTGCGAACACAAAACCGTACTAATCGAAAAAATATGCTCTATTGTGTGTTAACGTGTCTGGCTACTGTCTGCAGCTATGCTGTCCGTCGCGCCCTCAGCCCTTTTTTTGCTTCCGGGGTCTGTCGAGGGGGGGGTGAGCATATATATATATATATATAGTATGTACGTACGGGTGTCTGCTTATGAATGGAACTTAGCTTCAGCTCCTGAAAAACCGCAACCCAGGGTTCTGTGACGGCGCAGCTTCGGGGCCTCGCGCTGCTGCTCCGACATCCAATCTGCGACCTGCAGCCCAGGAGGGAGTTCAGGGTTTAGGGTTCAGGGTTTAGGGTTCAGGGTAGTTTGGGGCTTAGGACAGTTTGGGGTTTGGGGGTTTTGCGGCTCAGGGCAGTTCAGGGTTTAGGGTTTCGGGTTGAGCACTGAAGGGCTTCAGGCCTTGAGTAGAGTGGGAGGGAGTTTGGGCGCCCTGAAAAAACCTAAAGACCTCAAGGGTTCGCAATACACCCCCGCACTTCAGCTCACCTGCCGTCTGACAACCCTGACAACCCTCCACTCCCACTCAGTGGGCCGCTCGTCAGCACATGCAGCAAGAAAGTACTTGTAGAAAGGTGGGTTTGGGTCAAAAGGAATGTAGGGTCGATGGATGTCCATAGATGCCACGCCTTGAGACTGTTTCGTAAAGTACAAGCCCCACGGTACTCTTTAACAGAGTCTAGGAAAGAGAGCTTGCATGAGCTTGCCTTCGGGTTGGACAGCGCTGCAAGGCTGGCATGGATCTCAGGCCTCGGGGGATGCACCGAGAGAGGTGCACACAAGCACAGGGCACAGGGCAGAGGGAGGAAGGGGGAGGGGGAACCATCCATCTTTTCTCGCCTCTTTCTCTGTGCTCTCCCTACTCTTGTTACGGGATTGGTTATGAAAGGGCTCCCCGGTTTTTTTTTCTCAGGGTTCCGAGATCATTCAGAGGTCATTGCAGGAATGAAGGGGATCAATGGCATCCTCTTTTCAAGCTCGCAGCGGCGACCTCAGTATATTCAGCAACATGCGGTGTGCAAAGATGCGGCTCAGACCGATGTGAGCCGAGATTTCTTGCCCGCTGCACTCTTATGGCGTCCCCAGATCTTAGTTCGAGATCACTCAAATGACTTAATGAGACAACCCTGTGCACCAACCCAGACACTAGATCAGCGGACCGGGAAGAACGCACGGAGTCCTTCCAAAGCCCTACAATACTCAACGTTCCCAACAGCTTCCACCTCTTATCCTATCCATCAAGGAGTCATGCATTTCTCTACTTGGGACACCAGGATCCGCTGCCAAACTCCCTCTGGGGACTCCCGGCGCAGCTCGCCAGACAGTGAAGTGCCTTGAGTTTGCAACAAGGGGGCAAACATCTACCCTCCTTATACCCTCCTTAGCCCAGGCATAAGCGCATTTGTACAAGTCTCCCTTCAAAATCCGAAGACTTCCATCTGCAGCAGGGCCTGCGGGCCGACGTTTTAAGTTTTGAATCGCACGTTTCTAGTGTAAATCGCTCTGCATGCAAGGTACCCCAGCAGGACCCTAGTTTAGCGAACCTTGCGTACACATGGCGATAGCTGAATTGAAGCTGAGTGGCTCCAGCGTCCTCTCTGCATCGCGGATTTGCCCGCCTCGTCTCCCGAAGAAGAGCCCCTTTTGCCCGAGAAAGCTCTGAATATAAAGCCTCAGTTGGGGGTTCACCCCCTCCTGGGCCCCGAGCGCGTGGAGCAACTTGGCCTGAACGTCATCAATTAGTGCGAGGGTTTGGGGTCTTCGGCTTGTGGTTTAGAGTTAAGGTGTATGGAGTTCGGGTAAGACGGGTTGAGGGGTTAGGAACTGGTTTCAGTGAATTGAGGACCTGCTGTCAAGTGTCGCGTCGGCCTCTACATGACATGGTGGGATGTTGAGATATCCCTCTTCCTCCCCCATATATATATATATATATATATACATAATATATATTTATATATAATATACATACCCTTCAAAGCGGTTCTATAGGGGTACCTCACTCCCTCATTCCCCACTGAGAGCCAGCAAGCCAGCGCCTCTCGGCATGGACATCTTGGGTCCCGGGCGCTGTGAGGTCCAAAAGCCGGGCCTCGGCGACCTCTGCCTGAAGCCGGGCCTGACCATTCGTTTCGTCTTGCTGGGAGGTTGGGATGGTACGGTCCTTAATAGGGATTATAGGGGGTACTGTAATCCCAATTAAGGACTGTTGGTATGAGGGGGAACATCCCAACTTGTATTTGTGCGCTCGGTTACCTAGGCTTGTGCTTGGCTTCATCTGCTGGCTGCGCCATTTAGGGGTGGAGCCACAAATCCCAACTCGGACCACGGGCCAAAACCCCTCTGCACCCTCACCGCAACCTCGTCGAGTCCAGGTCCAATCAAGTGAATCTTGCGTTCGTCTTTCAACATCGTTTAACTCGTGTTCCGGGATGCGTTTGGTGTGTTAGTCGTGATCCGAGACGGCTTCCACAGATCCAGAGGCTCTGGTGAGTTGTTGAAACGCACACTTGTCATGTCTCATAGTCGCCAGTCAACAAAGGTCACCCCTGTTCTGCGTCTCGTGCAGGATGAAAGCTCCTGGCCCCCTACAACGCGTGGATCCACGGCGCTCCAAGATTAAAGGCCCCACACACATTCAAGGAAGAACCCCCCCCAAACAAAGGCAAACATGCTGCAACATGCTCTCAGACCTCGGAGCAGCCCGATGTTAGCTCTCGACATTTTTGATGTGCTGGGGCCTCCAACTCCAAGAGATCGGTGCTGGCCCTGCGGGAGGCGGAGGTCGTTCCCTCCGAGGCCTTGCGCCGACAAAAGGAGGGACACCCCATCCTACACAGCATCGTAATGGAGGGGAGCTGCTGGGCTTCGTAGGAATTCTTTAGGGATATGACAGATCACTTCGAATTCAAAAAGATCCTAAAATTCTTCGTAGTGAAGAAGCCTGGGATGGATTCGCTGGCTTCTCAAATCGCGCCTCCTCCTCCAAGACTGCGCGCATCGCCTGCCCAGCGAGCAAGTGTGCGGCAAGCACGGCCACTACCAGTTTTGTAGACCTCCTGGAGACTCTGCAGTCTTTGACAGGAAGGTTTGCCCTTGTAAACGGGCGACCGATGTTTCTGACGGATGATATCTAACCTAACCATTGAGCAATCCCGGGGTGCACTTGACACCCAGCGACTGGAACAAGACGCGTGGAGGTCTTCCAACACTTCGGGTTCCCCACATCTGCATGTGTTCTACACGCGAGGCGCGTGCGCATTAGTGCTCCAAGCCCTGCTATTGCAACCGACCTGCCATGTCCGGAACACTGAACATACACTGTGCACACGCCGTCGCATACTGAGCGTAGTTCGGCAATTTTCTGCTTCGACCTTTGCACAAGCCCTCTCCCCCCCCCCAACCCCCCTCCTCCCCACCCGGTTCCGACTCGGACGCAAGCGCACGCTGGATCTTGGTGCGCTTCAGACACTTCTAACTTCTAAGATTGAAGATATTCAGTTCTGTTTGAACTGAAAAGCGAGATGCAGCTGTCGAGGCCCCCTAGTTCCCTGCGGCTCTGTGACAGGGTCAACGATGTGCCTGCTGCAAGCTCGTCTTGGCTTCCTGGAGTCCGGCCAGGCTGTCCTCGCTTCAGCCGAGAGCAGGGCGAACTCGGGGAAGGGGGCCCGAAGGCGGGGGAGGGGGGGGGGGCGCTTTTCTCTCCCAGCCTTTTGCTGCTGCGCCGCTCGCTCATCGGCCATGTCCTTAGAGTCCACGGCGCAGGGAGAAGAATCCGTCAATCGCAACACCAACAACACACATCTTGAAGCATTTTCCCATATGCAACTTCTCAGACTCAGGCGGTCTGATCCAGGTGCAGCACATCGAGGTAGAGCACGGTTCGAAGCTGCTTCGGCAAGCCCTTATGGAAAGCACCAGCTGAACAGGTGAATTGGGACTTGGCATGACTTTGGACTCTAGTGCTTGGTATCCAGCCTCCTCTGAGTTTTGTGGCACAAGATAGGCCGCGATAAGCAGCATCCACATCTGGCAGTTGTGTCAGGATGGAAGCATGACTCTACTATTTGCGTAAGACGACGCCCTCTCCCCTCCAAAAAAAAAACGAGAATAACAAGCCCTATAGTGCCCTGATAAGGAATCGTATTTTCATTTCTTGGAGCGGTTCTGAAGCAAGTACGAGTAGTGGGACTGTGCTGACGGCCCATACGACCACGCAGACGCAGCTGGGCAGCCGACGCTGTGCAGCACGAAGGCAGGGAGCGCCAGAAACTCGACGGTCCTGACCTGACGTCTGCAACCTTGTTTAAGGATCGACCATTAAACTTATGACGGGGCCCCAGGAAGTGTGATCTATGGTGGAGTAGGCACTATATTATTGAAGGGCAACTCTTGCACTTCTGGAAGAGAGACTTCTGAAAGAGAACTCCTGTTAGCTACCACCAGGCGCCACACCGACGTGGGATCCACCCAGTGGATCAACACACCTTCAGGCCAGGTGCAGCTGTTTACCGATCCTACCCAGGTTAAATACTGGACCCCATATCTATAGTATATGAGTCTAAGCATGTCTAGAAACGTGAAGATACGTGACGCAAAGGGAAAAGGCAACGTGGTCGCTTGAACGGGTTGTTAAGGGAAGATGTCGTAAGCTTGAGGTGGTTCGGTCTATGCAGACTTTTCAGACCCTGAAAAGTCCAAAGCATCGCTTCACCCCGCAGACCTTGGACCCCAATTCCGCACGCGAAGTCGAAGTCCGAGAGCCCTAAACCCTCAACACGGAACCAGCACAAGCTTTACCTGGGACTCTATTTACCTACAGCTTAGTCGTAACTACCCTTAATTAGTAGGGTATAACCCATAAAGCTGTAGGTAAAGAGGGTCCCAGCTATGTTTTTGTAGATCCGAGGTGCCCATGTACATGGGCGGGAAGGTCATGCAAACTAGCCTCGGCCGACGCAGACTCAGTTCAACAGTGCTTCCCTGCAGTTGTCCTGGGTGTCGCCACCACCAGACTTCGACTCCAGGGTATGGGCACAGCGATGATGCCGCTCCACTGTTGCACACCTCGTCCGGCGCTTCCCCCCCTAACCCCTACCCAGACGACTCCACAGTCCAAGACGCTGAGGTCTTCGGAGGCTGCTCACCATGTGGCTGCTCTCTGCATATGAGCCCTGCCTTCAGCGACATCCAGTCGCAGAAGCAGCAGGGCCCTGAGGAAGTTTAAGCTCTTGAGAGCCGCATACTGAGTGAGACGGTGGCTGATTGGAAAGCTCACTGCTGGGCTTCCTGTTTCTTATCGTCTTTGTGGGCTTGGGATGGCCCTACATCGTGTGCTATGAAAGGATTCCGAAGTTTTGTGCTGAAAACTGAGAATTGAAAGATTTGCTGCTGCTAGGAAAACATCCCTGAAGGTCACTGCAAGTGGCTTACGGTAGCATGCTGCTTCTATGGATCTCCGTTTATTCAGGGAAGGCAGCACACTTGCGTGAAGAAACACAGTTTCCACGAACGCGCTTGGGCACATCAGGTCTGTAAGGTCGCGACAAGCACTGCACGCCCAGCAGAGACAGCGCCGCCCCAGAAGGAGTCTGCCACGGCACAGGAGAAGTGGCACACTAAGCTTCCTCAAACCTTTTGCTCAATCCAGTCGGGCTTGGAGACTAAGGGTCTTGGGTGTGGTTTCCTCATTTAGTAAGTGCACATGACTTTTTCTGAATTGCCGAAGGATCAACGTGTTTACAGACGACCCCACGTGTTCATGAGCGCATTCGCAACAAATCATTTGCAATACAATCAGTTATCACATCAGCAGAGAAAATTCAATGCGATGTTCGATTGTCATACCCGTTTGTTGAGACTTCGGCTTGTATGCAGTCTACACATTCATATACACACTGATTACCTTGTTCGTTCTGATCCTTGATGGAGAGAAAGGAAAGATACAAGGGTATCTGCTTGCAACATGCCTATATTTGGTTGCTATGCCCACAATATGGACTCTTGTAAACGCCGTTATTGACTCGCAGTCGACATGCGCTGATCCTTGTCCCTGAATGATGCGTGAGCAAAGCAAGTAGACATGTTGTGACCTAGCGATGATTGAGGACTTTTGAACGCTTCCCACCTGGTTCATGGTTTCATGGGCCGTGTCGTATCTGTACGTGAAAACCCAATAACTCTCAAAGCAAGCTCTGTACACCTGGCCCCTCCCCAAACCCGAGCCTAGTTCTGACATTCCGAAGCCAGAACCTTGAAGAGCTTCTGGCCTGCTCTGCGATGGCTCCCACGATGTAGTATGACAGCGCGCAGAGCAACTGGTTCATTCCTGGGAGTTGCAGCAGAGCACGTTGCCAACTTGTCGCGAGCAGCTCGCCAGAGCGTTGCTTGCGTCGAGCGAGACGCGTCGAACCATCAGAGCGCAGGGAGAATTAGTGAGTGGTCCATGATGATTGATGTGAAGCTGTGGCATCACGCACTTGGACAAGCCCACACCGTGAGCACCGCCCGTAGTAGAATCTTGAGGTCTCGGCCCAAGGCCATGCAGACTCTTGCATACGCATCGTAGAAGAGCCACCGCCGCTGCTCCTGAGAACTAGGAGAACTCTTTTCATCTCGGCCACCAGAGGTTCCCGGGGAGAACCGAGATTTCACGTGCTGGAAAATCGAAGCTACCAGGTCCCGTGCTCTCACACCCAACAGCCCGAGATGCTTCTGCACCCTCTCGGGACATGCAGGAAGTGTTTAGGAGCCGCCAAAAGGCACCCTAAGCACCTTCGTCGGATATCTAGAGCCCCCGAAGCACTTGCTAGACTGTGGGACTTCTCAGGGACCCACAAATACCTCCTACTGGTAACAAACTTCCCTCCAGCACAGCAGATATCCCAGAAACACGACACCTATAGAATTTTGTTCTTAAGGGGCTAGAAGACACGGGTGCTTCGCCTCATCCCCAGCCGTGTGTGGGGTTGCGATGCCAACGCTGCATGGAAACAATATCTAAGTCCAGGCTACGGCGGCTCCAAGCCCAAATCTCTTTCATCCCTCAACCCAAGCTGGATCGAGACGGCCGATGCGCAGCGTTTACGGATATGTTCAACTCGATACATGAGTCCCTCAAGTTGGCTCCTTGAGGAATCGCCGAAAGTGGTACTCCCTGTCGGACAAAGCCTGCACGTTGCTACGCCGCCTCTTCTTAGAGGCTTCGGATGCAGCGTGTTGTGAACCGTTGAACCCTGGAGCTGCCTACTGCGCCCTAGTTGGCATAAACGTGCAGGCACCACCTTGGCACCCTCTTGGATTGCCAATTCCGTCCTTGGCATGGGAACATAAAGACCTCTGAGCAGAGGAAGCCGATGGAAGCCGGATGCTCGGGCTGTGGCGCCACGGACCCCAGACCAGCAGCGGCCCTGAGCAAATAAAAACCCAAGGAGAGGGGAAGACTGCGCGGGGGCCTCTCCTGCTTTCTGCTCCCACTTGAAGGCTCATTGGCATGTAGTTGCAAGTGTCGGGTTGCAAATGCCGCCCAACAGAGGCTAAAAGCATAGGCTACATAGGCTATTTACGACGACCATGAGCCTCCGCCTCCCCCCCTCCCGACCTTCGGTCGCCCTAGAAACCGAGCCTGGCGAGGTCCGTGGTCTCCTGGCGCAGAGCCTCTGCGGCAGCCTGCGACGCCTCAGGAAAGCCCCGGTCTCTAAGATCTTCTGGGCTCTTAATTGAGGGCTTCTATAAGGAAGCTCGTCTACAAGCGAGGAAGGGCCATCATCTGGATCAAAACCCCTCCCCCAGCGTCGGATGCAGAGAGTTCTGTCGTCTGCCTCCCGAACTTCCGCATCCTCGGATGCGCCAGCTTCGGCCTGGCACCAGGCATAGGCCGGAGACGTGCAGGACATCTCGGCGGCTATCGCTAGTTGGACATTTTCGAACATTGGCGGGAGTAACCCTTTTGGCAGTTCCAATAAGAAATAAAAACTCGAACCAGACTCGTCGAGTCTTTTGGGGCACCCATCGGGGCCTCATGAAGGCCGAGCCGCTTTCCAAGTTGCCGGAACCGCTCCATCCTGATTAGAAACAGCCACTCTCTGAGTCTCTTGCACAAGAGGAGCCACGCTGCCACGTTGCGTCCAACAAGCGAGAGAGACTTGCAGCTGAAAGCGGGCCGCAGATCAACGGAGGGTAGGGATACAGAAAGGCGACTCCGTTGGCATCCCGACACATTGGATGCTGCGCATTCCTCACGCAACTTCCCAGAACGGCTCCATGTGTAGCTCTGTACCCCTTTAGATCGTTTAGGAACTGAAAGTAGGTATGTACTTCGACTCAACAGGGGCATCCCCTCAATTTGAGGCAACAAGGCTTCCCCCAAAGCGCACCTGAAGAGTGCTTGGGCTTTTTTTCCCAACAGCCATCTACTGCTCTGGAAGCTACGCACCGGGCTGCGGGCATTGGCACCAGCGGAGCCTTCGCCACCTTGGCCCGAAGAAGGCGCAAGGCTGGAGACAGAGGCTTCGCCGACTTCGCCGTTCCCCAAACTGGTCTCTTTGAAGGCTTTGCAAAGGGCGGCAAGGGAAGGTATCTTGCAACATGTCTAGCGGCCTCCTCCAACTCTTTCCGCGTGGGGATGGAGAGCCTCGCAAAGCTGGTCAACAGGCGCACGCCTCAGTCCAGGCTTCGAAGCTTCCCCCAAAGGTCTGCGCTGACAGCTCTGAGCGCAAGGCCGATGGAGTGAGAGGCCACCGAGGCGTGCATGGAGAGCCACCTCCAGTGCTTTCTCAAGTACCCTCCGACGGCTCCATTGGACACACAGAGTTGCCCTCCAAGTCCTCGACACCGAGAAGATCAGGAACCCGCAGGCGCCTGGGCAAGGACCCGAAAGAACAGGCAGGGCCAGAAAAAAGGCGACAAAGAGTTGGAGGCTTCCAGCAAGGCCCTGGCTGAGATTGGAGATGAGAAAGAAGACCTGGGAGCTTCAATCCGCAGACTCAGAAGATGGGTTGCATCATGGAGACCATGAAGTAGAACCCTTTATGGCAGGGCGCTGCCCCTTGCTTGCACAACCCGGCGGCCAAGGGGCTACCAGGAAGGCTTTGGTTTGGCTCTCCCCAGCTTCCTTAAGTGTCGCGTGCTTAAAAAAAAGAGCCGGGAAGGTTGGAAGGAGCGGAGTTTGTTGCCATCTGCTGCAACATCTCCCAAGCATCTCATGTGACGTGCGATGGGCAGTTCAAGCTGAGGCTGCGAACCTCCAGCATCTGGTTTTCGCAGTAGAAGTGGATGCAAAACCTGACATCTTTGCACGGACCACGCGCGGCCGGGCCGGCTACCAGCAAGAACAAGACCAGGACTCTAACAAACACTATCTGTTGGATCCGGCCCCCGCCCAGTAACAGTGAGCACAAACAGACCCACAATAAAAAGCACGAGGAAACTGAAACATGTTCGTGATAAATATGATCATAAGACCATGACCATCACAGGAGTCCTGTCTAAAGAGGCCCAAGGCAATAACAATCCTGGAAAACCTATGCCCTAAACAAACTCTACTCAAAAACCTCTCTAAGCGCCAACGGCTTAGCCCGTGATGGCTCACACCCCCGACTTTCAAACCCCCATCCCTAATAGCTAAAACCGTATCAAAACCTCTAAACCTCAGGCGTAAACCCCAAACATCTGAATCCCTAAGCCCTTCAATCAAGGCCGGGCTCCTGCCACCAAACCCGATTGCCAAAAGCATTCACGCTGCTAAGCCTACGCCGTATTATTCCATGTCTCAAGGCACATGAGACTTCGATGTTGAGCAAACGTGAACAATCCTGGACAATATAGAGGCAAGGCAAGGGTCACGGAGGGGTGAAAGGCACGCGCGTGCACGCGCGTGCGCGCGATTGCTTGTTTTTTCTAAAGTTCGAGGGCCCGTATACATTGCGAAAGTTTCAAGCCCGGCCATTAGACAGAGCTCCAAGAGCCTCCACCACGGGAGGTCTGAGGCCAAGGCTGGGACCCTCGGACCCGGGGGCCAGGTGGCTCTCATAGAGGAATTAGAAGGGAAAGCCTTTTGCCTCCTGTTTCTGAATTTATGATCATGTTTTAATGGTGTTTTTTGTGCTTTGTTTGTGGTTTTTTTGACGCGTTTGTGCTTCTTTTTTTTTTTGGTGCTTTTCTGGTGCTTTTTTTGTGCTGTGTGTTTTCATGTTTGTGCTTTTTTTTGTGCTTTTCTGGTGCTATTTTTGCGCTGTGTGTTTCTATGTTTGTGTTTTTTTTGTGCTTTTCTGGTGCTTTTTTTGTGCTGTGTGTTTTCATGTTTGTGCTTTTTTTTTGTGCTCTCTTGAATTAAAAACCAAAGCGCCGGGTCACGAGCAGCCGTAATTTTCGGAAATTCTGATGTGTTTGTGCTTTTTCTGGTGCTTTTTTTGACGTGTTTGTGCTTTTTTTTTTTTGCTTTTCTGGTGCTTTTTTTGTGCTGTGTGTTTTCATGTTTGTGGTTTTTTTTTGTGGTGGTCTGTTGTGCTTTTCTGGTGCTTTTTTTGTCCTGTGTGTTTTCATGTTTGTGCTTTCTGGTGCTATTTTTGCGCTGTGTGTTTCTATGTTTGTGCTTTTTTTTGTGGTCGTATGTTTTCAAAATCGTCCGCGGCGCGTCCAATTTCGCCACGGAAAACAGCGACGTGTTTCTAGTTCCAGCTTCCAGGAACTGAGGGACTTGGCTGGATGCCAAGTCCCTCAGAACAAACTGCGATGAACCACTCTGGAGCCACGGTAGCAACACGAGTTGCTGAGCTCCGCGGGCTAGCCTGCCAACACGTGTCCCGTGTGTTCACAGGCAGCACTTTTAAACAGCAATGGGCAGACTGGACGGATCACTTCGTAATGAAGCCCTGGGCACGGAACAAGGGCTTGGCCTACGGTGTACGGTGTACGGCATACGGCGCGCGTATTTCGGGAACAACGGGATCACGCACGTCATTGAACCTAAAAGCTCCAGGCTACACATTTGGACCTTGGGGAGGTAACCATCGATTTTCCCTGGCAGGCTCACCTCATCCCACCCTCATCAGGTTAATCCCCATCGAGCCTGCTCCCTTGCTGAGTTCTTCGTGCCCAAACTATTTTTTTCTCTCCTCAAGCAACCTGGATTTAGTTTGGATTTCTGGTCCTTCCCCCACATCTCAAACAGAAAATAATTCATAAACTAGTTTTTGTTCCTCCCTTTCCCACCCCAAACTGAGTATGGATTTCGGCCCAAACCTCCCATTCCATCCTGAAATGAGTTTGGATTCTCTGGTGCTTTTTATGGGCTGTGTGTCACATACAAAACGGAGTTTTGAACTGTTACTGGGAGGGGGCCGGACCTAAACTATCTGCAAGATGAACCCTACTAAGCCAAATGCACTCAAAAACCCTCAGCCTTAGGTGCAACCCTCAGACACTCAGACGGGTGCTCCAGGAGCAGAGCGCCGACCAGATGATAAACATCCATCCCTTGGAGCGACGCTGAAGAGCAGATTCTTGACAGGAGAGCTTCGCTTAAGAAGTGCCCCCTCCTCCCCCCCCCCCCCCTCAGGGCCCATATCCAGGGCCAGGACGTCCGACGGTAAGCTCCACCAAGTCTCGCAAGTCCTCGGGCCCAGAGCTGAGAGGGGGCTGCGCAGATGAGACAGAACGAAATGTCGCCTCCGGCTCTAAGCCATCCTCTGTTTCGCCCCCCTCCCCCCAACCCCTTCCATGCTGTGCAGTGCCTCGCGGAAAAGCTTCTGCTGCTCGATGTTCCTTGGGATGCAGTCTGAAAAGTCTCTCTCAAAGTCGCTCACTGGGATGCTGCTCGCTGTTTGACTGCTCTCGCCTTTTAAGGCTCTCTTCAAGCGCTCGGTCCATTTGTACAGGTCATGTCAACTTTGATTAACTGTAGTGTAAGTGCTGATTCACTTGTATCAAAATCTCTGCCAGCTTGCACCACTGTGTTCTCAGGGACACAGCCCTGACCTCAACTCGTCTACGTGCTGCTGCGGCTCATCTCGTACTCTGCGAGCCTCGTCCAAACAGGACAAAGCGAAAGTGGAACGGCCAAAGGCATCGCGATCCAACAAGGCAACACGGAGGCCATCGGACCTTCGGTGGAAGTTCTGCTCAGCCGAAACCACCTGCCCGTGTTTCAGCTGCTGGGGCTTCCTGGGGCTTCGGGGTGTATAGGCTTGCTTAGCTTAGAGACCGCCGCACGTCTGGGCTGAAGCAGCTTTCAGGACTGCTGGGGCCTGGCCCTCCACAAAGAGCTCCGGAAAGGCATCTTTCACGAAGCCACCTCAAGGGGCGATGCCGCCTAAACTCCACACCCTGAACTGCCGCTCAAGCTGAGGCCAGGGCTGAGGATCTCGGTCATGGCTCGTAGAAGGCTGAGACCCGATGTGTTGGATGCTCTGTTCGCTAGCGGAGGGGTCTTCGGTGAGAGGTCGACCCTGAATCTGTGCACGATGCTGGTAACTTCCATGGCGCTGTCTAGTAGCATGTAGCTGCTATAGCTTTGGTTCAAGGTAGAGTCTGCCTTGCGTGGGATCTTCGGGTTGAAGCGCGTGGCCCAAAACCATCAGGTGGCTCGGCAGATTGCGGCGGGACACGCTTGCTCTAGCTGCGACCAGCGCATGAAAAGACACACTGCGCCTCAACGCAAAGTAACATTGCTCTGTAACATTTGCTACTACGAAGCTTTGCTGCGCCATGCTGCGCGAAACAGGCTGCCCTCGTCCCTCCTGTCAAGACACATTTCGATATGGCCTCCGTCGGGGCCTTGATCTGGATCTTCCAGTCGACGCTCGAGGGCCTCTGCTTCGGAGACATTGCAGCGATCCCATGGGTTTCAATGGGGACGAACGAGTCTCTGGCATCCAAAAAAAAGGATGCCTGAATTCTTCCTTTTTCTCCGAAAGATTTTCTGACGTCTTCGGGGTTCCGGTTTGGACAGTGGCAAGGGGCGCCAATGTCTTCAAACTCCCACCATGGTCCGCTAGGCGGTGCCGTCTAACGCGACTTTCGTGGAGAGATGCTGCTGTACGGAACAGCAAAGGTCAAACAGGTGCGAGAGGCGCTGAAGCTCCTGTGACCTTGATGGTCGTGAGCCTATACAGCCCACCAGGCAATCCATGAGTGACCTTCCTTTCAAAGCCCCCGCCTCCTGTAGGCCTTCTGCAAAGTCTTCCGGAACTGCGAGGAGCGAAGTGCCTCACAGCTGGCAGCCCAACGGCTGCGTGTACTACCAGCATCGGCTGGCTGGCATTCGCCTGAGGTGCCGGCCGGTGTCTACAACTGCCCGGCACTGGCCATCAGCGCAATAGTCTAAGATCCTCGTGCCACGGGCTCAGCGAGCTTTGGGCTCACTTGTGTCGGGCCAGTTCCAGAGACCTTCAAAGTTAGCGCGAGCCTGTCGCCAATGCGGATGGCCTTGATTTCGACCTGGCAGTGCGGGTGATTATCAGCGTCAAACATGAAAATCGCTGATTGGGAGTTGCTTTCTCGACTGCCTGCCAGTAGCCCAGGTCCGGCAGGGCCACGGGCGCCCAAGTCATGGGAGAGGCCACTTTGTCCTCCAGAACCCGTGGAGACCCCGAAGAAAAAATGCTTGGGTTCAGCGAGGCTTCTCATGAGGGCCTCCGAGGAGCCACCAAAGGAGATCTCACTGACCTCCGCGTCGGTGTCTGCCAAGAACACGCCTTCCAAGGCGGGGGGACTCAGCTGACACGGGAGCTACAGGGAGTGAACTTGACGAAGCACCCGGGCCGAGAACCTTCTGTGACACTCCTGAACCCTGACACTACTTGTCGGCTTTGGTCCACCAACTGTCCATGTGTGCACCAACTGTCCATGTGTGAAAGGGCCGGATACCTGAATCTGGGGTAGGTCAACGGCTTGTCGACATTAGGGATCCAAAAACTAGATCAGCACCCCCCCTCCCCCCCTACGATGCGCAGAGCTCCCGACCGAAGCTGCGATGCTCCAGGGTCACCTGCTTGGCCATCATCCCGAAGAAGCTAAACCTGGCGGAAGAGAGCGGGTGAGGTCTGTTTTGTGTTTTTTTTTTTTGGGGGGGGGGGGGGGGGGGGGGGGTTCTCCGAAATCAGCTCCTTATTGCGGGCTCAGAGAGCTTGGAAAGCTGGCCAGGAATGCTCCGGTGCCAATGCCAGGCTGTCCAACCTCAGGGCATGGCGCGTTGTGTGCAGTTTGCAAGCTCTGAGGCACGTGGTTCTTTATGCAGGGCTGGATGCAACGGGAATGTATGTTCGGTCATATTAAGCGATCTTCGAAGCTCCTTTGTATGATGGGCTTTAGGGCGAAGGATGGCGAAGGGCTTCCGAGAGGTGGCCGTTGGGCTGGCAAACGTTGTTACTAGTTGTTACTACCCTCCTCTCCCTCCATCCCCCTAAAGCAGACACATGTTCCGTTGTGAAAACAACTCCTAGGTCAGAACTGTGCTGCAAACCTCGCTTTCGATTGCTGAGTCTTTACAGCTCGCAGCTGCAAGTTCTGGATCTTACACATTTACCTTGCTGGCGGCCGGCTGAGCGAGCCAACGACGGATCGCCGCACCCTTTTTGGGGCGAAGTCAAAGCCGCCGACGCCACGCTCTTCTTCAAACACTTGGGCGAGGGCGCCGCTCGCTCCACGACTTGGAGAGCATTGAGGTGTACGAGGCTTGCTCTTCTCCTTCGAGAGCCCCCGCTTCCTTGCAAGCCCGGTGCTGTCCAAGCCGATCCCACAGGGCTCACAGTCCATGAAGCCATGTCGCATGCGGTGTCCGCAGCATCTTCCCGGACGTGTGACGCCCTCTTCTTCACGGCGCGAGCTCCTGCTGGAGCACGTCTGCAAGTTGGCCAAGGCACGCCTCAGATGGCAACCTATAAGACGGATGGTGAAATCAAAGCTTTGACAAGCAGTGACAAAAAAAGTGATGCCAGGCTCAGGTTCATCTCCGAGGAACCTCGAGGCGATTCCAACAGCGGTGCTGCTCCCACAGGAGGCCGGCTGTGTTGAAGCCTCGGCGGGTCGGCTCAGGGAATCCCGGCAGTCCCATCACATGGGAATTCTCTGACCCTTTTAGACGTATATAAATATCATATCTGTGTATGTAAACTTATGTATACACATAGATATATATGTATATATATATATGTGAGAGAGCCCTTTCGGGTCTATTTTGCGTATCCTCTTGCTTGCCTTCTATTTAATTAATTTAGTTAATTTAATTAATTTAATTAATTGAATTAATGGAAATAATCGAAATCAACAAATTTCTTTTGCGAATTCAATTAATTGAATTAATTGAATTAATTTAATTAATTTAAATAATTCAAATAATTGAATTCGAAAAACCTCTTTCGCTAATTCAATTAACTCAATTAATTCAATTAATTCAATTAATTGGATTAATTGAATTAATTGAATTCGAAAAGCCTCTTTCGCTAATTCAATTAATTCAATTAATTCAATTATCTATTTTTTTTTGAAAACAAAGATTTTCCCCCTATTGAATTAATTCAATACGCGGGAAATCCGGATTTCGATTAGGGAACCCCACATAATTGAATTAATTGAATTAATTGAATTCGAAAAACCTCTTTCGCTAATTCAATTAATTCAATTAATTCAATTAATTCAATTAATTGGATTACTTGAATTAATTGAATTCGAAAAAGCCTCTTTCGCTAATTCAATTAATTCAATTAATTCAATTATCTATTTCTTTTTTTCAAAACAAAGATTTCCCCCCTATTGAATTAATTCAATTAATTCAATTAATTCAATTAATTCAATTAATTCAATTAATTCAATTAATTGAATTAATTGAATTAATTGAATTCGAAAAGCCTCCTTCGCTAATTCAATTAAATTCAATTAATTGAATTAATTGAATTAATTGAATTAATTGAATTAATTGAATTAATTGAATTAATTCGAAATAATTTCAACTAATTAATTAATTAATTAATTAATTACCTCTTTCCTAAAATAATCAATTAATTGGAATTAATTGAATTAATTGAATTCGAAAAAGCCTCTTTCGCTAATTCAATTAATTCAATTAATTCAATTATCTATTTCTTTTTTCAAAACAAAGATTTCCCCTCTATTGAATTAATTCAATTAATTCAATTAATTCAATTAATTGAATTAATTGAATTAATTGAATTCGAAAAGCCTCCTTCGCTAATTCAAGTAATTCAATTAATTCAATTAATTGAATTAATTGAATTAATTGAATTAATTGAATTAATTGAATTAATTCAATACGCGGGAAATCCGGATTTCGATTAGGGAACCCCACATAATTGAATTAATTGCATTAATTGAATTCGAAAAACCTCTTTCGCTAATTCAATTAATTCAATTAATTCAATTAATTGGATTAATTGAATTAATTGAATTCGAAAAAGCCTCTTTCGCTAATTCAATTAATTCAATTAATTCAATTATCTATTTCTTTTTTTCAAAACAAAGATTTCCCCCCTATTGAATTAATTCAATTAATTCAATTAATTCAATTAATTCAATTAATTCAATTAATTCAATTAATTGAATTAATTGAATTAATTGAATTCGAAAAGCCTCCTTCGCTAATTCAATTAATTCAATTGTTCAATTAATTCAATTAATTGAATTAATTGAATTAATTGAATTAAGTGAATTAGTTGAATTAATTGAATTAATACAATACGCGGGAAATCCGGATTTCGATTAGGGAACCCCACATAATTGAATTAATTGAAATAATTGAATTCGAAAAACCTCTTTCGCTAATTCAACTAATTCAATTAATTCAATTAATTCAATTAATTGGATTAATTGAATTAATTGAATTAATTAGATTAATTAAATTAATTAAAGGGTCCATAATCTGAGTTATCATAATTATGATAACTTTAGGTTCCCAAACCTGAGTTATCATGATTATGATAACCTTAGGTTCCCAAACCTGAGTCATCATAATTATGATAACTTTAAGGTCCCCAGTCTGAGTTATCATGATTATGATAACCTTAGGTTCCCAAGCCTGAGTTATCATAATTATGATAACTTTAGGTTCCCAAACCTGAGTTATCATGATTATGATAACCTTAGGTTCCCAAACCTGAGTTATCATAATTATGATAACTTTAGGTTCCCAAACCTGAGTTATCATAATTATGATAACTTTAGAGTCACCAACTGGAGTTATCATAATTATGATAACTCCTTAGGGTCCCACCCCTGAGTTATCATAATTATGATAACTTTTAATTCGCAGCTTCACCTTAAGAGAGAGGTGCGCGAATAGGGGGGTGTAATATTAAGCGATTGTGTGCTACAATATGGAGTAGAGGAGGTGTGAGCAGGTAGGTGTGCGGGACGATGGAATAAGACTGGTGAGTAGAATGATGAAGCGTTGAGCTCAAAATCTTAAGGACCATGGCTTGTGATTTGACTCCTTGCATCAAAAAAAGAGCCTAAAAACTTAAGGACCAAAGCTTGCGGTTTAACTATTCTGGGCAAAAACTGGGCCCCAAATCTTAGGGACCAGGGCTTGCGATTTGACCTTTTGGAGCAAAAACCGGGCCCAAAATCTTAGGGACCAGGGCTTGCGATGCTACTCTTTGGAGCAAAAAATGCGCCCAAAATCTTAAGGACCAGGGCTTGCGATTTGACTCTTTGGAGCAAAAACTGGGCCCCAAATCTTAGGGACCAGGGCTTGCGATTTGACTCTTTGGAGCAAAAATTAAACCCAAAATCCTAGGGACCAGGGCTTTCGATTTGACTCTTTGGAGCAAAAACTGGGCCCAAGATCTTAGGGACCAGGGCTTGCGATGTCACTCTTTGGAGCAAAAAATGAACCCAAAATCTTAGGGACCAGGGCTTGCGATTTGACTCTTTTGAGCAAAACATGAACCCAAACTCTCAGGGACCAGGGCTTGCGATTTGACATTTTGGAGCAAAACATGAACCCAAACTCTCAGGGACCAGTGCTTGCGATTTGACCTTTTGGAGCAAAAACTGGGCCCAAAATCTTAAGGACCAGGGCTTGCGATTTGACTCTTTGGAGCAAAAATTAAACCCAAAATCTTAGGGACCAGGGCTTGCGATTTGACTCTTTGGAGCAAAAATTAAACCCAAAATCTTAGGGACCAGGGCTTGCGATGCTACTCTTTGGAGCAAAAAATGCGCCCAAAATCTGAAGGACCAGGGCTTGCGATTTGATTCTTTGGAGCAAAAACTGAGCCCCAAATCTTAGGGACCAGGGCTTGCGATTTGACTCTTTGGAGCAAAAATTAAACCCAAAATCTTAGGGACCAGGGCTTGCGATTTGACTCTTTGGAGCAACAACTGGGCCCAAGATCTTAGGGACCAGGGCTTGCGATGTCACTCTTTGGAGCAAAAAAATGAACCCAAACTCTCAGGGACCAGGGCTTGCGATTTGACATTTTGAAGCAAAACATGAACCCAAACTCTCAGGGACCAGTGCTTGCGATTTGACCTTTTGGAGCAAAAACTGGGCCCAAAATCTTATGGCTTGCGATTTGACTTTTTTGAGCAAAAACTGGGCCCCAAATCTTAGGGACCAGGGCTTGCGATTTGACCTTTTGGAGCAAAAACTGGGCCCAAAATCTTAGGGACCAGGGCTTGCGATGCTACTCTTTGGAGCAAAAAATGCGCCCAAAATCTTAAGGACCAGGGCTTGCGATTTGACTCTTTGGAGCAAAAACTGGGCCCCAAATCTTAGGGACCAGGGCTTGCGATTTGACTCTTTGGAGCAAAAATTAAACCCAAAATCTTAGGGACCAGGGCTTGCGATGCTACTCTTTGGAGCAAAAAATGCGCCCAAAATCTTAAGGACCAGGGCTTGCGATTTGACTCTTTGGAGCAAAAACTGAGCCCCAAATCTTAGGGACCAGGGCTTGCGATTTGACTCTTTGGAGCAAAAATTAAACCCAAAATCTTAGGGACCAAGGCTTGCGATTTGACTCTTTGGAGCAAAAACTGGGCCCAAGATCTTAGGGACCAGGGCTTGCGATGTCACTCTTTGGAGCAAAAAATGAACCCAAAATCTTAGGGACCAGGGCTTGCGATTTAACTCTTTTGAGCAAAACATGAACCCAAACTCTCAGGGACCAGTGCTTGCGATTTGACCTTTTGGAGCAAAAACTGGGCCCAAAATCTTAGGGACCAGGGCTTGCGATGCTACTCTTTGGAGCAAAAAATGCGCCCAAAATCTTAAGGACCAGGGCTTGCGATTTGACTCTTTGGAGCAAAAACTGGGCCCCAAATCTTAGGGACCAGGGCTTGCGATTTGACTCTTTGGAGCAAAAATTAAACCCAAAATCCTAGGGACCAGGGCTTGCGATTTGACTCTTTGGAGCAAAAACTGGGCCCAAGATCTTAGGGACCAGGGCTTGCGATGTCACTCTTTGGAGCAAAAAATGAACCCAAAATATGTTTTGCTTAGTGGTGTGTCTTCGTTCTAGATGCGCTTGTCTTGCTTATTGGTGCGTCTTCGCTTCCTACATGTTCTATATGCAGTTGTTATACTTATTGGTGCGTCTTCGCATACTATGTGCGGTTGTTTTGCTTAGTGGTGCATTTAACCCTATCTTCAGCTCCTTGCAACCTCCGTTTTTGGACATGTTCAATTTTTCATGGTTTTTACTGATGTTCACCAATACCAAGCCTTAAAACGTTCAAACCAACACTTTAAACACTGATCCCTAAACCCGAAATCTTAAACCCTAAGCCTTATAAACCCTTAGCCTGTCTTCAACTCCTTACAACCTCCGTTTTTGGACATGTCCCATCTTGGTCTGGTTTTTATTGGTTTTCGCCTATACAAAACCCAGAACTTTCAAACCAACACTTCAAACCCTAAACCGTAAACGCCGTTTTTGGACATGTACATTTTCCCTTGTTTTTCTGATTTTCATCTATAGGTTTTAATAGTTATTTGATAATAATAGCGTTCATACTGATATTTATAGGAACCCCATTAATTTTAGATAGAATCATATCGAGACTAATAGGATACTTTTCAAGTATTTTTTGATGAATTGTAGTAAGATTCATATTCATATTCATATTCATATTCATGTTAACAGAATTCTTCTTAATCTTAATAACATTCACATTAAGATGAACAGGATTCCTATTGAAATAATACTCCTATCAGATTGAACTCTCATTTCCTGCAAAATGCATTCCTGCAAAAAGATAGAGGAGGGTTTCTCATGACCTATTGCGAGATAGAGAGAAGCTCTTTCATGCAAGAGGTAGGAAATGGCAGAGCTGAGAGCTCCTCCTACCTAGTGACAGGAAATGAAAAATACAGAGAGCTTCCATCCGTTTTATGAATGAGTTCCTTTATCTCTGAATAGGAGATGAATGAGCTCCTCTATCTTCTCAAAGGAAATGCAAGAATGGAAGCGAACGAAGTCCGCTATCTTTTAATGCGTAATGAGAGAGCTCCCCTATTCCCTAAAAAGAGTGAGCGAGGGGAGCCCTCTCATGACCTATTTAGGAGACAGAAGAGATAGAAAAGCTTGCTCACGCGCATTTAGAAGCGGAAGTGAAAGAGAAAGCAAGGGCACTCTGTCACTTCTTACAAAGAGATAGAAGAGCTTTGCGGATGACCTCTTAAAAGATAGAAGAAACTCTCTCAAGCAAACGATTGAGATTGACGAGCTGTGTCATGTCCCATGTAAGGCATAGAGAAAGTCCTTCAAAACTTTGTTTAGGGCAAAGGAGAGATCTCAAGCAAAAAGGTAGAAGAGCTCTGTCATTTCCTATAAGAGATAAACGGCTTCTTTCATTACTTGAGAAACTATTTCTGAAAAAAATAGACATAATAGAGAACTCCTCTTTCATTTCCTGCAAGAAGATGGAGCAGGTGTCTCATGACCTATTGCGAGATAGAGAAGCTCTTTCATGTAAAAGATAGGAAATGGTAGAGCTGCGAATTCTTCTACCTATTGACGACATATGACAACGATAGTACATGAGCGAGCTCTTATGATCTCTTATGTAGTACCAGTGCATTCTTCTATCTCTGAGTAGGAGATGAAAGAGCTCCTCTATCTTCTCATAGGAAACAAAAGAAGTCCTGTATAGGAAACGAAGAGACCCTTTGATAAACCAACAAAAAAACGGACATGAATTGATGTCATCCATCTTGTTAATCATCATGAGAGATGGGACATGAAAGAGCTCCTCTTTTGTTTGGAAATGAACTAGTTTTTTTTGAGTGAAGGATCTCTCTTTCGAATAAATGAGATATCTCTTCTAGGTCCCTCTGTCTCGTAATTGGAAATGAATGAGTCCTCCCCCCCTCCCCCTCTCCTCTAACTTCTCATAGAAAATGGTAAAAATGGAAATGAGCGATGCCCTGTATCTTTTCACGCAGCATATGAGAGAGCTCCTCTCTCTCCTAGTGGGACATGAAAGTCCTCCTTTGTTTTCAATGAAAGATCTCTCTCTCGAGGAAATGAGATGTTCTATATCTCTTTCTAGGAAACATTTCTTCAAGTAGGAGAAAGGCTCCTCTCATGTAAAAGACAGAGATTGATGAGTTGCTGCATGTCCCATTTAAGGGATCTCAAGTAGAAAAGGTAGAAGAGCTGTGTCATTTCCTATGAAGAGATAAACGGCTTCTCTGATGACCTCTTCATTGATAGAGAAGCTATTTCTGAAAACTCGACATAGTAGAGAACTCTCTCTCTCTCTCTCTCACACTCATTTCCTGCGAAAAGCTAGAGGAGGTCTCTCACGACGTATTGCGAGATAGAGAAGCTCTTTCATGTACCAGATAGGAAACGGTAGAGCTGAGGATTCCTCTACCTATTGACGACATATGAAAAAGATAGGACATCAGAGAGCTCTTTTGACCTCTTATGCATTACCAATGTACTCTTCTATCTTTGAGTAGGAGATGAAAGAGCTCCTCTAATCTTCTCATAGAAACAAAAGAAATCCTGTATAGGAAACGAAAAGACCCTTTGATAAAGCAACAAAAGAACGGACATGAATCGATGTCATCCATCTTGTTAATCATAATGAGAGATGGGACATGAAAGAACTCCTCTTTTGTTTGGAAATGAACTAGTTTTTTTCTGAGTGAAGGATCTCTCTTTCGAATAAATGAGATATCTTTTCTATGTCCCTCTGTGTCGTGTTTGGAAATGAGAGAGCCCTCCCCCCCCCTCTCCTCTATCTTCTCATAGAAAATGGAAATGAGCCGTGTCCTCTTTCTTTTAATGCAGAATGCGAGAGCTCCTCTCTCTCTCTCTCTCTCCTAATGGGACATGCAAGTCCTCCTGTATTTTGTTTTCAATGAAAGATCTCTTGGGGCTTCAGTTCAGTGAACAATTATCTCAATCAATGACGAAGTCCGTAACTTCTAGCGTGTATGTTGTTGCTTAGGAACAAATATAAATGAAGCATTTTGCTTTGTTTTTTAAATACTACACATGCAAACTAAGCAAAAAGAACCCTAAAGGTATCAGCCACATGTATATATATACATACAAGTTTGTATGTGTGCTTCAAGCATTGTTCGTTGTTTGCGTTGCCGTACCGGTTCTGCACCCATAATTGCCGTCACAAACTTTGCTCTCTGTGTTTTGCTGGCATATTGGTCAGATCCCCAATAGATATCAATAGATTTAATAGATAAAGACTCCATTGGTCAAGGACGTCCTGGAAACTGGAAGATCTTGGAAGGGTCAGATCGCCAAAACGGCATCCAAGTGGCAAACCAGGTCTGCCTGCACGCGTGCCTGGCCATGTGCACCGCTCGGGCGCAACATGCAAAGTCTACCATGTTGCATGCTTTTGGAAGTCAACCGTAAACATACGGCAGAATAAGCACCGGCGGCTACGCAGCTGAACCCCGGGATTTGTGCAGCATCGCACTCGACCTTCTCCATCATCACGAGCAGGTGCGCAGCAGCCCGCCACTGGCCGGCTCTTTGACAGGAGAGAAGGGCCTCCCAAGCTCTCATGAAAGTTCACTCAAGACTGCCGTGGGCTGGGGGCTTGGCTCTTGCCCGTGGATGCTTAAGAGTGACTTTGCGGCCCAGGAGCGCAATTGCACGTAATGAGGTCGGGTCTATGCACCGACAGCATCTGAAGCGCAAGCTGCCATTGGCGGCCTTTCCTTGGGCCGAGGTTGGGAAATTCTCGCTCTGACGGTGCTGCATTGCGATGATCGCGCGGCTGGGAAGGCGACTCGAACGCATGGAATCTTGTCGGAACCACGTGTGGACATCTGCAAGCTGGACTGGTCTTCGTGTCTCGGCGCAAGACCATGAAGGGCTCTATGCGGGCAACTATGTACAGTGCACCTGTTCCCTATGGAGTCATTGTCTCAGGCAACTAGCAACCGCCCGCGCAACAACAGAGGAACGTGTGTTCCAGGAGCCGCCATCGGTCGCCACGTCCGACAGAAAATCGGACGAAGGGTGCATAAGGGGGTTCCAGTGATCAAAGGCAGATCAGGGAGGTTCGAGAACCTAGGACAGTGCGGACAAAACTGGAGACATCTGTTTTAGGGTTTGGGGGTTTGTGGTTGCAACATCTCATAACTTTCTGATTTCCGTGCAAGAACATGGATAATGAAAGCTTGCCGTCAAGAGTCAAGACACAGTCCCTCACCTTCACACACCATCTCCCTTCCCGCAGGTCGCAAGAGCAGCCTAGGAATTAAAGGGTGCCCCCCCGCCCCCCCCGCCCCCTCCCCCCCCCCCCACCCAAAAAAAAAGGAACGCGGGTCTGAAAAGAGGTGCTGCCCGAAGAAGGGCGTCGATTCTGTGAATGCTGCGACCCTACTTGAAGCCTGAGAGGAAGGGTTCAGAACTCAGGCCTCACTGGGTCCCCTAATACCCTCAGACCCAAGGCCTACAGGCGATCCCCACAAAGTCCCAAGCCCTAAACGCCCGAAACCCTAACTTAGAACCCTAATGACCCTGTTACCCCTATACCCCTATCATCCCCGTGAGCCCAATCGTCATGCGGCTCAGGCAAGGTGAAGAGCAGCTTGAACCCCCCAATGCCCTACCCAAGTTACGCTTCCCCTCATTCGATATATGTGCCTGGGTGCGACTGCCGCCTGCGGAATTTGAAGATCCAAACAACAAAGGCAGCAGTCTGCGACTGCTGTTCTCTTGCTATAAACGAATCGGTTGGAGCTACCTCTGATGCGGAGCTGTTGTGAACCACGCACTTGTGACATGTAACGATCTGTTCATCATCCGAGCAAAACACCGGAGTGGCAGGATCGAGCGCTCAGGTGCAAAGCATCGTCAACTCTTGGCCAGGCCGATGGGCCCCGAAATCCCCCAAACACCCTATAAGAATCCTGCCCCCCCAGCTGCCAAAGCCCAGCTGACTTCTACTCAGAGCGTCTCCAATGCTGATGCCATTGAGTTGACAATCGTCTGGTTCGGCACCTCTTCCCAGTGGCGAACACACAGCTGTTTCTTGGGCCTTTCCGTCTGACACCTCAAAAAGAACTAGAGCCCAGCGCATCCTGTGCAGTACTTGGAGATTTAGGGAGTTTACGACAATAGGGGACCCCTAAAATAGACCCACAACTAATACGATTCCCTTCTGAAAAGGACCGCAATAAGGTACCCCGAATTCCGGAAACCATTGTTTCTTGCAAGAGGGCACCAGGCGATAGCGCCCCAAAGATGAGAAGACCATCAGTGCCTGCACGTGCAAGCTTCACTTCTTCGAAAGAGGGCTTTTTGGTCGGAGTCGAACCTCTAAAGGGCTCGGACCCCTTTGTTTCATCGCAAATTGACTGAACACACCGCTTTAGACACAAGATCCATCCGCACAGCACAGGCGGAGCTTCCAATCCTCATCAACGACACCCAGCTCGTCCTTACGCCTGCCTGCTGCCACTGTCCCGCTCCAGCACAAGCCCCAAGCAGCGTGCCCACACCTGCGCTGATCCGCTCTGCAGTTGACGGGATGGTCATGTGTGGGCCGTTTCAAATTGCGGGCCCTTTTCAGGGTATCATTGCGCCCTGCATGTTCTCGTACAGTACCCCAAAGGAAAGCGTAATTCGTGGAGCCTACAATGTGATGTCAAGTGCAGAATTGAAGGTTGACTTCCTTGCTTCGTTTCCTGCATCTTGTGGGTCGGATTGGACCTTTCATGTGCCCAAGTTGTGTCCGGCTTGTGTCGGCGTGTGATACTGCGCAAGATTGCTGTGGAGGGTCTGAGTTATCTCGTTGTATCGGCTTGAAATGCAGCCCAGGTGCTCACCGTGTCTGGGGCAATGCCCGCTGTGAGCAGTGAGAGGAAGAGGTGCAAGGCCATCTGCCAATTAGTGCTCAAGGTGCAGCAGCTGATGGCGCTGTTGAAGCCTCAAGATTATGATCTCAAGACACAGGGGTTGACATGGTCATCTCTCTAGATTAGGGTCCCTTTCGGGGTCCTGATCATAAGGCAGTCCCTCTTATTTAGGGTACCCCAAAAAGGGACCCTACAGGATTTGATGCTTGTGGGCTTCGGACAGCCGATCTTGCCCTTTCTCTCATCTGGCCTGTTCCTATAGCCCCCGTCCAAGGCACTTATCAGGTCCGGAAGAATGCGTTGGCGCCTCATCTCCATCCTTAGGTCTCCGCAGAGCCAGGCAGCGCCAGGCCGAGCCATCTTGGGGAAGGATGCTGACAAGGTTTCATGAGCAGAAAGAACACAACCCACTCGCGAAGTCCAAATACAGCCAAGCTGGACTCTCTTAAAACCTCTTTAAAGGACATGACTGCCAACCCTTCCTCTAGGCAAACCTTTCCGCCCTCTGAAACGCCCCCCTCCCCCCAAGCGGTGTAATTTCAGCCCAGCCGCACCAGGTGCCATGCTTGTTCCCAGTCTCCCAAGGGCTCGCAAGCAGCTATGGCGCTGTTATAGCCTTGAGGGAGGTGGTGCTTGGGTGCAACTCTTGGTGTTCTGCATCCTTTCGCTTATCACTGTTGCTGCGGTTGAGGCATCGGCTGATCGAAGTCGGAGTGATGGTCCTCCAGATCGGGAAGTTTCGCAGTCGCCACCCCTTTAGACTGCGACTATCTGTGACTTGAAGGTTGAGCTCCCCATGAGCCCTAAGGCCTGCCATCCTTCATCGCAACAATGCTTTGAATCTTCCCTCGGGGTTGAAAAGACACAAGCATCAAAAGGAATCTGGTCTTAATGGGCCTTCAGAAGGACCGCCCCCCCCTCCCCCCCCCCTGCCCTCTCCTCTTCCCAAACCCAAAGAAACACACGTTTTACAAGGCCACCCGAACCCTAAACCCTCAAAGCCCCCGAAGAATCAGGGGGGGCCCTCCTTCGACGCATCGTCTCCAGAAGTTTGCTGGCCAGTTCAGGCCGGCGGGCGGCTCCTAACGCGCCTGGGTCCCACAAGATGCAACAAATTTGTATCCGGGCCCAATATATATATATATATATATGCATGTATAAGATCTGAGAGGGTCCAACTGTGGTTTTGGTAGGGTTCAGGGTTAAAAGGCTGGCAGTTTGAGAGGACTTCTCCGGACAATGAGCAATGTAGCAACTAGTCAGTCACTAGCACTGGCACGTAAGGAGCTGTTGAACGTTGAGGGCCTTGTCGGCTTTCGCATCGACTGGCCAGTTCTCTGTGTTGTTTCCCTGCCGTCCATGTTACTGGTGATCCCCTTCAGTGAGACGCCGCGCCCTCCCCCTGAAATGAAGGACCGCGATTTAGAGAAGTGAATAGGCATTTTCGAGCTGTTAAGATCTGCCGCCAGGCTTCTCAGCACAGCGTTAAACACCACGACGTTGGCCAACACCTTCATTCTGGACTTCCGAAACTGCAGGTCAACTCAAGATAACAAAAGTCATGGTTCATGCCAGCGCCTTTCGATCCTTACCCGGCTGGACCTCAAACTCTACTGCTATCCTAAATTCTCGCTGCCAGCATAGGGTACCAGCCAGGCACATCATTGAGGTAGGGGCAACCGTCTTACTTCGCGGCCTTTGATGTCCATTCCCGGACCTCTGCCAATTATGGGTCCGAGCCTTCCACTCATCCAACTGGTCGAGGATGACGAGTGATCTCCTATTCAACTCAACAGGCTTCGTCTGCTTCGGTGACGCGAGACACTGTGAGATCTTCTGGGCTTAATTTGGGACAAGATGAGCTGCTCATTCACGGCCACTACGCTCGCCCGGACGCTCTGCAACAACACAGCCCTGCGTGACAGCAGTAGTGCAAGCAACGCAAGGAAAGCAGCGCTCGCAGTCTTCCTGATAGCTTCAATGGAAACAAAAAAGCCGTAACACAAGATGATCTTTACTCGAGTAGTCCCACGTATCCCCATGTATCCCGGAGCCGATTCTCCGAGGTTTCCCCGCATTGCGCCTCCACTGGCGCGCGCCGGCCAGTGACGAGGCGCTCGCGCCGAAAGTGACGACGCTGGGTGCCAGGGAGACCTGCTGCTGCTTTTTTTGGGGGGGGCGGGGGCTGGAAGGTCGGAGTTGCAGAAAAAGAGATGGCCTCCTTGAAATCTTTTGTGACGCTGCTTAAGTGATCTTATAGCTACTTTGTGCTCTCGTGACTCGTCACGATTTTCTGCTGTGCCAGATGGGATCGGGGTCACGATTCTGGAGAGGTGACCCGTGACCAATCGGACTTGATGCGGCTTCAATGTTTGTGCTACTGAGCTTCTATTGTTCCGGGCCGGGCTAGACAACAAGACCTGACATCGACCTATGCTGGCCGCTGCAGCTGTGAAATTGCAAGCAGTCTGTCCACGAGGTGCGAGTAGCTTCGGCTTGCAAACTCTGCACAGAAACATGCTGCCCATTGCCTCTACGAGCGTCGTGAACAAGGAGCTGGCCCGTTGCCACTGGCGGTCCTGGAGACTGTTGGCTCGAGGCAAGCAGAGGCGCCTCTAGTCTTTCGACGCGCCCTCTTCTCTCATAGTTGGTGTGCATGTCTTGAGGCTGAAGGCGTCGGCCATCTGCTGTCAGCATCTTCAGAAACGGTCAAGTCTTGGGCTAGATATGTCGCTTGCATCTCAAGCACGTAAGAGGAGGTTGCCAAGCATGCCTCAAGACTCAAGACCTCGTTGTTGGAATCCCGTTTCTGACCACCGGAGGTCCATAGTACAATCGTATCACATGAGCCACGTCATCCCATGTCCTCTTCCGTCGCGCTGATCGCTGCGTTGAATCCAATGGTTGTGGGCGGCAGCCTCCTTCGGCGTATGAAGGAGCGAGGATCTCTCCCAAAGCCCACGGCCCTAACAGCTTTTGGATGCCGTTGGGGATGTTGGGGTCTGGGCTTTGGATGATTTTTGAGGTTCCCCACACAACTGCTTATAACAGAAGAAGGGAAGCATCATTTTGAGCACCCCCTTCTCCCCCCGGTTGTTCGGGCCCTCGTTTGGGTTCTTTCTTGGAGTGCCTTTGCAGGCCGTGGCAAAGCAGCTGCAGGGCAGGTCGCCAGCACCCCGCGCGCTCGCAGCCGGAGACGGCCGAGTTGCACCTCAGCGAGGATCCACGTACGTGATTAGGGCAGAAAGAAGCGGCTTTTGGGTTTCTTTCGGAGGTTTTGAGGCTGTTTGAGGTCGTTTGGGACTCTTCGGGTTTCGAGGCGACACAATGGTACGCCGACCGCACTGATGGAGAAGCTGATGGAGCTCTAGGCCTGTTAGGCGGCCTGTTAGAGATCTCGGATTTGTATGGTGCCGTACAATCATGTTCGAGAACCTCTCCTTCGTCGCTCCAAACTCGGCAAAGGCGCGCGATGGCTCCCAAAGCTTCTGCTGCAAAGACATCCAGCGCCTGGATCCAGGCACTGCCCTGACCGCAGGCGCCTCGGACCGTGAAGGGTGATAAACTGGACTGTTTGCCAAGGAACAGCTCAGTTTGCAGATTCCGGTCATTCTCCAGTCATGTCAATGTCCTTGTAAATCCGCACAGGCGCTCACCACAGCACTGCACGCGACAGCATCCGGTTGCAGCTGCCCGCCCAGCAGCTGCTCCAGAAAGCATAATGCCTGGGCCGGCGCTTCACATCTACTCAATTCTTGTACTTCAAAAGCACATTGAATATTGACATGTCACAGCTACAGCATGACATGACAAACGCATGCAAACTTGACGGTCAAGAGCACACGAACTGACATGCCGTGACCGCATGACAAGCATCTGCTATGCAAACATCACTTTATGCATCAACTTGAAACATAGCTGGGGCTGGGGATTTGGGGCTGCGAATCAAGTGTAGAGACAATTGTTGAAAAGGAATTTCATTTGTCCTAGTGTACAAGTACAACACTAGCAATCCCTTCGGGCCATCTCAACGACAAGCTTTGCAGGTACGTGAGCAAGGCATCCCCAGCTCGTACCACCAGCCATCAGAAAGGTCTTTGTTGGCATGGGTTCTCTGAGGGCCTCCTATGCCCCCTGCTTCAAAAGACTTTGCTAGCAGGCTTCCGAAGGCACGCACAAACACGCGCACACCCGCCCGCCCGGCATCACACACATGCATATGTGCACGCTGCGAAATGGCCAGGCTGCAGGAGGCCACTGCGCCGATCTTTCGCAAGCGGTGATGGCGGCGCTGACGGTTTGGAGATCCTCTCAATCGTCTCGTCTCCGCTGCTACACCACCCTTACAAAGCATATGAAGAAGATCGAGGAAGACACCAGGGTGGCTAGTGCTTTGTGATGTCCGCCGTGGTGGCAGCTTTTCACAATTCAGGGGCTCTCAAGCGGCACAGACAGACCATCCTTTCTGCATCCGTCTACCACCATCGGTGAGGATTAGAACTAGAATTAGCATTGTCCTTAAAAAAAGAACACCAATACCGAAAACGGCTCTGCCCTAACCTCTCCAGCAAAATAACCCTTCCCCCGCACCCCCTTCCCCCTCCCCCCCCACCCAAACAAAAAAAGAAATGGCCCTGAGCCCTAAACATCGCTGCGGGTCCAGCTCCAGGGCGGCCCTTGTGGCAAGGCCGAGGGTGCGCAAGGCCCACGGCCAGCGCTGGCCGCGTGCGCAGGCCACGATCCCTCGGCAAGGGGGGCACTGGGGGCTTGGAGGGGGGGGCTTCTGCTGCCTGCGCTGAAGCTCTCCGATTCCTACTACAAGGGCTCCAAAGTAGGAACTCGGCATCTTCCCGAAAACTTCGGTGACTTGTTCAAGGGGGTTTCTAAAGGAAGCTCAGGCTTCAGTGGGCTCGAGGGTCCCGAGGATCAACCCGACTTTGCTTTGTTTGACGTGCAAGTCTCGGGCCTGAGGAAACAGCGATAATATCCACGGACACCGTCGGTAGAGCATCTTGGAGCAACCTGGGCTGTGGACGCAAGCTCCCAAATCTGCTTCGAAAGACTTCTGAGCCTTGCTTGTAAAATACTAGAAGCTGCTGGGCGTCCGGCTGCAAGGCACTCTCCCAGCGTTTGGAGCTTTTTATCTCCTGCAGCGAGAGTGGCGCAAGACGTGCTTTCTTGGTGATTCATCGGTTGGCGTTTTTATTGCACAGGGTCTGGGCATTGTGGTCTAGAGCCGACGGCTCTGCCTGAGCCCCTGAAGCCCCAAACGCTGACAAAACCTCTGCATCTTCCGCATCGGAAAAGTTCTGAAGGCCTTATATTAACGCGCTTCCCAGCCTTGGTGAGGCGGATGAGTGCTTGCCTCTGTCCGGCACCATGACGGACGTGTCTGGAGCAGAATGCATTGTTCTTGGGATTCGTGCCCATGAGGGATGTTCTTATGCTCTCAAGCTCACCCCTATAAACGCAAAAACGGTTTTGGACCTACCGCTCAGCAGGCTCAGCATCTGGGCTCTACTTGTGGTCCGGACAATGTACTCAACTTGCAATTCTTGAGACCGCTACTTGAGATCACTTGAGATTTGCTTTCCGAAGAAAGTTGGGGTGGCAATCGGGGTTTTCGTGCTTCGAAACAAAAAGCAGGGGTACCTTTCATCGAAGAAAGATTCCCAAATTAGAGTCGGACGGAAGGGCGTCCCAAAGTTCCACTCAGGCACAATTCACACTCCGTGCCTGTCTCCGGCCTGGGCCCATTTCATGTACAGGCCGAGCGCTTGAGCCGAAAGGGGAGAAGGGAGAATGCAAAGCTAAGACTAAGACACATGGCAAATCAAGAGCAAGATGTTTCATTTTTATTTTTGGCCGCATACAAAGTATGCTCGTTACCTTGAATATGTTCTTTACCATGCCTTACATACATGCGTACATAAATACCCACCCACATGCATACGTACATAGATACAAGCATACAAACAGACCTTCTAGGGTCGCAGCCCAAGGCCCAGCACTCCATCGAACGAGAAGGCGTGGAAAGGCTCTTCCGTCATCTGCAACGGCTCTTCGCAAAATGCTGAAAACACAGGCGCGCACACAGGCGCACACAAACTACGACGAGCAAACAGAAACCCTCGCCTCCGTGGCCATGACCACTCGGAGGTCCACGCAATTTAGAGCCTGGCAAGGGCAAAGTAAGACCAAGTAAGAGTTGACGACAAGAGCACCTGGCCAGGAGGCAGCCGACGAGCTGAGAAGTTGCACAACAGGCAAGGGCTGGCTGCCACAACCCCATGCAAAGGCGTCACTGATTCTTGGGAAGGGCTTGCGCAAAGAATGATGCGTGCGCTCGTCTCCACCTTAAGCCCACACATGATTGCAAAGACTGAGAATGTGAGGGAGAGAAAGGGAGAGAGAAAGGGAGAGAATTGGGAGAGAGCGAGAGTGAAGGAGCGCGAGAGCTTCCTTTGCAAAGAATGCCCCCGAGTCGGACATACTTGTAAGTGTGTAACACTTTTCAGCCCCCGAATGGAAAGAGTCTTCACCAGTCTCAGCATCCTGGGCCCTGGGGCCTTCTGCGCTGTTGGACCTTCACCGATTTTTCAAAGTGTGGTGCTGGAATAGAAATACCAAGAGTTACTTGCGCTTCCCACTCTTGTCTCGAAACGCTTGCTCTAACGGTACTTTCATGGTCCTTTGTATGGGCCCTTACAAAGGTACCCCTTGTCTTCAACTTCCCTTTGCCTTGCTGACATGTTCTTTCAATATTTAGCACAGCTCTGTCAAAGGATCGTGCGACAATAAGAACGAAACGATGTGGTCTTCTCATCTTTGTAAGTCATGCTTGTGCTTTCGTCGTGCGCGCCTGACTGAGCGACATCGTATTGGATGCGTTGCCAGGTGCTTTTGCCTGACCTCGACACATGCGCCGTGGGGGAGGAAATGTCAGTTCAAAAGTTTTCGCCTATGTTCGGACCTGGCTTTCAGCGTCAGGTAACCTTTGACTGACAGCCCTAGCATAAAGAGTCCGCGCACCGAAGCCTTGACCTCCACAAGAAATGCTTAGATGCGCAAACCTTGACCACCGGAGTGTCCCTCGCTTGAGCACCATGTCATAAAGCCGGCCACTCCCTTAAGCTTTCACGGGGCCTCCGTAGACAAGTAGGGGCTATGGCTACATGCAACACTCGGCTGGTGACCAGAAGCACCCGCACCAGCAGCTGCTTGCAAATGCAAGTCGTCTTCACTACGCTGCACTGGAAGTAAGCACGCACAAATCCAGTTTTGTCGTGCTGCCTGACACCCCAAACAAAGCACCAGCACCCAAAAACAAAGCACTCCCACATACAGAACCCCTCAGAACCCCATCCTGCTCATGAGCTCGCAACCTTTCTGCGTGGTGGGAGTTCGACCCAGCTCGGCTTCTCCGGATCTGAGAGGCAAGGACGGGACACTTTCGGGCTTAGGGTCTGAGATTGGGGCGGTCTTAACTATTGGGGGTTATACAAGGAGCTCGTCCGAACGGTGTCATAATTTACTCGCTTTCCCCCCCCCCCCCCCCCCCCGCCCCCCCCTGTGAGGGTGGTGTTAGGCACATCACCCGGTTCGTGCTGGAATGTCCGCAATTATTCCCCCAAGGCTAAGGGAGCGCTACGATACAACCCACACAGAATCCTCACGTGCTAGGTGCTTTGACCACTGTCAGATCGCCGAAACAAGCAGTAGACGTTATTTTCCAGAGATCGCTGCTGGGCAGGAATCCTTCGTTCCTACACCTAACCTTATCAACCCCTAAACCCTGAAGGAAAGGCTTCGGAGCCCTTCGGAAATCTTGTTGAAACTCACGCGGGGGCTTTCGGGGTGAAGGGGACCCAGAAACTGATCAAACCCAGCAGGAGACCGCACCTCGCACCCCCCCGACAGCCCTGACTTCCCCAACAACTCTGAACCCAAAACTCCAAACCGTAAATCCACAACCATAAACTAACCCTAACTAAGCTCGAAACCCTTAACCCGTCAAAACTCTAAACTCGGAAGCTCACGTCATGGCTTTGCCGAGCCCTTGCCGAGACTAGGGCTGAACCAGGAGCAAGGGCTCCGTGTAGGAAGGTGACGCCTAGGGTTTTGTGGGGTTTAAGAGTTTCGGGCTTGTGATCGCATGCGTGCCATGTCTGCGCAACCGTCCTCTCAACCAAAGCTACAACCCTCTGCCGACCCCCCACCCCCGGCAAGTTCGCTTGCTGTTGCTTTTCTTGAACTTGCCTTTCGTAGAAAAATCGCGTGTTTTTTTTTGCAAACTTCGTAGAAAAAACACAACACTGAAACTGAAGAGGAGGGATTTGAAAGCCCAAGACATGAAAAGAGCGTATTCCCATAGCTTCCTGCTTTTCTACAGCATAAAACATTTGATACCCAGATTGGTGTTGCAATTTGCACGGATCACAGCACCACGCATTGAGGCTCGGGTGGCTGCTGGTGGTGCGGCAGGCTTGGCAGCTCCATGTGAGCCGAGGCAAAGCCTGGCACGTGGTGGTCGCTTTGGGCCAGGGTAGCCGTGTCAGGTGTTCTATAGATGGTCGGTTTCAGGGTTCTTTTTGCAGAGCCGGGGATATGGTTGCAGAGAGACTCCCCACCTGTCTTGCACGAACTGCCCTGTCACCTCCCCTGTGCCGAAGGCCACGGTGATCTGGTCCCGTGGGGCTCCTTAGCCATGAACCCACCAGCGGCGGATGAAGGTGACGCGGATCAGTTCGGGCCTGCTTGCACAGGGGATCCATCATAGTCGACATCGACTGCGGCCGAAGAAGCCTCCAAGGCAAGGAGCGAGCCGTGGCTGAGTATTGGTGAAGACTCTGCGCAGTTTATGTGACTTCAAGCGGCCTCTCTATTGTATCGGTTGTGGATCTGGCAGGTCTCGCTGTGGCACCTTGCGTTGAGGGACAGGTGCAAGACGCTGCCACAGCTCTGCTCCTCCAGCAGCACTCAGGAGGACGCTCGCTCGAAGGAATGATGACGTGACCTGAGCGGCAAGGCACCGAAAGAACGCCTAGAGTGCTGCAGCGAGCATGGCAGCATGGCCTATAGATCCTGACAAGTTTAGACGAGGTGGGTGCAGCTGAGGCTGCCACCAGAGCCAGTGTCAAAGACTACTGCAAATTTCTGCTCTGGAGAGCCCACCTCAAGAGAGGAAAACGGCCGACCATCAAGAGAGGGCTCTACTGAACACCTCTGAGGGAAGCGCCGTGACTGACCCAAAGTAGACGCTCTTGTACCTTGGGAAGCAACTGAAGCTGTTCTGAAGACGTAAGAATCCCAAGGCGGCCGCAATCTTCACCGATGAGGGCAGCTCTTCAGTTTGGCATACGTTGATGCCCCCTACCTGCCTTAGGCCAAGATCATCAAAAGCAGGGCCCCCGGGCGAAATTCGGTCATCGTCCCCTTGCACAGGCACTCTCTGCCGATGCAAAGGCACCTAGCCAGGGGTTTTGGGGTTTTGGGGTTCTATGAGGTTTCAGGGTTTTGGGGTTTCAGTGTTGCATGTCCAGGAGGACTGGGCTTCTCTGTCTCAAGGGTTTGGGGCTGCTCTTTTGCAGTGCAGCAGCACAGCCGTGCTGCTTCAAAGGCTCGCTGGAACCGACTTCCCTCCAGGACTAAACAAGTCAAGGTTGAAGGTGAGGGGGACCTCCTGACAGAGGCTCTTAGCCCTGCAAACCTCCCACAAAGCAGCCAGCAGGTGCTCTCGGACTCTTCGCAAACTGTGGCACTGGCCACATGCTTGGCAGGTCTCAGTGCTGTTAGAGCCTCAGAAAGTGAGATCAAGAGCCGGTCTGCTCTGAGGAGACCTCCCTTTTGGCTTTCAAGCTTCCTCTCATGGCTGCCGGGAATGGCTGTTGCGGTGCCTAGGCTTAGCTTGCTTGACATGATTGTGGAGATGAATGTGTGAAAGAGTGTGCTCACAAGACACTTGGTAGTGCGAGCACAGAATTACTGCTCTGAACCTCGGCCTCTGCTCCCGCAGCATCCCGAAACCCATCACACTGAAAGTGCACAGTCCACACTTCCCTGAAACATGCTCGGGCAGTGGCTCTGCAAAGGGTTGCGATGACAATACAAGTCCGCAGCATGAAGCTTCCTGGTTCGCGTTGGTCGATGAAACCCATGCAGCAAGGAGAATGAACACCACACGAACTTCAAGCCCTCAGAAGACCAAGCCAGCGCACGCAAAGCTGGTAGTAGCCAGTGAAGGCGTGATTCTGGGTGGTGGCAAGTTGTATCCCACTTATAGCTCTACTGCTCTATGAATCTAATATACTTACGCGAATATGTACTTTTCTGACACCTGTTGCACATACCTGTGCTAGATTGGCTGACCCCCCCCGACTCGCCACCACCCCGCTTATGGATTCGTTCTCTGAAACGTCAGTAAATCGTCCTGCGAGCCAGAATTTGGGATTCGAGAACTGGCCTCTCACTCACAATCGCATGGGTCTGATGCCAAGAACATGTCGGGGCCTTTCCAGCAGTGCGGAAATGCAGATGCGCGGATGTTCAGGGGGTCTTTGGGGCAACTCTAACTTGCTTTTTTTGGTTTCTCCTCAGAGCGGGAGGTCTAGTGTCCAAAGTTCGGTCCAAAGTTTCCATCATATTACGTTGGCGGTAAAGTCACATGCCAGGCCGAAACAGGTGGGTCCCGCAGTGACCGCCTCTGCCGCGCGAAAAAAAAACGGCGTGATAAGCCAAGGGTAGCCGATGAAGTCACTCAACTCTTGTGAGCACCTTCAGCGTGCTTTCAGCACTTCACAGGGTCAGGGAGTGATCTGCAGCTCCATGAGGCCTGCGATCTTCACGAGCAAAGTGTTCAGCTCATTGTCATCGTTGCGAGAGAGCCGCTCGAAGAATAAGATTGAGCTGGCCAGCTTCGGCTCGTCAAAACTGCCGATCACCGACCGCGCCGCTTTCCCCGCCACCAGGTGCTCACAAAGGGCCTCGAGGATGGCAAAGTAGTTGGCGCGCAAGTCCACGCCGTCCGCCTCGTAGTTCAACCAGGCCTTGCCCTCCTCATCAGACCTCGGGTATTGAGTGTCAAAACTCGAACATTGCAACAAGATTTCACACAGAACAGCGACATACAGTGGATACAGAACGCGGCTCCTCCGACTCCCAACTCCCAACTCCCCCCCCCTCCCCGCCTGATGGCGTACTTACGGTTGAGGCTGCTTCCGTGCTCGATGTTGTTCTTCATGTGCGGGGGCGAGGGGATCACGAACCACATCCAGCAAGACGTCTTGCGGCCCGCTTGGATCTCTTTGAGGGCCCGGTCGAAGGTGTCGCCATCCTTCTGAGCATCTGTGAAGCGGGCGAGGTCGAAGGTGTCACCCTTCCGCTTCGGTGTGCTCTGTGACCGGGCCCGCGCATAGTCCCG
The DNA here is from genome assembly GCA_905221605.1 of Symbiodinium natans. Taxonomy (NCBI): domain Eukaryota; class Dinophyceae; order Suessiales; family Symbiodiniaceae; genus Symbiodinium; species Symbiodinium natans. The sequence goes on along the minus strand of CAJNDS010000487.1, from coordinate 20,951 downwards.
TGGTACGGTGGTCTTCGGGGCCAGAGCCTTGGCGCTGGCGGTCAAGGTACTTGGGGTGCTGAGCAGGTTCTTGGTCGGTGAGTGAGGCGAGTGGTCCTGAACTCGAGTTTTGGCTGGGGAATGTTCCATCCGAGGCCGTGTGGCTGGTGACACAGCCTGATACCCCTGGGGCCTTTCTCCCTTCTCGTGGGGCTTCTCTTGAGGGCAGGCCTGACGGTTTGACCGTGGCGTGCTCGTCAGGAGATTCTTGAGTTCAGGTGGTGCAGTGCTGGGCCTTGACGGGCTCCCACTTGGGGACGGCTCCTGTCCAGAGGTCCCTCGGTGGCGATTTGCCCGCCGAGCAGAGTTGCTGGGTCCATACGAGGGTCGAGGCCGTGCCGGGGCGGGCACCGGGGACGCCGGGGACGCCGGGGATGCCGGGGACGGGCACTCGACGGGCTGGGCCTCGGAGTCTGGCGCAGCAACCAACACCTCCATGATTCCAGGGGAGTTGAGCAGCGTTGTCCTGCTTAGACAGCCCTGGCTTTGAACCATATACTGCCCAGATACACTGCATGATAGGCCGTCTGGCAACAGCTTGCTTCGCCTCCTCTGCTCCTACGTCCTGCGAGCACTACATGCTTCCACTGGAGTTGCGCTATACTGCCGCAGCGGCCGGTGCCTTTCCGCCAAGTTGCTCGGTGCTAGGAAGGTCGAAAAAAGGCAAGCCCGTGCGCAAGCTTAACTTGCCCGCAACCTTGGCCTACCCAACTGGTCGAACGTCTGAGGTTTGCTTGGAAACTCATTGCTGAGGCAATTCTCTCGGTGGAGGTCCTCGACATTCACCAGCATCTAGAATAATGAGCAGCTTGTCCAAGCTTGTGTGGACTGCTGCCATTCAAAGACACTGGCATGCAATGCCTTTGAGAGAAACAGCCTGCCAAGGGCTTTGTCCGCCTTGACGAGAGCTGTGGATCAAGGGTTTCAGGATGTTTTCAGGATTCCTGGAGCAGCCAATTCCGCCCCAGCAAATGCGAAAGGGGAACCGGCGGCTGTCAAGCACCGGATCGTTTTTCAATTGAGCTGCGCCTAAACCTAAACCGCCTGTTTAACAGGAGAGTTAGAACTCAGCAAGCTGGGGAATCCCCAGCCACCTGCCTTAGTTTTCGCACGGCGCAAGGAGGGACTTCTGACTTCTTGGCACACTATCAGCACTAGCTCACGCGGGCATGCATGAAACTCGATGGCCAACTATGTGAATCCCAAGCCATGCTTAAAGCTTCGACAAGCAGCTACTTGTCCTTCTCTGTCTTTCCCTGGAATTTCTGCTTCCGCTGAACCTGCTGAATCAGTGATAAATCAGCTAAGGTGCCGCCACTGCCGGCTTTAGCTCAGACTCTGGAGCATTCTGCTCGGTGGTCGCTGCAGTCTCTTCGTTTGATATGCTGGCCTCGCGACTACCCCAAGGAAGCTGCAGCAGAGACACAGAGAGAGAGAGAGAGAGAAAGAGAGAAAGAAAGAAAGAAAGAAAGAAAGAAAGAAAGATACATAAAACATGCGTTTTTAAAGTTCCGCCAAGGGGCCCCAGGCTCGGGCACCCTGCGAAGTTGACGAACTTTACCGGTGCGCTGGTTTGCCTGCTTCCCTGTAGTGCCGTTGGCATCGAAGGTGAGTGTGTACCAGAACTGGCCGTGACAAATGCTCACCTTCGTGCCTGCATCATCTTTGAATCGGGCTCCGGGAAGGAAAGGGACCCATCCATCATCCAACAGAACCTCCCATTTGGCTGTTGGTAGAGGGACTTCGACCACCGGTCGTGCCTGGGTGCGTGGGCTTGGAGGTGGCCTCTCTGGCTGTCGGACCTTCAGGGCAGGAGAAGTGCGAGAAGGCCTTGGGCTCGGCGATTGCGTGCTTGGGCTTCGAGAGGCTGGGCTTGGTGTGGCCCGGTGCTCTGTCACTCCCTTGCTGCCCAAAGTACTCGGACCTGTCGCTTCCACCAGCTTCGGGGCTGAGGTGCGGCGGTAGACCGCCCGAGGATCGGGCGCCGGCTGATGCACCTGCAAAGCTGCAACAAAACATTTTGCAACACGCTCACGAAGATCGCAGAAGAGAACGGACACACAAAGAGTCATGCAGGGCTCTCCCGTCCTTGAGGGCAGGGGAAGTGCAGGGGCGCAGGCCACCCAAACGCATGCCGTCCAGCGGCCAACTGCTGGCGGCAAAATCCGCCTCCTTTGCGGTGGTCGCCACCTTCGGGGGCAAGTCCAGCGGAAGCGCTGGAGGCACTTCAGGAGAGGTCGAGCGTCTTGGGGGGCTCGCACTCCGACAACGACCAGTTCGGCTTGTTGGCACAGGGCTTGTCTCAATCTTGTCATAGCTCTGCTTGCGAAGGAGCACCGCCTTATTGGGTCGCGGAACGATCAAAGGCGCTTTCCTGCGCAAGTCCATTGGTGCGGAGTAGATGACCTGGTAGGCCGTGTACAACCGGCGACCAGATTGGACTCGCCATACACCAAACGACCTCTCGTCATCACCGTCACTGATGTCTGGTACAGCGGCTACCACGAACAAGGTGAAGAGGCGGTAGCCTGCCGGGCCATCACCCTCAACTTCTGGGCCAGGTCCTTTGGCTGCGTAGGAATGTGCCTTTTCTGCGATTCCTCCAAGCCACGTCCCCTTTGTGAGATGGCCGCATGTTGGGTCCAGGCCGTTTTCCAGTATCAGCGGAGCGTAGTCCCAGCGCGTGCCGTGCAAGAGCATGAACTGCTTGTGGGTCTTCTGCTGGTTGGCCTCTACACATTGAAACATCCCGACAAGCAAAGCTCGAGGGGGGGACGGGGACACTCATAGACGGCTAATATTCATAACCCTGTCAGAGGTTTGAATCGGTTCGAGTGAGATGCCGATCGAGTGAACTTTGGATGTCTGATGCACCGAGCTGCTGTTTGGTTCAGGGTGACTGGTTTTTACTGGCGTTCATCTGACACTAGGCACTCAGCTCACCAGGAAATGGCCCACAGTTCTCTATCAGATATGGCCTGCTTCATCAGGGATTCTCGTTCCTCTTCGCAGAACCTGCGAAGCAGCCCAGGCTTCACCACACGGCGAATCTCCACAATGCTCACCCGGTCCGGGGGCATAGTCTCAAAGAGGACCCTCTCAATGCGCTGCCTCTCTTCCTCCATGAGAGGCTCGGTGGAGTGGCGCCTGACACGCCAAATGTCCAGAAGCTCAGCGAGCTGTTGCTTGGCCCTCTGCTTGCTCGGCTCTGCCGAGGAAGCCCGGCTGCTGCTCAGGCTTTCGGGCAGGTCCTCCTCCTCACCATCCCCACTGCCTGGGCTGCCTGGGCTTGCAGAGCGAGCTTCTTTGCCACTTCCTGGTACCTCCAGCAACTTCTGCTTGGGTGCGAAGTTCATCTCCTCTATGAAGGCATCCATGATGTCACGGTCCGGAGGCACATCGGATTTCGCAGGGCTGCTGGGGCTTGAAGGCTTGGCATCTTTTCCCGGAACGATCAGCTTCTGCTTCGGATATGGCAGGGGTCGCTCGCAGAGCGCTGCCAGCGGCGGAACTTGCACCTCCGCACGCCTCTGCACGAGCACCCCCTCCACAATGCGGCGAGGTGCCGCCCCTGGGACATTCACCGGACCTTGTTGCGCCATCCTCTCCTGCAGGACACTACACGCCAGAACCTAATACGGCTCCGGCACGAGATGATCATAGGTGTTCCTGTCAAGTCCGCCGTTGCCCTAACCGCACTCAAGCAGCAGCGGATAAACAAGTTCAGGGTTGTCGCCTCTTTCAGGCAACAAGGCATCGCCGGATTCTGCTGTGGGGGTTGGCATTTCTCAGGGTAGTACGCTCACGCCAATCAGTCAGGTGAAATCAAGTGGCAACAGCAAGATGCTCGGAAGAGAAGGCCCTTGAGGGATTCATGGATATATTCAATACGCACAAGAACAACTTGATTGGCCGAAGCAGAATGAAAGAGAAGCAGGGCACTGTAACACATCTTGCGTGCTCTCACGCGGCGTCTTACTCAACATGTGCCGCAATGTAGGCCAGCGTACCACACCTGCCTTGCATCCGCCGGAGATTGCACACCTACTCCCTCGCATAAACGGCAGCATCAAGGCTTTGATAAGGATTGGGTCATGGAATCCTTCATGTTGCTGACTTTCCTCGCCCAGGGCTGAGGCTACATGGACTTAGAGGCTTGATGCTGCTGCGGGAACCCATGGTTGCATCACCGGACCAATGAAGCTTTGAAAGAGCTTCCTACATCCGTCTAGACCAGCTCTATGCTTTTCAGTGGCGATGTCTGCTGGCTGTGCCACGTCTGGACTGGATTCGATAAGGTACCGAATGCAAAATCCTACTAAATCCCCGACAGCCAACAAACACGCAGGGCAACTGTCGGCCTCACTGCTGCGCTATCTCTGCAAAGGCCTTGGTACAGCGCTCTCAACCCTCCAGTTCGCACACAGCTGTTAAGTTGCAACTGGCCCTACAGTCTTGTGCTGGTCGCTGCGTTCATCAGCGTACCAACTCAGGCAGGAGCAGCTTGCAACTCCACTCCATCAACGGTCTGGATGAATTCGCCTGCCATGTTTTGGGCGATCAGCTGTAGACGTTCCTCGTCGGCTTCGTTCCCAAAGGCGATGCTGTAGAACTTCATCGGCATCTGTTTATAGGCATTTTTGAACGCCTGCATTGCGCTGTCGAGGCCTTCCTGGTTGCGATTGTCCTCACCATCCGACATGAACACAGCAATCGTTCGAGCGTGGCAGCAGCTGTCCTCCTGAGGCATTTCCAGGCCTGTCGCACACTTGAAAGCCGCTGTAAATGAAGTGCAGCCACCGATGGCGACTGAGAAAGAGCCCTTGTTGAGCTGCTCTAGAATTTCGGAACTCGTGGAGTAGACAGCAGGCGCCTTCGCACTGTCGTTGAACTTGATGACGGAAAACCGATGCTGACTTCCGTGTGCTTTCTCAAGCAGCTCGCCCAACGCCTTCTCCACGTCTGACCATTTTCCGCCCCTCATGGAGCTACTGGAATCGAGGATCAGTAGGTAATGCGAGGCTGCACCCAGCAATAACCCTTGCTCGCCGTGCTCGGTGAATCGAATCCCGTACTTTTCGCAAAAGCGGGGCCCCACCATCTTCCAAGCCTGCAGGAAGCGACCCTCCAACTCTGCTTGGTCTGAGTCGAGTTGGTTTGGGAACTCCCAGCTTGGATGCTTCTGTTTGTGGGCCTGCCACGTTGCCGCCTTCTCCTCGCCATTCTCATTGTACAGGATGGTGGCTGCGTCCTGTCGCAACGCCATTGAGATCCATCGAAACATGATCAAGTAGAACCCTAACGAATTCGTGAACGGGGTTTCAATGTCCGCTCTAAGTGCTCAGACGTGCTTTAAACAAGTAGCACTATCCCCACGTCCTTCATCTCTGTGCACATCAGTGTGGACGCGGTCTTCTGCCCATCAGAAATGTAGTTTCCTTTGAACCCACGTGGTAGGTGCCCAAGACAGGTGTGCTTGGTGTGACCAGGTTGGAGATTGTCACAAAGTCGACCGCAGCACGGGCATCTGCTATTGCAGGGCACGAGCATATCTTTGAGGCTTCTCTTCTCTGGCAGCATGAACTGTCGCGTCTTGTCTACCACGCGCTGCTCAAGATTCTTCTCGGAGGAAAGGATGGAGTCAAACTTTTGCACCGCTGCCTCCGTGAATGCGTGAAGGTTGCCAATCGCATCCAGAGGCACCACCTGACGGAGAAGCATTTTCAGCACGGGACCTTCTGCACAGCATGCCGCACTATCACTGCGAGCAAAGATATGAACTGAGACGTGGGGCCTTTAGCAACTCCAGCAAGTCACTGCAGCAGTCAGCAGTCACCGGCGAACCTTTTCTTGGCAGTCCATCATCGCAGGTGATGATGGGGTCTGCACCCGAAGGACTCGGCAGGAACCTGCCAGTGTCTCCATCATCTTTGCTCCATCCTGCTGGAAGGCAATCCTCCGTTAGGTATAACGCCAGCCACTCTCCCAGGACCTGTCTCAATGCGAGCTGCGTCTTGGTAGGTGTGTCTGCAATCTTAGTGACAGCTTTGAACAGTTGGTCACTCTGGGCGGAGGTTGAGGGTAAAACAGAGGGGGTCGGTAACTTGGGGGGCCAGCACAAAAATGAGACGAACCTATTGCGAACCCAAAAAGGCACAGCGAACTTCTGCGAAGCCTGCGGGGTTTCGAGGTGGGTTAGTGGTCGGGCGGGTTGTTGCACAAATCTCAGGAACGCAAGAGAAACAAGAGCAGCCCTTCTTTTCCACAAATCTGCAGCATCGACGAATGGAATGGCCCTGTACCTGCCAAGGGCAGGAGAAACTCTGCAAAAACAATGTTTCACTTCTGGCTGACAAAGCACTGCAACGCTCCTTTTTATGGCCCGGCCCCATCGATGGGAGTATGAAGAACCCGATACTCTTGAAACAATACTACAGATGACCCACAACAAGATCGTGAAAGGTGCCTCACTGAATTTGAGTCCTGAAGAATAGTTGAGAAGATTCTTGCTTGGGTTATCGGCAAGATGAACCACGGCTTTTAGCAATGAGTTCCGTAATGGACCTACCTTGTACGACCAGCCAATCAGGAATGACCTCAGAGTCATGGCCACGGCCCAGGCGTGACTCTATGTCAGCACTCACCCAGTCACGAACATTTTCGTACCAAACCACTTGGCGCTCAGCAATGGCGAGACGAGTTTGAAGGTTTGCTGCGCTCTTCTCCAAGGCGTCTTTCTCTGAGCGGAGGGACCCGAGCTCCTCCCTCAAAGCCACGCTTTCTGCACGAGCTTGGGCAGCTTCCTGAGCAGTAGCCGAGCGGGCAGGAATGAGCCCTGGTGAGTAGCAAGGGTGGTTGGGAGGGACCTGAACTGATGATGCTGCTGCAAAGGCTCTGCACACATGGGGCACTGGATGGGGATGTTCTCGTCTTCTGCATCCGAAAACTCCTCCTGAATTGATTTCTTGTCGCTTTCATCGATGCAGGACAAAAACCTTTAAATAAAAAACTCCCATCCCCAGTGACGCAAGGCAAACCAGTTTCCTGTTTGACGACAACCTCCTTCTTCACCCTCTCTTCCTTCACGGCATCGAGGAGTGGAGGGGCCTCCGCCTCATCGCAGTCGACTGAAGGGCCTTTTTTTTTTGAGGCATAGAGCTTGTTTAAGGCAGCTCGCCTCTCTTTTGCTGTCTTGGCCGCCTTCACCGTGGGATGGTCCTCGTACTTGGACTTAACCCTCTTCCTTCGACTGGCCCGGTTCCTTTCGTACAACTTGGCCAAGGCTTTTCGGCGCTCAGCAGGAGGAAGGTCCGCGATTTCTGAGTCATACTTCGACACGTTCTTGCGGACCTTGGCTTTGGCCTTGGGTGAGTCTTGAGGAACCACCGCCTCATCTTCTGACTCATCATCATCCTCATCATCCATTTTAATAGTCAGTGCGCCGACACTGGACTAGGCTGGCTAAGAAAAACCTCAAGTCAAGAAGTATGGCACTCAGCTATTATGTACTTTTATTAGAAAATATTAAAAAATGACTCTGTCTGTACTGTACTACTGTACTTCCTGCATTGAAGTGAAACCTTTGAATAAGCCAAAACAGAATCGCTGAAAGCTGCCAGCAAATACAAAGCAAGAGCAGCGCAACAAAGATAAACCTCTGACTCAAAACTGCTGGCTCACTGGCACGGGCGCCCGGACGGGCCCAGCGAGTCGGTGACCGTGCCTCAGCGTCACAAGAACATCCAGCTGTGACACTTCAATGGTGTGCTTCCAGAAAGTGACTGAATGCAATGCCTAGCTTTTGTTCTCTGGAGCGCTCGCGTGCACTGACTGAAGTGAAGCGAAGGTCCTCTGCCAAAATGTCTTTGTCCTCAGGCCACCCTACTCCGGAGATGTGATCTCTACTCAGAATATTATATTAACAATTCGGTTGATTCAATAACACCTGCGAGGATGAATCTGAAGGACAAAATGACAAACCACTGGAAACTAGTCCACTGTGACGCAGCCCGGCTGCTTATTATTCGCAGCCTCCTTGAGAGGAGAGGAGCCGGTCTTCGGCTTCGACTTGGCTGGGGAGGAGCCGGTCTTGGCGGGCTTGCTTGGGGAACGGGAAGAGCCGTCAACATCCAGCACACCGCCCTTGCCTTTGGGTGGAGTGGGCATCTTTGATGGCTTGCCTCGACTCTTGCTGATGGACGGCGACTCAAACCTCTTCTTGATCTTGTGCGGGGACGGTGAGGCATGGCTACTGGCCTTTGAGGACAAAGGGCTCGACGCGGAGCTGCCCTTCTGCCGGACCCTCCTGGGCGGCGTGAGCAAGGCGTCACCGTCAGCATCACGTTTCTTGCGGATCTTGCTCGCCTCAGCGGGAGGGGCCTTCTTCGTCTTCCCGAGCTGCCCATCTCCACCAGGGACCTCCTTCAAGAACAATGGACGGACCCAACGGTTCGCTTCGCCCAGTTCCGAAAGCAGATGGACCACATTCCTCATCAAAGCCCCCTTCTTGATGATCGCACCATCAAAGGAACCCGCATTTTCCACAGTTGTGGCATGAGAGACAATCTCCGAAGGAAGAGCCACCCTGTTCTTCTTGTCTGTCGGGTCGACGCCAGCTCCGTAGCAGAGGAACCCCTCAGTCGCGTCCGAGTTGATGTCGATGGACCAATAGGCATGATGGTCCCAGAACTCCTGCTGTTGCTACTTAACCGTGATCACATCAACAAAGCAGAAGGACAACTTGATTCATCATTACTTAACTGTAACAAGAAAACTCGCCATTTATAATTTAGTCTGTCAGACTGTCAGTGCCCATGCATGTCACGTAACTCCAGTCCTGGACCTTGTCGCTGATGGGCCTCCAGTCTTTGGCACGCTTGCCAAAATCAGCCCATCTTTCCTTGAACTCTTCGAGGAGCCGGCTCAAAATCTTTGTCGGAAGGGCCGATGTTGGACTCATGTGCACAAGGAACGCAAGGATCGCTGCCAGCTCCTCCTTCTTCGTCTTTCGGGGAAGGACCTTCAGCCATTGATGGGCCTGCGGGAGCAAGTCGGAGAGGATGTCCAAGAGCTTGGGCTTGGAGATGAGCCTGATCTTGTTCATGTAGGGAGCCAGTCTGTCCTCATCCTCGTCGTCGCTGGAGGAACCATCCCACACCCCTTTCTTGACGGACGCCAACATTGAGGAGCACTGCGCTGGATGGGCCCGCAGCCCTCTTCCAGCGTGGCCTCCTCCCCCTCAGCCATCGTCGTCTTCGCTGCGCAGCGAAGATTCTTCTTCGCGGCGGCCTCCTTAAGAAGGACCTTCTTCTCCATCTTCTTGCTCGCAACACCTTTCTTCATCGCCTTCGGCATTGCTCACTGAAGGACCACCGGTTCAACTACTCACAGACAGTTAGTTGACTTCGAGGGACGAAGGCTTGATCACGAGAGCTGCGCGCAGTAAGATTTCAATGAAAGACCTGCGCTTCGCAGATTTCCGCTCCGGCTTGAAACAATCTTCGTCATTTATCTCAGCTGCCAGCAGTCAGCAGAACCATGTCCTTCTGCGACGATTCATCGGGGGAAGAACCTGCGAGAAGGGCACGCTCGCATTAAAGGATCCCTAAATTTGATAAGCAGTTGCATACATCAGACTGGAAACGATGAGAAGAACCATAGCTGAGTCCGTGGCGGAGTTCGGAGGCGGGTTCGAAGGACCTGCCGGCGGAGAACACGAGGTAAGGTTTCCAAGTTGACCTTTAACTTATTATTATGAATTCTACATATAAATGTATATATATATATATGTGTTTCTTCATCGTCTGTGGGCTTGGCGTGGGTCCTGCTGCAGTTCTACATTACATCATCACCTCGTCTGTGCTGACCACGCACGGTACTTTTTTTCCTGGCCTCTTGAAGTTCGAAGGCCGGCTCCAAATTGAAACACTTTTCAATAGCGGCAGACTGCCGGATGGCCCCACACAGTAAGACGGAACTGATCAGTGACAGTACAAATTCAGGATACTAAACGTTACTCTACTATACTAACTTTTATGAATCTCGTCGAGGGCCTACTGGATGGACCCTGGCGCTCGAATTTCAATCATCAAGAAAGTCCCAGGGGCAGGGGTCGTTCGGATGAAGTGCCTCATGGCGTGTCCATACGCCGCGAAGCACCAACCGTGCTGGAACGCTTTCTTTGCCACATCTGCCCCACGACCTCGATAGACTCCAATTGTAGCTTTTATGGAAGGCCCTGATGCATTTGTTGAACTCGTCCCTGTACATGCGGTACTCGGCAGGTGCGAAACGCTGAAGAACCTCAGCAGGCCATGCTTCATCTCCCGGGAACCGGACAGCCTTGCGCTTGACCTTCTTCTTCCCAGCAGGCCGCAGCCGCTGGATGGACCTTGTGATTGAGGGGACCTGCCTCTGACTGGCCTGGGCTTCCTTGATTGCCTGCTCCAGTTTTTGTTGGTCCTGCTTTGACTGAAGGACCTCGTTGAACAGGGGGTTCTGGAGAAGGTCCAAAAGCTCTGCATCGTCTTTTTCACGCTCATGCAATGCGAGCTCCAGCGCATCCGCCGCTTTCTCATCGGATGGACCCAACACGCATTTGATTCCTGACAGGAGAAGGTCCCCCACCAAAGACTCATCCGAGGAACCCATGTCCTGCCCGAACTCCTCCTTCAACAGCAGTTTCAGGACCGTCATCGATACATTCGGGAACCCCCTCTCGGCGCAATACTCCAGAATGTCTTTCTCAGACCCACTTGGCCACAAAAGAGGGACCTCGTGCTCGGATGTGTCCTTTGTTCGGACCGAATGTTCCAAAGGACTTATCGCCGAGGCAGGCTGGACGGACCACTCATCGAATATACACACCTGCACCCAATGAAGCCTCTCGGCGGTCACAGGAAGGACCTATGCCAGGGGCCGTTCAGTTAAGTTTCAAAAAAATTGCCATGCCCAATTTAGTCTGCCCAATGTTCCACCCCCGGGCCTGCCAGCCACCATGTGCAGTCTGATGGACCTCCATGGTCAAGACGCCGGCATTGCTCGGCCAGGCGCCCATGCTCAATCTCGGCTTGCTCCAAGACTTGTGTCGCACGAGAAGGCCCATGGTCAACATCGCGCTCCGCCATGACTCGGACCTCGGCACTGAGCCGTTATTTAATTCAACTACACTCTTTTCCGCTGCCATCGCTCGTGCTCTCTCTATCTCTCTCTCTCTCTCTCTCTCTCCCTCTCTCTCTCTCTCTCTCTCTCTCTCTCTCTCTCTCTCTCTCTCTCTCTCTCTCTCTTCTCTCCCGCTCTTCTTCCCTCTCTTCTCTCTCTTCTATCTTCAGCTATCTTCTTTCATATCTCTTCCCTCTCCCCCCCTCTCGTTCTCTCTTTTCTCCTCTTTCTCTAGTTTCTCTTTTCTATCGCTCCTCTTCTCTTCCCCTCCCTTGCCCTCCCTTCTCCCTCTCTCTCTTCTCCTTCCCTCTCCCTGTACCCCCCGCCCCCCCCCACCCTTCTTCTCTCTTCTCTCTTCTCTCTTCTCTCTTCTCTCCTCTCTCTTCTCTTCTCTCTTCTCTCTTCTCTCTTCTCTCTTCTCTCTTATCTCTTCTCTCTTCTCTCTTCTCTCTTCTATCTTTTCTCTTCTCTCTTCTCTCTTTTCTCTTCTCTCTTCTCTCTTCTCTCTTCTCTCTTCTCTCTTCTCTCTTCTCTCTTCTCTCTTCTCTCTTCTCTCCTCTCTTTCTCTCTCCCTCTCTCTCTCCTCTCTCTTCTCCCTCTCTGTCTCGGTCTCTGCTCCTGTCTCTGTCCTCTGTCTCTGTCTCGTCTCTTCTCTGTTCTCTGTCCTGTCTCTGTATCTGTCTCTGTCTCGTCTCTGTCTCTCTCCTCTCTCTTCTCTCTCTCTCTCTCTCGTCTCGTATCTCTCACCTCTCCCTCCCTATCCCTCTCCATCTCCCTCCCCTCCTCCCCCATCTCCAATTCCCTCTCCCCTCTCCCCCCTCTCCCCTCTCCCCTTTCTCCCCTCTGCTCTCCCCTCTCCCCTTCCCTCTCCCCTCCCCTCTCCGCTCTCCCCTCTCCCCTCCCTCTCTTCGCCGCTGCTGGGGATTAATAGAACCAAGGATTTAGGAAGGACACTGAAAATAAAGTGGCAGAGCGTTGCAGAAAAGACGAGTCACAAGAGATGGACCTTGTTGGACTCCACCGCGTCGCAGAGAAGGGCCAACTCACAGGCAGCGCTGGCAAGGCTCTGTTGCGTCATGCTGCTCCAAGTCGCGGGGCCTGTGATTCTGCGTAGACGCTCGTTTGCCTGGCGTCGCTGGATGTGGAAGAGGGACGCCGGCCAGGTGATGTCGGGAACATCCTCGCGAATCTCCACCTCCTTCAAGCCTGCAGCGGGAAGGACCCGAGAGAACGACAACGTCTGCCAGAGATCGTTGTCCGCCATTTCATGGGCCTGGTTGTCTGTTTCCTCTTTTTGACGGGCCTTTCCAAACGCCTCCTCGTTCCACGTCGCACCAAACCCAGAAAAAACCTTGGTCACCCAGCCTGTGACCTCCTTGCTGATGGTCCAATTTGCACGCTGAAGGGCTGCCGTCACATCCTTCATCACTTGCAATTGGAAGGGCGAGCGCCTCACGTACGCTTTGCACCACTTGGAATTGGTCCTGCACGCAATCTGGTGCGCGGAATAGGAGCGGTACAGATGAACCAATGCTGCGTTGGCTGTGGCCTCACATGGGGACGCGAGAAGGACCAGTCGCTGAGGATATGAAAACAGAGGAACCGAAGCGTAGAGAAGCTTCTGCTGCAGAAGGGCTAGCATCATGTCTAGCATTCTCTTTCTCAGGGCCGACTGGCGCCGGACTTCAGGATGGGCCAGGTCCATCTGGCGAGCGAACCCTCCCAGCAGCTGACCTCCAGACCACAGGCCAAGGAAGGACCACACGTCAGGTGAGTTCATCTGCTCCAGGATGCGGTTGCAAATGTCCAGCGCCGCGCCTTCTGATTCCGACATCTGAGCCTTGAAAGCTCCACAGGGACCGCTCTGCAGTTCTGTTCGGAGCGTGTGAAGGGCCTCAGACTGTGGAAGCGACAGGAAGAACCATGCATCCAGGTCGAAGCGAAGGCCCTCGTTAACAAGGGCCATGCAAACACAGTGCAGCTTGTTCGAGCAGCGTGCCCAGAGCTTCTGTCGAGTCTCCCCCTTCATCGTCCCCGCCTGGTCCTCCTCGGGGGCCTCTATGGATGGACCGGGGTTCCGTGTCTGGCTCATCTTCCCTCCCAAGAAACCCATTTTCACACCATAGGAGATGAGCAACAGGCTGAGGAGGGACAATTCCGGACGAAGGGACTTCCATCCTTGGTGGAAGTTGTCCCACCGGGATGTGGTGGAAGGACCTCGCGCATGAAGGAACCGACATTCTCGAAGACGGGCCTGGCACTGCTCCATGGTGGTTTCCGCCTCACTCCAGCCCAGGTCACGGGCAATTCTGGGTCGGAAATAGTGCAGAAGGGCCGACGACTCAGGCGTTCCACTTGCCTCCAACATCAACACAAAGTCCACGCACTCCTCCTCAGAATTCCCGACTTACTTAGCACCACTCTCTCTCTCTCTCTCTCTCTCTCTCTCTCTCTCTCTCTCTCTCTCTCTCACTCTCAGTCTCTCTTTGCATTTGGATGTGTTTTTTTCGTACTTATTATGAGTTAATGGATCGGAATACCTGACTGACAAGAAGCCCAGCCTGGAGGACCCGAAACCAGCGATGACCAGACCATGGACCACGGGAAAAGTTCAGGATCATCTCTGCGACGCCCAGCGAGGACTTCAGATGGACCGTGTGCGCGATGCTGTTCTCCAGCTCTCGCGCTAATCTGTGCCGTGGCTCCCATAGATGGACCATGCGGACAGAAAGACCATTTTGCAGAAACTGCAACGCACTTTGAAGGTCCGGTCCAGCATCCGACGTCACGACCAAGGTAGGAAGGAGCCTCAAGTCTCTGTCCCCAGCTGGCTTCGAGAAGGACCCAAGACCCTCCTCCAAAGCAGGAAACATGCACTTCAACGTCTGGTCGAGGCCCACCACTTGCTCATAGGAAGGACCACGGGTCTGCTTGGCAACTACGGGCTGGGCCGTTGTGGGAGCAGTGGCCTCTATGAGTTTCAAGCTGTCGAGGAACCGCAAGCTGCTGGCATCCAATCTCTTCTGCTCTGCAGCAGAGGGACCTTTATCAGAGTCAGGGGGACGGTACCCGCCATCTTGGAACCGCAGAGGAGGAGCCCATGCAGAAACCCCGGTGTCCGCATCCAGCACACAGTACAGCCAGCGCTTGCGTCCGCCAGCTCTTCCGCCGTCCAAGCCCACGTGGACGAAGTGAGCGTTGTTGAAGAGCCGTCGTGCGGAAAGGAGGTACCTGCTCCGCTCTTTCTTCCTCTGCAGCGTCTTTGTGAAGCGTCGGGCCGCCTCGGCCTGCATGCGGAGCCGTGTCCGCTGCGCCTCCGTTTGAGGGGCCTTGCTGCCCTTTCTTTTGTTGGCATTCCAGGCTTTGCCAAGAGCGGCCTCCATTCTCTTCTGACGGACCAGAGGGTCCCGCATGTCCGCCTCTGATTGGACAAAGGCATCCTTGTCTGCTGGCGCTTTGTGAAATTGAGAGAGATGGACCCCGATCTCCAACTCCCTAGAGACCCCATCTATCAGGTCCCACAGCAGCCATCTTAAGTCCTTCAAGGGCCAGAGTGCATGAAGGACCTCCTCCAGCCGCAGCTTTTGTCGCAACCTGAGAGGCACCTGCCTTTTGCAGTGCCGCATTCGCTCCTTGTACGCAGAGCGCTGGGTCACCTCCCCGAGGTCCACAAGGCAATGACGAACCCGCACCGATTGGGCGCTGTTGTTCACACGCAGCTTCACACGTTTCGGCAGCAGTTGCTCGAAGACCAGCTTCAGCCACTCCTTGCAATGCCGGTAATGCTTCGTGAGAAGGACCATGAGGAAGACCATGAACCTGGTAGAAACGAAAGCATCATGTCCTTGACGCGTGTCCCTGTCATCGGGAACGGCCGCGCTTTCGGGCCAAACTATGTCGTCACGCCCCTGAGTCTTATGGTCCGTGGAGCCCGCCACTTTGCGGGCATTGAAAGCCGGGATCCAGGATTTACGCAGCTTCTTGAGAAGAACCTTCTTCTTCACGTTTGTCAATGCCCGAAGCAGCCAGTAGCACTGGCACTCGTGCTGAGGAACCCACTGGAAGCACAGAAGTGTCAAAGGTCTCTCCTCGAAAGCACCACGCATCGTGTCCTGGGGATACAGAAGGCTGTGGGATCTACGATGGTCCTGCAACCATTCCAGGGAAAGACCATCATTGGCCGCCTGACTCTTCCTGACAACGAAGAGCCTCTCCAGCAACTCCTCCGACTTGCAGGACCGTTCATCCTCGAACAAATGATGCTTCAGCAAGCTGCTTGCCCACATCGGCGCAGCCCCATCAATCTCCAGATAGGCCATGCCATGCTCGTTAAAGTGGAGTCCCAGAAAGGCGTTTGGTAGACGGACCACCTCCCCAGTCGTCTTGTGCCGAAGCAAGCCTTTCTGGTCGTCTTCATAGAAGAGCAACTCAAGGTGCTCCAAGTGAGGGACTTCCTTGCACTTCTCGACGAGTGGGTTAGGAGGCTGGCGGGCCATGCTCACAGCAATGAGAGGCCTGCTAATGAGATTTCCTTACAATGCATCTATTACAAATTACTTTCATGAAAGAAACTGAAGAATTTGAATGAACTGAACGTAGTGCATTGGCCTACCACTCTCAAGTCGGTGCTGCTGTCTCATAGACTCAAGCTGTCACACAGCAGATAGGAATGAAGAACCCAAAGGAAGACCCAAAAAACAAATTGATTCTTTGGAGTTTTTCCAAGGGTTGAGGCATCGAATCAGGGTTGGGTTTGGGGCAACAATGCTTCAGCTTGCGGACTTTTTCTTGCTTGGGGGGGGGGGGGGGGGGGGGTGGGTCTCAGGCTATTTTCATTCGACCTGCAAGAACCTCAACCAATTCAAAGGCCTCGTCTTTGTCCAGCACGAGCAGACGCATTCGTCAGGATTCCTGAGAGGGACCTGGGCCGCAGCTGCCTTAACTGGAAGCCTGACTTGCCTCATCAATGGTTTGGGGCCACTTACGAGTGACTGACAAACAATACAGTATGGAACTAGCCAGGAGCAGCAAACGAAGATCTGCGAACCGTGTGTCCACGAACCCGCGCACGAACCCCAAAGACAGCAAACAGGAAGCTTAGCACGAACCCTGCCACGAACCCAAACAGATGGTTCCACGAACCCAAGCCAGGGTTCTGCGAACCCTGGCTTTGAATTGAAAATCAAAAGGAACCCGGGCTTCGACGAACCCTCCGGCTACGAACTCGGCAGGGTTAGTGGCGAACCCCGCCCGGCCTGCATACGAACCCCGGAAGCCTCCATTGCGAACCCGCCACATGCTCGTTGCGAACTGCCCCCACCCATGAAGCGGGAAACCGCCAAGTAAACAAATCCATGGCAATGCCGTGGAGCAGCCCGAAGTGAGGCGCTTGATGGACTGACCACCTGGGCGGAGCAAAGTAAAAGTCGAGCAAGGCACGTTTCAAAGTTTCTCTTGTGTCAATGACTGACCATGACTTGTGCACGACAGAAAACGAAGCAGTTTCTTTTTAATTCTTCACCGCAGTCACGTGGGCAGCTCCAGGCACTTCCGGGCCTGGAGCTGCCCTGGGGAGAGGGGCCGCACTTAAAAGAGCAGCCAGAATCATCAGACCCACCGTCTGCAAGCTCATCGCATTCCCGACATTGTTTTGATGCACGTGCTGCAAAGATGGGCCGCTGAAGCCCATGAGAAGGGCCGCCTCACGCGGCAAGAGGAATCGTTTCAAACACGGAACCCATAGCTTACTATTGCGCCGGAAGGTCGGGAGGGACCCGTGTCGTGACGTCCAAAGACAGCAGTGCTCAGGATTCTGGCTCAGGTCGAAGACACAGCCGTCGTCGAGATCAGAAGGACCACCATGAAGCTGTCTCCACTTCGCTTCATAACCACTCAAGTGCCTGCCATTCACAGACATTGTCCCACGAGAGCTGCACTCAGAAAACCTATTTAAAAAAAGCTGCAGACCTTACCTGGACTCACACGCTTGCTGTGCCTCTGCTGGCTCTCTGTCAGCAGGTAGGACCAGTCATCTGATGGGCCAGAGCTCAGGGCTGCCAGCTGCCGCTGCTCCCTGATACTGTTCTCCATCGCGACCACGTCAGCAGGCGGCGTGTGCTGCCAGAAGATGGACGCAGGAAGGCTCCCCAAGCCTTTGCGTAGGGTGCAGCAGAGGATCTGATAGACCTCGCCTGGATTGAAGAGCACCTCTACCTTCTCCCGATGGTACACGATGGACCACACACGTGGGCGGGCCATTCCAATGTGACCCCAGTCAGCAGGGCTCCCTTTCAAGTGAAAAACCTGAAACTCCGGCAACGCTGCATCGAGCATCTCCATCCTGGGCCAGGGCTTCCAGCGAAGGCTCTAGTAGTACTTGTGACAACTTGGACCTATACACGGCAACCCACCTTGAATATTCAAGTCGAAACTCGGAAATCCCCATACATTCTCATGCAGGGCCCAGAAGAGCCGGTGCTGCTTGACCATTGCAAGCCAGCCAAAGAGGACGTTGGTTCTGGGATCATCGATTCCTGCAGGGGGCCGGCGGTGGATGTAACTATTGACTTGATATCAACATCTTATGATATCTGACTCAAAGTCATGCTCCCTGGCCTCGCTTGGCTCCCATGCGGGACCATGGCTGGCAGGGACTGCCACAGATGCTGCCATGGGTGCGTTTAGGAACACACCGGCAACCAGCATGGCGTTCGCAAGATGAGCCGTTACGTGCGTCGAAGCTGTCGCAGAAGTGACGGACCTTGCTTTCCGCATTACCTCCTGTCTTCTGCTTCTTGCTTTCTGGGAAGAAGTCATAAATGGAGGACCAAAGATGCCCCGTGTCCTGCAAAAGCAAAGCCCTTTGGCAATCGGGGTCCGGATCCATTGCATAACGACAGATGAGCCGCACGGGCTTCGGAAAGACCTTTGCCGATGCTTCACGAATCTGCTTGCAAGCGATTTCGGCAGTGCCCAAACCAGAGCAACACGTAAAGTACGTGGATCTGTGACCCAGGAAGGACCGCTGCCAGTCCGGAAAGTCCTTGCTCACGCTGCTCAATACCACCTCGCCCAACCGAGGAAGGGCTTCATTGCCGGAGCGTCCTCCATCAACCACTACAAATCAAAGCCCGAAGGGCGGAGGTTCTCTTTGAGCACTTGGGCTCATCATCAAACATCACTGTGATTCATGCGCATGAGTCAATGTTTTCCTGTATTCCTGGAAGGTCCGTCTCTCGACTGAGGATCCAGCTCGATTGCTGAGGCAGAGGCTGGGTGGAAGAACCTGAGTTTCTTAAGCTGAACGACGTGACTCGCAAGCCATCAAAGCAAGCACTTTGACTTCCAAGAATGCAAACCTGCACGTAAGCTGTCTGGAACGATTGCTCTATCTACACTTATGCACCATACCCACCAAGCACCGGGCCGCCGCATCAGAGAACATGCGCCGTGACAGCGCATGAGTCCAAGAACAACCTCATTCAAAGAGGCTTTGTGACTCTTCAATGCAATTAATTAACTGGTATATATTTTGTAACAAACAGAATGAATCAAACAATTTCTGTCAAGTAAGAATGTTCATAGAGAGACACCGGTACTAAAACGAATGAATTGCAATGCGCCGCGACGGCGCATGGCCGGCATTGCACCGTGACGGCGCAAGACGCAAAGGGTAACCCACTCTATTTCGAAATCTCAATTTAGAACTTTGTCTGGTTAAAACAGGAATAGCAATCAGCAGGCTCACGGGGTAAAGGGATCTGCACAGTGCCACGGCATATTTAATGCCTTATACAAATGGCAAAACAATGTATTTACAAGACAAACATGTTTAGTCTTGGTTTTATTAGTAGAAAAACAAGAAGACGATCAACCTGTAAGGACCAAGCGCCGTGCCGGTGCATCTTGTTCAAAGCGCCGTGGCGGCGCATGTGCAGTAGAGGGACCTGAACGTTGAGGTCATGCATCCGTTGTATATGATGTATTCTAATTCAAAATATACTACCTGGATGAAAACGTCAAGGAGTGCCACTCTATCTATACCGTTTAATGATTTAAAAAACAGGAATAGCAATATTCAGCAGGCTCATGGGGCCCTCAGCGCCGTGACGCCGCATTCCCCCCGATGCTGTTTAAAATGGCAATACATTAGATAGCGTATTTTTTTAAAGGACATGTTTAATTTTCATTGTATTAGTAAAAAACAAGCATAAGACCACACAAGGACCAAGCGCCGTGCCGGCGCATCTTGTGCAAAGCGCCGTGGCGGCGCATGTCCGGTAGAGGGACCTGAACGTTGAGGTCATGCATCCGTTGCATACGATGCGCTATAATTCATACTCAAATGTTTAGTTTCATGGATCCTACTGAGAAGCCTTACAGCTGTGGAATACCCTACTGACACATGCCTTCACGAGGGCCGTGCTTCAGTCCAGGGCCATGCACCATCACGGCGCTTCTCCTGGCAATTATCTTTCAGGTTCGACCTACTAACTCGACTTTCTAATGGACTGTCCATGAGTCGAGAAGAACGTGCTTTGTCACGGACTGAAAGAAAGTGTCGCCTGCCTCGCATTGTGGGTGATGATACCACCGAGTGGGAGCGTCAGAAGTGCTGGAGGTGGTTGCCGCGGGTCGTGGCAACAACCTCCGTCACTTCTGGCGCCACCACTCCGTGGCATCATGACCTCACTCAGTGGCTGTCTGCTTCGTCGACTCCTGCTGCGTGAAGAACCTGGGCCGGGAGAATTCCAACACGACACCGTCTGCAACATTTTTTGCAGACTGTCCTTGACATGAGGAATGGAGTAATGACTAACTTGACTCTCCGACACACTGGGAAGTCTGCGGGAAGAGCCGCTGCAGCAGCCGGGCAGCCTGACAGACAGGGGAAAGGACGGACACTGCATCCAATCGTGGACGTGAATCGTTAAAAAACCCAAGCACTCAGGCGCAGCACTCCTTTTTTTCACTTGTTGAAGGAGAGGCCTGCGAGCTGCGCAGCTAAGAAGGGCCTCAGGCTCTTATGTTGCCACGTTGTTGTGGCTGGCCAGGAACCAAAACTCATTGACAGCCTGATCACTTCGGACGAACCCGGCGAGCTCGAAGACGATGCCGTTGGCTAAAACAGGGCTCGTTGTCTCAGAAGGACCTTCACCTGAGAATGCAAGAACAAACCAGCACTCCAGTCTCGACTCTCACAAGACCACTCTAACGAACATCTGTGTTTAAACGAGGCAGCACACTGAGCATCCTGCTGCCACGACCAGCCCTGCCACCAGGACCATCCTCCACTGTTCCAATCTCCGTCTTGAGGGACCTCCTCCTGAGGGGTCTGCTGCGCAACGGCCGTGGGGTCAGAGGTCACTGTCGGAGGGGCCGCCGTTGTCGGAGCAGCCGCAGTCGTGGCAGCTGCCGCAGCCTCAGTTGATGGAGCCTCAGTCTGGGGCGGTTGTGGTGGAGGGGCCTTTACCTCAACGTGGCAAGGGCCCGTGGCTGGTGCTGGTGCTGTGGCTGGCTCAAGGGAAGGGCCCTGTGTCGATGGTGCTGTGGCTTCCGCAGTGGAAGGGCCGACCTGTGTCTCCGCGACCAAAAACGGCTCAGTTTGGGGCTGCAGCAACTGGCCCCGGCGATGGGCCGCCTTCTCCCGCATGTCAGCCAGGTCTGCAACGAAGCCTGCCTGGGTCTGGGCCTGGGGCTGGGGCTGGGCCTGGGGCTGGGCCTGGGTCTGGGGACGGGCCTTGGGCTGGGGA
>CAJNDS010000486.1:25000-128377 GCA_905221605.1 Symbiodinium natans | reverse complement strand
CCCTAAACCCTAAACCCTAAACCCTAAATCCCAATTGGGCTTCACTCCGCTACCATTTGCTTAGGTACTTCCCCCCAAGAAACTAATGGAAAAGTGCTTCCCTTATAAGGGCAATATAGGGATTACTATTTCTTTTTTGCGCCGGGGGGGGGGGGGGTGGGTTCTTAGGCAAATTTAGTAGTCCGATATTAGCTGCTTGGGTTGGAACCGCTTTACGAATTGTATGGCTCTCATTGATGAAGCCCGCAGCTCATAGCCACTGTCCGACTTAGGCAGAGCGCCACGTTAGGGGCCCATAATCTTACACATCCCTAAGCCCTAAACCCCTAAAACCCTAAACCCCTAAACCCTAAACTCCTACACCCCTAAACCCCTAAACCCCAAAACCCCGAAACCCCGAAACCCCTAAACCCCAAAACCCCAAAACCCCTAAACCCCTAAACCCCTAAACCCCGAAACCCCTAAACCCCTAAACCCTAAACCCTCCCCAACCTCGACCTCCCTTTGCCCAGGCTCCGCCGCTTGGCCGAGGATCCAGCCGCCGCCCCGAGCAGGAAGGGTTTAGGGCTGAGGGCTTAGGACATAGGGCTTAGGGTTTAGGGTTTAAGTTGGGGTTGGGCTTTCGGATTTTAGAGTTGAGGAAGATACCCTAGAAGGGACCCTTAATCGTATTCCCCTAGAAAACCCTCTACGTTTCCCTTAAATTGTCCCTACATCCTGAGCCCCTACACCACCCCTAAGGTCCCTTATGACTCCCGCACATGTTTCTGGAAGCATCGACGTCTGGTGCATCTCCTCGTGAAGGAAAGGGTTTCCACAGCAATCGCTGCCATCGCACTCGCGACAGAAGTTCGTGGAGCAGACATGTTCTCGCGAGATTCAGAAATCGACTCATCGGTGAGGCTCTGTCCGAGTCTCTGTCCATTTCTGTGTGTCTGTGTGGGAGCTGTGCTTGTTTCGACCTATGGGCTATACGGGAGCAGACCTGAAACCCACATCCCAAATCTCTGAGCAGAGTCTTCAACCCCAATCTCTAAACCCTGAGGTCTTCTTCCTGATCGGGTGGCACTACTCGGACCGCACCCGGCAGAGGGGGGAGCGGCAGACGGGCTGGGCGATGAAGGGGTTTGAGCTTTAGGGTTATTTCGGGCTTGCAGGCTTCGAGTTTTCAGGGCGCATAGGCTTCTTACACACCCAACTCACAAAGTGCAGTTCACTCTGAAGCACGGAAACCCTGAAGCCCTAAACCCCAGAGCCCAAAGGCACGTCCCCATCTGCTTCTTTCGGCCTTGCGCCGCGATCGGGCTCAAGCCTTGCAGGCAAGTAGGCTTTAGGGTTTAGGGTTTAGGGTGCTGGGTTCAGGTTTAAGATTGTTTGGCAGGGTGCATAAGATTTAGGGCCAATTTAGGGGTTTGGGCACTCGGTGAGTAAGTTTGCAGGGTTCGGGGTTGAGTGAGTGAGGTGTAGCTCATGCAGTCAGGCAGCTTCTTCAAAGGGGATTGAATGGGGTCAGCTTTCACTTCTTCAACTTTCAGTGTCGAGTGGTAGCCACAGTAAGCTAATCGCATTCTTTCCTGCGCAAATGCAGACTCTAAACATACTCTCAGCCCCCTCACCGAGCACGGCACACGAAACTCTCGCAACCCTCCCTGAGCCCTTTTCCGGAACCTGGGCAACCAGCGCCCAGAACTGGTCTACTACTTTCTTAAGAACCCCCCAAAAAAAACAAAAAAAATCTTCCTTCTAAGGGCAATATAGGAATTGGTATTTGCTATTTTTTGGGGTTCTTAAGCACATAGTAGTTGTAGAAGTCCCCGTTGCGCCCCGACTCATGGCTTTTCCTTGGCCGCCTCAGGCACGCCGAGGCGGGAAGGAGCAAGGGATTGCGAACCCAAGCCCTAAACCCTAAACCCTAAACCCTAAACCCTGAACGAAATCCGACGCCCTGCAACAAAAGCAGAGTTCGAGCTGGTTGGTTAGTTGTGCGATGGCAGGCCCACAACACCCTCGATGTATCACCCAACTCGCAGCCCTAGCAAGCCCCTAAACCTTAAACCCTAACCCCTAAACCCCAAACCCCAAACCCTGACCCTCAAACTCTTAAGCCCACAAAGCCCACCCAGGTCACTGTGCGCTGGCTTTGCTGGCCCTGGCAGGGTTCCTCGAGGGCGGGGACTTGGGGGGGTTACGTCAGGGCTCCCTCAGGCTTGTAGCTGCTTAGGGTTTAGGGTTTAGGGTTTAGGGTTAAGGGTTTAGGGCTTATGGTATCCTGGGAGGACTTGGAGGCTTCGGGCGTTTAGGGGAGCTTTCACGGGGAATCAGGGGAAGTAGGGGCTTGGAACCCTAAACCCTAAGCCCTAAGCCCTAAGCCCTAAACCCTAAACCCTAAACCCTAAACCCTAAATCCTAAACCCTAAACCCTAAACCCTAAACCCTAAACCCTAAACCCCAAACCCTAAACCCTAAACCCTAAACCCCGGACATAGGGTAAAGCGGCCCATGGGTTCTCACATGATGCCGAGTCGCCAAAGAAAAAGCCGCTTAAATCCTGAAAACCGAAAGCTCAAGTGGTAACTTATCGAAATTAGGGTCCCTTTGAGGGTTTCCTTATGGTGATGTGGCGGCACCGAATATCTAGGGTGCCCAAAAAGGGGCCGTGATTAGGGTTTAGGGTTCAGGGTTTAGGGTTTAGGGGGCTCAAGTTGATGAAGCCTTAAAGCCTAGACTAGAAAGGCCCTTCCTGAACAGGCTCCTGGGTCTGCTGCCCGACCGGAGCTTTGTCCGGCCGAGCTGGGAGGCAGCCTTTTTGTAGCCAGTTGGTAGGGTTTGGGGGTTTAGGGTTTGGGGTTTAGGTTTAGGGTTTAGGGTTTAGGGGTTTAGGGGTTTAGGGGTTTAGGGGTTTAGGGGTTTAGGGGTTTAGGGGTTTAGGGGTTTAGGGGTTTAGGGGTTTAGGGGTTTAGGGGTTTAGGGTTTAGGGGTTTACTGCAGGGCTTCGCAGGGCCTTTGCACTTGGTGGGTTGGGAAAGGGAGGGGTGCTCAAGCCCTCTATTATCAGAGTCATCTTGGGGAAGTGTCGAGCTGCTTCCCCAACCCGATTCCCCACGCCTCAAGCCCCTGATGACTGCATGCTTTCGAGTTTTTTGTAAACCCTAAACCCTAAACCCTAAACCCTAAACCCTAAACCCTAAACCCTAAACCCTAAACCCTAAACCCTAAACCCTAAACCCTAAACCCTAACCTAAACCCTAAACCCTAAACCCTAAACCCTAAACCCTAAACCCTAAACCCTAAACCCTAAACCCTAAACCCTAAACCCTAAACCCTAATTAAACCCTAAACCCTAAACCCTCAACCCTAAACCCTAAACCCTAAATGTTCAACCCCAATTCTGAACTGCTGGAGCTTCTGCCTGCGCCAGGCTCGACCAGCAGACCCGGTATCCGAAACGCACCGCGCGGAAGGCGTAGCCTCCAGGGTTAACCCTAAACCCTAAACCCTAAACCCTAAATCCTGAACCCGGGTTTTGTGGAACTAAGGGGGGGTTCTGCAGGGCTTGGGGGCTATGGGGTCCCTTTATACAGAAAGCCGAAGTGCTAAACCCCAATGCCCGCAAACATGGAATCCCACTCAAGAACGCGCTAGAAGTCTAAGCCGTATAAAAAGGTAGCCCCAAAGCCCTAACCACCTCGCAATGGTTCAGCTGTTTTATTTGGAGACGCCCCGGCGTTGGTAGGCGGCCTGTAAGTAGGTGCATCGGGTTAACGCTTGCGAGTCGCCTGACTCTGTGTGGACTCTGAACCTATCATCACCCTGCACCCTGAACCCTAAACGCCCTGAACCCTGCACCCTGAACCCTGAACCCTGAACCCTGAACCCTGAATCCTGAACCCTGAACCCTACAGTACCCGAAAGTACCCTAAGCACCCCGACCCCTTGAAGCATCGACCCATATCTTGGTAGCCCCTATTGGTACCCTTTTTACCTTTTGTAAGGTACCCCTTAAATCCTAAACCCTGAAGCCTGAACCCTAAACCCTAAAACCGAAACCCTAAACCCTAAACCCTAAACCCCACGTCGTGGCTATCTGAGCGCGAGGGCGGCGCAGCCTTGCCGCCGCGATCCTCGCCAGAAGCGGGCTTTGGGGGCCTTGTAGGGACTGGGGCAGGCTTCGACAGAAAGGCTTCGGAGTTTAGGGTTTCCAAAGAAGGGCTTAGGAGTTTAGGGCTGACAAAAGAAAGGGAGTTTAGGGCTGAACTAGGGCTTCGGGGCGTTTTCAGGCGTAGGGTTCAGGGTCTAGTGTCCCTGTGGTCTGATTTCGCATGAAGCTCTCTGGAGTTCCAAACGTCTTGGGAAGCCAAGTCATGTCCAAAAGTCATGAAGCAAGGGCGATGGTAATGGCAGCCGGTGCTAGACATTGCTGCCGGAAAGACCGTGTTTGCCGAAGATGAAGCCCTAAGCCCTAAGCCCTAAGCCCTAAACCCTAAACCCTAAACCCTCAACCCTACTGTGTCTATTCTGCGCTGCAGCCACAGATGCGGCCCCACAACCCGGCCAGTGTTTAGGGGTTCAGGCTTAGAGAGTTGCCTAAACCCTAAACCCTAAATCCTAAACCCTAAACCCTAAACCCTGAACCCTGAACCCTGAACCCTAAACCCCAGACCCTAAACCCTAAACCCTAAACCCTAAACCCTAAACCCTAAACTCTAAACCCTGAACCCTGAACCCTGAACCCTAATTTAGAGTTTGTGTTCGGTGTGCCCGAAGCCTCAAAAGCTCCAAGCCTGTCGAAGCGAGGCTACTTCTGGCACCCCTTGCTGCACAGGCAAAGCCAGGCCTGCTCTTCGGGTGTAGGGTTTAGGGTTTAGGGTTTAGGGTTTAGGGTTTAGGGTTTAGGGTTTAGGGTTTAGGGTTTAGGGTTTAGGGTTTAGGGTTTAGGGCAAGTTTAGGGTTTAGGGCTTCCGCGGAGTTTGTGTGCGACTTCTTTTTTTTTCTTCTTTCCTTATTTCTTCTTATTTCTTCTTATTTCTTCTTATTTCTTCTTATTTCTTCTTATTTCTTCTTATTTCTTCTTATTTCTTCTTATTTCTTCTTGTTTCTTCTTATTTCTTCTTATTTCGTCTTCTTCTTCTTTGCGCTTGTTGCTTCGTGAAAGGGCTAAGGTCTGTCATGCAGCGCATCCTAAGGATACTATGGAGTCTGACCAGGCTGTATCTGACTGGTTTGCCGTCTCGGAATTGGAGACTTTAGATATCATCTTCTTCTTGAACGCTGGTGTGAAATTAAACGGAGGGCCTATTTTTTTGGGTCTTTTTTTTTTTGGGCATTTTTTTTTTTTGGTCGATTTTCTTGGTTTTTCCTAAGAAAACCACCATTCCCTCCATATTTTTAAAGGATTTGATGCATTTTCGTGGTTTTTGGTACGAAAAACAGTAATTTCTCTGTGGTTTCATAGGAAAGCGTTATTTCTGGTACGTTTTAGAAGGAAAGAAGGAAAGAAAGGAAGGAAGGAAGGATGAAAGAAAGGAAGAAAACAAGGAAGGAAGGAAGGAAGGAAGGAAGGAAGAAAGGAGGGAAGGAAGAAAGGAAGGAAACAAGGAAGGAAGAAAGGAAGGAAGAAAGGAAGGAAGCAAGGAAGGAAGAAAGGAAGCGTGCTTCGAAGCCCAAGAAACTAGTTGAAAAACATCGTGTGAGCATTGTGTTTGCAAATGGGGGGGGCTGCGCCCCCCCCAACCCCCCCGCTTTTTTTGTTTTTTTTTAAGCCGTGCAGAGCGTGCGTGCTTCAAAGCCCAAGAAACTTGTTGACACCCATCATGTGAGCAGGGTGTTTGCAAATGGGGGGCGCAGACCCCCCAACCCCCCCCCGCTTCTTTTAAGCCGTTCAAAGCCCAAGAAACTAGTTGAAAAACATCGTGTGAGCATTGTAATTGCAAATGGGGGGGGCTGCGCCCCAACCCCCCCGCTTTTTTTCAGCCGAAGCCCAAGAAACTAGTTGAAACCCATCATGTGAGCAGGGTGTTTGCAGATGGGGGGCACAGCCCCCCCCAACCCCCCCGCCGCTTCTTTTAAGCCGTACCAAGCGTGCTTCAAAGCCCAAGAAACTAGTTGAAAAGCATCGAGTGAGCATTGTGTTTGCAAATGGGGGGGGCTGCGCCCCCCCCAACCCCCCCGCTTTTTTTTTTAAGCCGTGCAGAGCGCGCTTCAAAGCCCAAGAAACTTGTTGACACCCATCATGTGAGCAGGGTGTTTGCAAATGGGGGGGGGCTGCGACCCCCCCCAACCCCCCCCGCTTCTTTTAAGCCGTACCAAGCGTGCTTCCCAACCCAAGAAACTAGTTGAAAAACATCGTGTGAGCATTGCAAATGGGGGGGGCTGCGCCCCCCCCAACCCCCCCGCTTCTTTTAAGCTGTACCAAGCGTGCTTCAAAGCCCAAGAAACTAGTTGAAAAACATCGTGTGTGCATTGTGTTTGCAAATGGGGGGGGGCTGCGCCCCCCCCAACCCCCCCGCTTTTTTTAAGCCGTGCAGAGCGTGCTTCAAAGCCCAAGAAATTTGTTGACACCCATCATGTGAGCAGGGTGTTTGCAAATGGGGGGGGGGGCTGCGCCCCCCCAACCCCCCCCCGCTTCTGTTAAGCCGTACCAAGCGTGCTTCAAAGCCCGAGAAACTAGTTGAAAAAAAAGTATGAATCCGATGAAAATATAGAGGGAATGATAGAAACCAAGAAAACGAACCAAATAGGGTTTTCCCTAGGACAAACTAAGGAAAAGCAACGTACGCTTTGACGTTTGACGAAATCCGTCCAAAATGTAATCAGAAGAGGGTTTCCTTAGGAAAAACGAACGAAAACCTCGTTTTTTTCAAGCCGTGCAGAGCGTGCTTCAAAGCCCAAGAAACTTGTTGACACCCGTCATGTGAGCATGGTGTTTGCAAATGGGGGGGGGCGCCCCCCCCAACCCCCCCCCCCGCTTCTTTTAAGCCGTACCAAGCGTGCTTCAAAGCCCAAGAAACTAGTTGAGAAACATCGTGTGAGCATTGTGTTTGCAAATGGGGGGGGCTGCGCCCCCCCCAACCCCCCCGCTTTTTTTTTTTTTAAGCCGTGCAGAGCGCGCTTCAAAGCCCAAGAAACTTGTTGACACCCATCATGTGAGCAGGGTGTTTGCAAATGGGGGGGGCTGGCTGCGCCCCCCCCCAACCCCCCCCCCGCTTCTTTTAAGCCGTACCAAGCGTGCTTCCAAGCCCAAGAAACTAGTTGAAAAACATCGTGTGAGCATTGCAAATGGGGGGGGCTGCGCCCCCCCCAACCCCCCCGCTTCTTTTAAGCTGTACCAAGCGTGCTTCAAAGCCAAGAAACTAGTTGAAAAACATCGTGTGTGCATTGTGTTTGCAAATGGGGGGGGCTGCGCCCCCCCCAACCCCCCCGCTTTTTTTAAGCCGTGCAGAGCGTGCTTCAACCTAAGGGAAATTACAGGAAATCCGTCCAAAATGTAAAAAAATAGGTTTTTCCCTATGAAAAACCAACGAAAACCTCAGGGAAATGACAGAAAATCCGTCCAAAATGTAAGGAAAGTAGGGTTTTTCCTAGAGAAAACCAAGGAAATCGACCAAAAAAAAAAAAAAAAGGCCCCCCCCCAAAAAAAAAAGACCCAAAAAAAACTCCACCCAAATTAAACCATGGCTGTTGAAGATCTGTGTCGAACACTCGAATCGAAACCCTAAACCTTAAACCCTAAACCCTAAACCCTAAACCCTAAACCCTAAACCCTAAACCCTAAACCCCAAAGTCTAAACCCTAAACCCTAAACCCTAAACCCTAAACCCTAAACCCTAAACCCTAAACCCTAAACCCTAAACCCTAAACCCTAACCCTAAACCCTAAACCCTAAACCCTTCAGGCTTCAAGGCCTAGAGTAGCAACAGGACGTTTGTGTTTCTGTGGCTCTTTCTTCCACAGGCCCGGTGCGCGTTGCCCTCCACTGAACCTCGAAGCCCTTAAAGCACCTCACCGTAAGGGTTTAGGGTTTAGGGTTTAGGGTTTAGGGTTTAGGGTTTAGGGTTTAGGGTTTAGGGTTTAGGGTTTAGGGTTTAGGGTTTAGGGTTTAGTATCGGAAATTGAGCAGGCGTGCCGACGCCGGTAGAGGTGCCTCGGCAGCAAGAAGTGGGCTTCGCGGAGAGCTGCAAGAACCCTTGATGGGTGTCAAGTTGGGATTACAGGGATTCGGGTTCAGAGTTCAGGGTTTAGGGTTTAGGGTTTAAGGGTTTAGGGTTTAGGGTTTTGGTTGGGTTCTCACTTGAGGCTTACATGTAGGGTTTAGGGTTTAGGGTTTAGGGTTTAGGGTTTAGGGTTTAGGGTTTAGGGTTTAGGGTTTAGGGTTTAGCCTTAGAGCCCTAAGTTCTACATCCTCTAGAGGTGCAATGAAGCCCGACCTCAAGCTCAACACCACGAAATGTCCCTAGACCCTAAACCCTAAACCCTAAACCCTAAACCCTAAACCCTAAACCCTAAACCCTAAACCCTAAACCCTAAACCCTAAACCCTAAACCTAAACCCTAAACCCTAAACCCTAAACCCTAAACCCTAAACCCTAAACCCCCAGAAGCGCTGCCAACACTCGGCCATGACAGGTAGCCCCGCCCTTGTCCGCAGCGTGGAGTCGGGCTCTTGGGCTTTCCGAGGGAAGCAACGGAAGGGATTTCTGAAGGGAGGGTTTGGGGTTTAGGGTTTAGGGTTTAGGGCTTAGGGTTTAGGGATTAGGGTTTTGGGTTTTGGGTTTTGGGTTTTAGGGTTTAGGGTCGTTCGTCATTTCGTCATGGTCAGGGCTCTTTTTCAAGCGTCTCAAGAGTGGCGGGCTTTGCCCTGTGAGTGCCCTTGGGGGTTCGGTCTTGCAATCAGGCTGACAGGTTGTCGCCACCTTTCTTGCCTAGGATGCCCAGTAGTACCCTTATTCCCTTTTTTGGGGGGTTTAGGTTCCCTTATAAACCCCTTTAAGCAAAAAGGGGCACCCTTCGGACAGCACACACACCTTCAGGGGCTTCGAGGAGGGTTTTAGGGTTTTGCGTTCCCTAAACCCTAAACCGTAAACCCCAAACCCTAAACCCTAAACCCTAAACCCTAAACCCCAAACCCCAAACCCTAAACCTCGGCCCAGCAAAGCAATGGAGATTAACTGCTTCAGACATTTGACTGAGGTTGAGGCCTAAAAACCCTACAAAGAAGCTCCAAGCTGCCCTAGGAGAAGAGACCTCAGCTTTTACTCTTCTAAGTCTTTTGGGTTTGGAAGGCTTGATTTTGGATTCTATAGGGGTCGGAATAATTACAAATAGATAGTACCTACGAGTGGTAGGTTTAAGTCGACCCTGCCGGGGTGAAGTCGTGCCAAGCCCATGTGCCGCAGGGTTTGGGCTTACTTTCCCATATCCCAACATATCTTATATTTCATCAGACCCAGAGTTTTGCGGTCTTATAGTACTGTGCACATGGTTTTGGAACATTTCCGGATCGTTGTTTGTGCTGTAACCCCGAAGCTTCCGATGCATGAAACCATTGCAAGCATTCCCCGCAAGGCGGAAGTTGTCCCAATCCCAGTGTGCCCCTCGGGAACGCTGTAAAAACCGCGACACTATGTCACATGGGCTATGTTCTCAGATGGCTTGTGTGGGGCGTGCCACTAGGGAAAGACGACAAACCATGAAACAGAATTTCAAAAAACAATCACCTCGCGCGGGCCTCGCGCAAGGTCGCGCGACCCTCGCGCAGGGCCACAAATATGCCCCTCCCCAAAACAGTGGATTTTCCTTCACACTGCATGCGAAGTTGCTCGGATCAAAGTTTTGCAGCAGGGGCGAACGGGGGGAAATCCATCGGAGCAACTTTAAAAAAATCAAAGTTGCTCAGCAGGGCGGAAATCCATCGGGTCAAAGTTGCTCAGCAGGGGGGGAAATCCATCGGATCAAAGTTGCTCAGCCCAACCCATGCTTGCCAACCCTGCAACGGCCGCAAAACCATCCGAAAAACCATGTGCCCCTGCAGTTTCGCACTTCAAAACCGCTTACCAATGATGTTTTAAGGCTTCTCAACCCACTGTGCACAGCTCTGGTGCCATTTTTGTAAAAAGGCGCGAAAGCTCTCAAAAGCCATGTGCCCCTGGGGTTTCGCTGTTGCTGGGCCGACTTTACACCACCTGGGGTGACTTCCTTCCTCTGCCTTGTTTTGCTGTGTGCCACAGGGGTTGGGCCGACTTTACACCGGGTGGGTCGAGATAAACCCGGCGCTTGTACATAATTATACTGTAACAACCCCAAAACCCTGTGTGTGTGTGTGTGTGTGTGTGGTCGACCAGGGTGCGCTCGGCCTTGTTACAACGCAGCAGCCCCTCCAGCGCGAAGGCTTAAAGGGCCAACCGCGGGCCCCTCATCCATGCGTGTTTGCATCACTCAGATCTCCACGGGCCCGCCCCCCCAAACCAGAAAGAGCAAGATACGCTCAATCCGGCAAGGGTTGGATAGAACACTTGGCAAGACAGCCCGCATCAACGATCCAAAGCTCTTCTCATGGCGATCCCTCGCCAGGATACTAAGCAAGGGATGCAAGCACGGAGACAGGGCAATCTAGTTACTCTAGGGTCCACCACACTCACGCACATCACGCACCGGCAGCACGTTAGGGGCCACCTCCACCAAATGGCACAAGGAGCCATTCCCCTCAAGCTGCACACTTCACTGACAATCAATATGCCCTTGGCGTATGGGTGAGCACCCAAAACTTTAGGTGCCCCCCTGGACAGAAGGGTGAACCCCAAAACCCTATTCTAGTCATTAAGGCACCTTTTTTTACAGGGTTGGAGGTTTGCAAGGGGCAGGGTTCCTGCAGCCCCTTGAACCAAACCGAAAGGAGCTCAGGTTAACTCGAACTCCTGGACATGAGTCAGAGTTTGGTCTAGCCTCACTGTGAACTGGTGTTGGGGTCTAGCAGCTGCAGGGGACCGGGTTGTGAGGCCTTCACGGGGTTTTGGGTTCAGGGTTTACGGTTTAGGGTGTTTCGCTGGGTGCTGCAAGGGCTTAGGGGGCACCTGAAGAGACCCCACTGAGGCGGGGCCTTACAAGGCATCGCTCAAAACATCGCGAAGCAAGTCGTCCTGCATCCGTTTGACACGGCCGGGGTTCTCGGAGGTTTGCTTCGTGCACCCAAGACCCTACCACCAACACCCTAAGCTTAATAGGTTTTAGAGTCATAGTTCCTCAATCTTCCGCAACCCCAAACTGAAATAGCGTTCAATTGAGGGAGTTGGTAGCTAGCAGACCCGTCTGCACCTTGTGGGCTGCCACTCTAGGAAAAGAACGCAACTGCCTCGGAAGTACCGAGTTTTACCTGTTTCTGGTTGCAGCGGTGGCGGTGTTTGTGGCTGTCAGTGCAGTGCTAAAGCTCTTTTAGCGACATTGCTTTCCACAGCTGATTGGGTTGCCTTTCTTGGATGCTGCTAATGGTATTTTACCGCTTCTTCTTTTATTTTTTCATCTTGTCTTGCTGATGGGAAACACTTTGGTAATCCACTCCCCCATTATTCAACCCCCCGCCACCCCGCCCCCCCCCTAATATAAAATACTCCCCCACATACTATAGGGGGTATTTAATATTAGGGAGAAAGGGGGGTTTAATATTACGGGGGAGAGATTATTCGGCCTAGCTGCTTAGCTACTACCATCAACGGGCCCATCGTATGGCGAGGAGCTTGGTTGATCCGGGAGCACCTAAGCTCTGGACAAAGGTTAAGCCCCGAATGCCTTGAGTTGAGGGTTTAGGGTTTAGGGTTTAGGGTTTAGGGTTTAGGGTTTAGGGTTAAGGGTTAAGGGTTTAGGGTTTAGGGTTAGGGTGTAGGCATAGTCGCATGGCCGCTCCTTAGCCCCAGCCTCTACTCTAGCCAACTCCAAAGCCTTCAAGCACAAGCCCAGCAACCCGGCATAAACCACCACAAACCCCCCAATCCCTACACCCTCCCTACTATAGGGGCCTTAGTAATTAGAATAGGGTTTTGGGGGTTATTATAGTATAGTTATAAAGGGACCATCAGGGAACGCAGTTAGTAATTCTTCCGACCCCCATATTACACTCTGCAAGAAGCTGCAGGTCAAGACCCGCCTTCAAGCACAGGCCGGCCGGCCAGAAGCAAGTCGTGCGGTGCCGCGGCAGCAGTCGGTGGTGTAGGTTTTAGGGCTTGGGGTTTGGGGTTTCGGGCTTAGGGTTTTGGAGGTCGGGCGTACACGCGCGCCTTGGGCTTGAGAGAGGGGGTTGATGATCTGGGGCCTTCAGGGCAAGAAGGGGTCAAGCTTTCAGTGGCTGCAGCAGCCAGAAGGGATGGAGGGAGTTGACCAAGCCTGTCCGACTGCCCTGCAGCAGATCAAGCATTATGGAAGCTCACCCGCGAACTCCGCTGTGAACTGAGAGACTCGATGCCGAGACAAGTATCGAATATTATTAGTAATTATTCCGACCCTCCCAAACCCTGAGGCCTAAAGCCTTGCAATGGAAATTCTTTCGTCCTCGGAGAGGGGAACCCACGCCTCGACTGAGCTTCCAAGCAGCCGGTAGTAGCACTTCGGGTCCTAAGCCCCGAAACCCTTAACTGGCCCTAAACCCTAAACCCTAAACCCTAAACCCTAAACCCTAAACCCTAAACCCTAAACCTTAAACCCTAAACCCTAAACCCTGGACAGTTGAGGATTCAGAAGCTATTTGGTTTAGGACAGTCTTGGATTCTTGCTTTCGGTTTGGGTAGGTTGTTTTGGAAGAAGCTGTGAGGCAGGAGTGCCTCGCATCGAGATCTTCTTATGAACTAAGACCTGCCACTTCTTTGTGAGGATCTGGTTGAGCTTTAGGGTTTAGGGGTTCAGGGTTTAGGGTTTAGGGTTTAGGGTTTAGGGTTTAGGGGGTTTAGGGAACTTATCAGACTTAGAGAGCCTTCAGGATGTCTCCCGAGAATTGGACATCTTTGCTACAGACTGCTTGCGCACGCGATGCGGTCGCGAGCACCTTATCACAGGGTGCTCGACGGCAGCCGCAATCCGAAATCCTAAAAGCCCGGGAGCCTGAAAACCAAAGCCCCAAAGAGGGCTAGAGCATTGCAACTGGGAACCCCGAAGCCATGAAACCATATAGCCCCAGGACCCGAAGCCCTAGACTCTAGACCCTGTAGGAGCTCTTCCGTGACGTCTACCGCGGCCTGCTTCCCACCCTTGTGAGCGGCACGCCAGGCAGGACTTGCGTCGCGCTATGGTCTGTAGGGTTCAGGATTTAGGGTTTAGGGTTCATGATTTCGGGTTTAGGGTTTAGGTTAGGTTTTGGGGCTGTTGAAAGCATTGTAGCGTTTCAGGGCGTGAAGCTTGTTCTATCGGATCCTGGGCTGAGGATTGCGGGACGCCTGGGGGCTTCAGGGCTTCGTTTCAGCCCTAAGCCTGACCTGGTGGAAACATTTGCGGAAGCGGAATCGTTTGCGGACAATGTTGTGGAAGGTTCGCCAGCTTCCGTGCTTTTGTGCTTAATTTCCGCATTTTCCACTTCCGCACGTGACAACTGACTCCAGATTTTCCACCCACAAATCAGCACCTTCACAAGACCAGCCCTTGAAGTCAGGCTTTAGGGTTTAGGGTTTAGGGTTAGACCCAAGAGTAACCTAGGAAGTGTGGACCCAGAGTAGGCCCTTGTTTCCGTCTTTTGGGGTTTAGCAACCCCTTTATGCCAAACAGGGCACCCTTGGTATTCCTAGGTTACTCCTGAGTCTAACCCTGCACTAAACCCTAAGCCCTAAATCCTAAACCCTAAGCCCTAAACCCTAAACCCTAAACCCAATAGGGCCTAAAGATTACTCCTGGGTCTAGTTGAAGAGAGGGCACAAAAAGGCTTGGCTTGGAGCCTTTAGGTAAGGTGGCCCCAAAATGAGTAGTTGCCGAGGGGCCTGTCCAAGGCTTTGGCTTTTGGGTTTTTTTAGGGTTTAGGGTTTAGGGTTTAGGGTTTAGGGTTTAGGGTTTAGGGTTCGGAGTTTATGGCGGGTTAAGGGGGGTTCAGGGCTTTGGAGCGTAGGAGTGTAGGGTTGAGGGTTCAGTAGGGAACCCTAAACCCCTAACCCCTAAACCCTAAACCCTAAGCCCTAAGCCCTAAACCCTAAACCCTGGACTTAGGAAATTGGGATCCCCGATCCTTTGTGACAGGCAGCGCGGCCTTCTTTGCTGCGAAGGCCTCTGGTTGGGGCTTTAGGAGGCTAAGAAGGCTACCCTAAACCCTAAACCCTAAACCCTAAACCCTAAACCCTAAACCCTAAACCCTACACCCTACACCCTAAACCCTAAACCCTAAGCTCTAAAGTGGCTTTGGTTAGATCGATGAAGGCCGGATCGAAGCCCCACACCACGTGGTCTCTTTAAGTAGGGTTTCTGTTTTATAGGGGGTTTTAATAAGGGTTATAAGGGTAAAAAGATAAAGAGGCCACCGGCCTTTACAAGGCTTAAAGGTCCCCCCTGAAATGCAAGGCCCCCCTTGCAAAATGCCCCCCCCAAAAAACCCTCGAGCAACCCCCAAGAGAGAAGAAGACCCGGACCAGGGTGCCCAGGTTTATTTAAAAAAAAAAATATATATATATATATATATATATACATATATGTATATACATATATATTTGTATACATACTTTTCACACATATATTTACATATACATGTATACGTATTCTTTGTTTTGTGATTTAAATATTTGTTTTGCTTTTTTGGCGGTTTTCCATCCTGCCAGGAAGCTGCGTCAGCTCAGTTACGGCAGCAGGCGGCGGGACCCCCCCACAGGATGCCCCCCCCCCCCCCCCCCCCCCCCAAGTAGAAGCTCGCTTTTGTTCATTGCTTCCTTTGCTGCCCCCCGCTGTACTACCCCTGCTAGGTTCCTCCTAGAATTAAGGCTATGGAGGGATGAGCAAGCCTAGTTAAGGTTATGTAAGGGGGAAACCTAGGGGGGTTGTATTGAGGCGAGTAGTAGGGAAACCCGTGGTTTGTGACACCTTGTGACGGAGGCAGCAGGGAAGGGAGAGTCGAGCACCCTAAGCCCTAAACCCTAAACCCTAAACCCTAAACCCTAAACCCTAAACCCTAAACCCTAAACCCGATTCCTGCTGCAGGCAGCTCCCGACCCACTGCCGACGCTCGGCGGCTCCGATGGAACCTAAACCCTGAAGCCCAAAAAAATCCTTTTGCCATAGTGTTTAGGCGTTTCCGAAATTACGGGTACCCTTTTTTGGGGGTTCCTTTAAGGGGATTCTATTTGGGGTGCCTCTATTCTGGGAAATACTCTTGCAAGCCAGAGTTAAGAAAACCCAAGCTTGGATGTTCCCCCTATACTGTATACTAACAGCTCCTTAATCGGAATTATAGCACCCTCTATCATAATCCCTA
The DNA here is from genome assembly GCA_905221605.1 of Symbiodinium natans. NCBI lineage: Eukaryota > Dinophyceae > Suessiales > Symbiodiniaceae > Symbiodinium > Symbiodinium natans. The sequence continues at coordinate 112,957 of CAJNDS010000486.1, read as the reverse complement.
CTAAGGACTGTTTAGTACAAAGGGGAACAACCCAAAATGCAGTCTTTGAGCCTGGGATCCATAAGCTGAGCTCTCAAAGCGCGCGTGTTATGGCTCAGCTAAAGGTTTCGAAGTTTAGGGTTTAGGGTTTAGGGTTTCGGTGGATGGATTGTGTGTGTGTTTTCGGCTTGAGTGTAAGATCGGTGGGGCATCGTCTGTACCCGGGACCTACGTCATACAGTTGCAATGGCAAGATGTTCATGGACTGCAGCCCATGCGTCTTCGGGTCTTCCGCCCCTGAAGCCCAAGCCCTGAACCGGGTTTAGGGTTTAGGGTTTAGGGTTATGTAGGGTTAAAGCCACTGCAAGAGGTGGCGTCGTCCTGGGCGTCCTTAGCGCAAAGGCCCCGTAGGGAAGCCCTGCAGGGGCAGCCTTGCATTGAGTGGTTCAGAGTTCGTGCCTAGGAACCCCAAAGGGGATTCTGAATTCTTCTATTGGAGAAGCCCAGCTGTGTGGGTTCGGATGGATGGGATTTCAGGCTTAGATGCTGGTAAGGTTTTCAGCTTTATATTGATCGTCGGGTGCCTTCTTTCGATGTGTCGGTGGTCAGTGTCGGATTGCCCACGCGTGCAGGACCCGAAGCCCTAAACCCAAAGCCGCTTTTACTCCCGCGAGTCCCGGGTGTTGGGCTTAGGGGTTTTTAGGGTTTAGGGTTTAGGGTTTAGGGTTTAGGGTTTAGGGTTTAGGGTTTAGGGTTTAGGGTTTAGGGTAGGGTTTAGGCCACTTTTACTCCCTCGAGTCCCGGGTGTTGAGTGTTGGGTTTAGGGGCTTTTAGGGCCTTGATGAAAGCACGGCAGGCCGTCAAGACGCCCTTCGACGTCGCCGAGACGAAGGTTTCGGGACCGGTGGGCCCCTGAAACGTAAAGTGCATCCCACCGAGCAAAGGGCACCTGGACACACTTGGATCCCACATCCGAAGCCCTTAAGTCCTCACGCCCCCAAACCCTAAGCTAAAGACGCAAGCTCCCAAACCCAAGTCCTGGGTTCCGAGTTGGGCGGGTTGCTGCGGCTTGTTCTACATTCTACAGGCTTTGGCCTATGAAGCGTTCCTAGCATGTGGGGACTGAGGCTTGATGTAACATAGGAATCCTTCACCCCTCAGTCACCTGCCCCCAACCTTCCATACTGCATCTAAACCCTGTTCCTTGGCCTTTCCCAGAAGCCCATGTGAGCAAAATCAAGGCTCCGATACGCAGCTTTCATGGGATTTTGTTCGTAGAATCCCGATGGCAGGGCAGGCAAGATATTAAACCCGGTGTGGACTGCACGTGGAAGAAGTGCAGATTTTTGAGAAGGGTTTAGGGTTTAGGGTTTCGGGTTTAGGGTTTAGGTCATTGAAGAGCTTCACTTGGATCGGGCCTTGGGTAAAGGGTCGCGCGCAGGGTTTAGAGCCCTAAACCCTAAACCCTAAACCCTAAACCCAAAACCCTAAACCAAACCCTAAACCCTAAACCCTTAAACCCTAAACCCTAAACCCTAAACCCTAAACCCTAAACCCTAAACCCTAAACCCTAAACCCTAAACCCTAAACCCTAAACCCTAAGCCCTAAGCCCTAAACCGCGCGCCAGGCCATGGCTACAGTGGCAACCGAGGGCGAGGCTTCTTTGCCTCCGGGCTGTTTAGGGTTTAGGGTTTAGGGTTTAGGGTTTGGGGTTTCATCCGCTGCTTAGGGTTCAGGATACAGCTCTAGGCTTGTGTTTCTGAGCTCTAAACTCTAAGGGGGTTCGAAATTGCAAAGAGACTTACAGGGGTTAAGGCTTTAAGGTTCGGGGATGAAGCCGGTTAAGAGACTTACAGGGGTTAAGGCTTTAAGGTTCGGGGATGAAGCCGGTTTTCGAATTCAAAAAAGGATTAAATGCAAATTTAAGCCCTCCCTGGGCTGGGCGCTGCCCCCGCGTCCCGACGGCTTAAATTCGAATTAAAACCTCTGAACCAAGCAGCAGCCGCCAGGACCCGCCACGAGAAGGATTTAAATTCGAATTTATGCCCTTTTCTGGGTCATGGCTTAAATTTGAATTTTAGCCGTCTTTGGCTGAAGGGTCTACGGGCCCAAGCGCTTCAATTTTTCTGGGTCTGACGGTCTCAGGTGCGGTCTGGGGGTCTGCGGGTCTAGAGGGTCTCAGGGTGGAGGTCGAAGGGTCTAAAGTCTAAAGCGTCCAAGGGTTTGCAGTCTACGGGTTAGGTTGGGTGTCAGGGTGAAGGTCGAAGTGTGTAAAGGGTCGGGTCTACGGGTCTGGGGCACGGGTCATCTAAGGGTCTGACGGTCTGATCTGCTGGGCCCTCGGCTTTAGGGTTCGGGTTGAAGATTCAGGGCGACGGGGTGAGGAGGCTTTCGACTTGCATTGGGCCTGGGTCCTTCGGGCTGAAGGCCTTTTCAGCCTCGAGAGGGTTCGGGGGTTTCGGGCGATCCGGCCTCAAACTATCGGGTCTGGGTCTTTGGGTTTCCGGATGAGCGGGCCTTGTGATTTGGGTTCAGGGCCTATTGAGCTGCTGTATCTATTGAGCTGCTGTAGGTCTTAGCTTCAGGGCTTGTCGTTGGCGCGAAGGAATTTCAATTCCGAACCATCGACAACCTAAATCTTACATTCGAATCCAAACCCGGACAAGTGGAGACTAGAGAGCTGTTAAATTCGAATTGATACCCGGACAAGAGGAGACTGTACAGCTGTTAAATTCGAATTTAAACCCGGACAAGAGGAGACTGAAGAGCTGTTAAATTCGAATTTAGACCTAGAGGGCAGTCTCAGCTTAAATTCGAATTTTGAAGCCTTGCATGGGTACTGGGCTTAAATTTGAATTTTAATCCCTGAAAACCCAGGAAGGCTTAAATTCGAATTAAATTCCTTTGTAGGGCGGGGGAGGAAGAACATGGAGTTAAATTCGAATTTAAACCTCTACAGCCGAAAAGAATTAAATTCAAATCTGGGCTCTCCAGAGGCGACCCCGAACCCCGCAAGCAGAAGGCTTAAATTCGAATTTAAATCTGATTTGAATTTGAAATCCGTCCATAATCTAAGGTTCGGGAGTGTCGGGTTCTGAAGAATCTGTGCTTCAACGCGTCTATGGAAACCTCCGACATTGCCAAACCTCTGCAAAAGCAGCGTGGGATTGTGGCTAGGCTTGCGGCTCAAGTCGGATGTGCCGAACGGACCTCCCAAACCCCCAAGTGAAAAACCCTAAACCCTAAACCCTAAACCCTAAACCCTAAACCCTAAACCCTAAACCCTAAACCCTAAACCCCAAACCCTAAAAGTGTGTGATACATGTGCCAAGGCCCTAAGCATCCCTGCCCTGCAAACTGCAAAAGACCTCAAAACTCCGGCGGCGCAGGCCTTGGCGTGGGATGGCTCCTGGGGAAAGCTTCGGGAAGCCTACGACAAGGACCTGCGCCGGTTTTTTTTTGCGGTTTGGGGGTTTAGGGTTTAGGGTTTAGGGTTTAATTAGGGTTTAGGGTTTAGGGTTTAGGGTTCAGGGTTTAGGGTTTAGGGTTTAGGGTTTAGGGTTTAGGGATTCTTGAGGGAGCCCGGGACCCGAGCCCTTAAGCAAGACCCTCGGGCTTTGAGAGGATGGGCTTCTTGGGTCTTGGCCATCCAACCTTGTGAAACCGTTTCAGTTGAAACGAAAGGTTTTTTCTCTCTGAACAGCTAGTACCCCACCACAGTCCCCAAGCCTTAGCACAAGCCTAAACCCTACAAACTTCCCAAAAGCCAGCTGAAGCCCCCTGGCTGTTTCAGGAGGGCTTCCCTGGCCTCTACAGAGGTGCGCCACACGGAGTCAGTCATGGGGCTGAAATTTCGGATTTTTTTCGGGATTCGTGCTCCTTGTTTAGGTTCGTGCCCCTTGTTTAGTTCTTAATGTTCTGACCTAGTAAAGTAGCTGAGTAGGTAAGCCTTTAACCTTTTGAGATATATTATAACCGTACCATAATTGAAAGGTTAACCTATTTAACCTATTTTGGCACGGGGTACTCAGCAACTAGGTTCTTAATGTGGAGAGATGAATCGGGTTTGGAGCGTTCGTGCTTCAATTTAATCCTTCATATTCTTCGAGAACTCGTTGAGCCTTGTCCCTAAAAACTGAAAACCCAACCCCCCCCCCCCCCCCTGAAAACCCTAAACCTAAACCCTAAACCCTAAACCCTAAACCCTAAACCCTAAACCCCCCTACCCCACCCCAACCCCAAACCCCAACCCCTAAACCCTAAACCCTAACCCTAAACCCTAACCCCCCCCCCCCCCCCCCTTCCCCTTCAGGGTATGGTGCAAACGTGCTGTACAAGCTCCCGGCTGACCTTGCCAAGCAGCCTGGCTCTGTAGACCTCATTCTCCCGAAGACCCCTGGAGCCCTTAGAGTTTAGGGGGTTTTGGGGTGAGCCCCGCACTCTTAAGCCCCTGAAATGAAAGCCCGAAGCTTCGCGTGTGAGGGTGCCGAAGTATGGAGCAGGTTCAGGGTGGCCTTTGCTACGAGATTCGATGTTTGGCTCCTTTGCTTGCTCGAGCTTGCAAGTGTTTTCGTGGCCCTTATTTCCTGTTTTTAGGGCCTAGGTTCCCTTATAAACCCCTTTAAACCAAAAAAAGGGTACCCTTTTTATTCCGAGGTTACTCCTGGATCTAGTCAAGTGTTTCGTGAACAGGTTCCTCGCCTATGAGGGGCTGAGAGGGTCTGGTGCAGCAGGACAGGGTTTGGGGCTTGGGCCCATTGCGGTTTGGCGGGGGCGTTGGGAGTTTAGGATGATAAATCAAGTGTTCAAGCCGGCATGACTGTTAGGGCCCTCGGGACCGAGTGCCTGAGCCCCTGACTGCCCACAGGATCTATGCCGCCGGGCGTGGCTGGTGCCATAGCCACCCTGGCGTCGAACGCCGTCACCACACCCCTGGATGTAGTGCGAACTCAGGTGATGGTGGAAGGCTCCGTGCTCTGGGCTTAGGGTTACTAGGGGGGGCTCCCAGGGGCTGGGGATGGGCAGCGTGTCAACAGCTTCGATGAGCTTTGCTGACAACCTCGGTTCGAACTCGCACGTCCTCCATGCTGATAGGGGTACATCAACAGGGGTCGGAACAATTACAAACTAGTGTTCCTTTATGGTCCCTATATATAACTACCCTACAATAATTTCCCCCAAAACCCTACTCTTAATTAGTAAGGCCCCTACAGCACATTCATGCCAGTGCGCTCCGCTTTCTGTTGCCTGGACTGGTACCTTGGTGTGCCCGCCCCTGCGCGGCAGGTGGCGGCAAGAAGTCCTCCCCGAACGCCCTGGAAAAGCTTCAGGATGGCATGGGATCTGAAGGGGGACGCGACTGAGGGTTTAGGGTTTAGGGTTTAGGATAGGGTTTATGGCCCCAGCAACAAACCTGGAGCAGGACGCAGAGTTACGTCAAGGGCTCAGGCCATTCCTGTCAAGTACCGCCGCAGGAGTTCTAATTCTTGAAACCCCGTGGCTTATGGACCCCAGTTCCTCCTGGCAGCGTTTCGGGCTTAACCTGCACCCCTCCCCCAAAGACCACCCAAAAGGATGTATTCAACATATTTGACGTCCCTTTTGAGGGTCCACCCTAAACCCTAAACCCTAAACCCTAAACCCTAAACCCTAAACCCTAGAAAAGGTGCACAGGGTTGTAAAACAAAAACTAAACCCTAAACCCTAACCCTTTCAGTAAGTTCCCAAGCCCTGGAAAACCGGCAAACTGGCCCTCCGAAAAGCCTTCCAAAGGGCTTGAGGCCTAAACCACCTACAGCCCAACCAACCCCGGTCCTAACGCTTAAAGCCACTTAAGCCCTTCGGACCCTGGAGTTAAACCCTAAACCTTAAACCCTAAACCATAAACCCTAAACCCTAAACCCCAAACCCCAAAACCCTAAACCCTAAACCCTAAACCCTAAACCCTAAACCCTAAACCCTAAACCCTAAACCCTAAACCCCACCCCCTAAACCCTAAACCCTAAACCCTAAACCCTAAACCCTAAACCCTAAACCCTAAACCCTAAACCCTAAACCCTAAACCCTAAACCCTAAACCCTAACCCTAAACCCTAAACTCATGCATGCTTGGAAAAGGAGCTCCTCCAGTCGGGCGACTCCGAGCAGATCTGGTCAGGTGCACCCTCAACCCCAAAACTCTGAGCCCTCCACCCTCGGGATCTGGGATCGCAGGGCTTAGGGTTTAGGGTTTAGGGTTTAGGGTTTAGGGTTTAGGGTTTAGGGTTTAGGGTTTAGGGTTTAGGGTTTAGGGTTTAGTGGGAGGGGTTTAACAACACAAAATGGTTCCCTTTCCAATGCTCGGGTTTAGGGTCAACCCTTCAGCGCCTAGGACCCAGAGCTTTCTTATGGGGCAGGTTCCCTTACCAGCCCCTTCAAACCAAAACCCTACACCCTAAACCCGAAACCGAAAAACCCTGAACCCTGAACCCTGAACCCTGAACCCTGAACCCTGAACCCTGAACCCTGAACCCTGAACCCTGAACCCTGAACCCTGAACCCTGAACCCTAAACCCTAAACCCTAAACCCTAAACCCTAAACCCTAAACCCTAAGCAAACCCTAAAGCCCTGAACCCTAAGCCCTAAAAACCTAAACCCCAAAAACCCCAGAGGCTTCGGCTGGCGCCTGGCCCGTGGTGTAGTTGCGGGAGCGATCCAGTTCACCGTGCTGGAGGGTGCTCCGAACACCAGTCCTAGGGTTGACTTTACCCCCTGGTTCTTAGTAGGGAATGAGGAAAAATCAGGGCCCTAATGCCCTTGAAGGGATTATGTAGAGCCCTAATTCCCTCATTCCCTACTGAGAGGGGTTGCGGGTGTAGCGTCTTACAAAGTTTAGGGTTTAGGGTTTATAGGGTATAGGGTATAGGGTTTAGGGTTTAGGGTTTAGACTACTCAACCCCAAAGCAGAAGCACACCTTCGCTTGCTGTTGGTGATGCAAGTCCCAACTTCTGCGTGAGGATTCAGGGATGTAGGGTTTAGGGTTTAGGGTTTAGGGTTTAGGGGGTTCAGACAGGCTTTGGCGGAGCCGTCAGAGCCCTCCAAGAAAGGGCTTCGGGATCGTGGTAGGTTTCCAAACGCCCTTGTACCCCTTCACCCCATAGTTCCAGCCTAGAGGTCTGCTCTGACCGGGCCAGGTACGAAGGATGCTGTGGAGGGACGGCGCTAGCGAGCACAGACAAAAAAAGGGATGCATCGTGGTCACGTCGAGGGTTGGGTTTAGGCTTGGGGCAGTTTCGGAGTGTGGGAGCATCCCCAGCAGTTCAGAGTGAAGGGTGGGTGCGGCACGCCTAGGAATGCAGGTCGAGTTCATTTTGGCCTGCAAGGCGCAATGTTTGGATTACTGCATGTTGATCAGTTTGTCCTTGGCTCCTGGCGATCCTAAGCGCGAAGCTTAACGCTCTAAAAGTGTACGGGGGCCTGTGAAGTCTCTGACCTTTTTGGGGGGTTTCGGCATTTAAGGGGGCCGTTTAGGCACGTTTTTGAAGCGACACATTGGACATGGTGCCAAGATTGCAAAAGGCCAAATGCATGCCTAGGCCCCTAAACCGACGAGCGGCCCTAAACCCTAAACCCCAAACCCCAAACCCCAAACCCCAAACCCCAAACCCCAAACCCCAAACCCCAAACCCTAAACCCTAAACACCAACTGCAGGACAAAGGTCTGGCCTGGTTGCGCCGACGACTTCCTGGCTCTGCAGAGGTCGTCCACCGTTTCTCAACTCTTCGATCCCACCCTTTGAGGTCTGCTCGGTAGGCCCTTGGGACATTCTGTATTTTCCCTTCTTTGAGTTTAAGAGGCCCCAAACCCTGAACCTAAACATTAAACCCTTTTCAGAAGGTTTTGGGGGGTCATCCCAGTCTGCAATATCTGCAGTCCTGAAGCCTGTATGTATGGGAATCGTGCTGAACCCTAAACGACCCTAAACCCTAAACCCTAAACCCTAAACCCTAAACCCTAAACCCTAAACCCTAAACCCTAAACCCTAAACCCTAAACCCTAAACCCTAAACCCTAAACCCTTTACCCTAAACCCTAAACCCTAAACCCTAAACCCTAAACCCTAAACCCTAAACCCTAAACCCTAAACCCTAAACCCTAAACCCTAAACCCTAAACCCTAAACCCTAAACCCTAAACCCTTCCCCGAAATGTGACCGCAAAGTCCCTCACAGGCACTCCGCCGTGCCTCGAGCGCCTTCGCGCGTTTCTCCGCCCTGGCGGTGGTGGTGGAGTAGGGGGGCCCAACAAAAAAGGGTTTAGGGTTTAGGGTTAGGGTTTAGAGTTTAGGGTTTAGGGTTTAGGGTTTAGGGTTTAGGGTTTAGGGTTTAGGGTTTAGGGTTTAGGGTTTAGGGTTTAGGGTTTAGGGTTTAGGGTTTAGGGTTTAGGGTTTAGGGTTTAGGGTGAAGAGCAAGAGGTCCCATGTAAGGCTTGCAGGCGTTACGAACCCTAAATATGCTTGTCTTCGACGTTTTTTTCGTGATGAAGGCCAGACAATGCCATCAAAGGAAGCTGTGGCAACACCGAAGCCCGCAACCCTAAACCCCAAACCCTAATTAAACCCTAAACCCCAAACCCTAAACCCCAAAAAATCCTCCGGCAGATTCCTGCATCTCAGCATGGGGGTTTAGGGTTTTAGGGCTACATGACCTGAGGCTTCAATTGTCTTGAGGCTTGGGGGGGGGGGATCTGAAGTACCCAAACCCAAAGGCAAACCCTAGAATCTAGAATCTGGACCCTGCGCTCCTTGGGGGTCTTGCTGCGATTTGCTTTCGGCTTGCTCGGCTTGGGTGTGAAGTGCAAAGTTGTTCTCAAGCAAGCGCTGGCCGGCGTGATGCGATTGCCCAACCCATCCATACGACGCGGTTGGATCGGTGCCAGGGGAAGGTTTCGGTGCCGTGCTACGCGGGAAGGGGCCCCCACGGTTGGAGTCGGGATGTTGCAACAGCTTGGGTACCGCCTTTGGCTTCTGTCGTGAGTTTGGTTGAGTGACGGGGCGGTGGGATGATGATCAAGACACACTTAAAGGGGTTTAGCAGAGAGCCGCGAGGCTCGTGCTGAGAGTTGTGTCTGACCACTCCATACTCCCTTTTGGGACGTTTCATGCGCCCCTGCCGACGAGTTAGCACCCTGTTTTTTTTTGTTTTTTCTGTGTGTGTGTGCGTGCGTGTCTATCTGTCTGTGTGTCTGTCTGTCTGCCTGCCTGTCTGTCTGTCTTTGCGTTGCTGCTTGGGGTCTTGGGGCCGCCTTAACCTTTAGGCTCCAGTTCTCACAACCCTGCAAGCGTGGGGATGACGATCACGACACGCAAAGGGGTTTAGCAGATGGCCGAGCCGGCCGGTGCTGAGACCTGCCTCTGACCCCTGCTTGCGGGCGCCGGGCGTTTCTGTCTTTCGCCCTTGCAGTTGGCGTGTTGAAAATGAACTGGTTGAAGTGGTGGTGGAAGCTTGACCTTCCGGGCTGCGTGCGCCCTTCAATGCAGCCAGCACAGGTAGTAAGTCTACAGTTGAAATCCTGACCCAAACCCGATATGGTTCGGGCCTGCTGAAAGGGAATACGCATGGACATTGTATTCCAAAAGCAATCCTGTAGGATCCCAAGTTGAACCTTACGTCCGTCGGGGCATAGAGGGGGTCTGGTCGCTTAGACTGGGGCTCATATTATGGTGTAGGGTTTGTGCCTGTCGAGTGCATATGTGTGTTTAGTTACTTTGTTGTCTTGCTGTGTTTGTTTTTTTCTTTTTGTTTGTTTGTGCGCTGTTTTTGTCCAAAGATGCTCGTTTGTCCGTTTGTGTGTCCGTGTGTGCGTGCTTTTTCTGCTTTTGAGCCAGCCTGTGGACCTCGCATGCCTTTGAAGACCTCGGCATATTACTTGTCGTCTTGCGGTATGCGTGGGATGATGATCAAGACACGCATGTAAAGGGGTTTAGCAGACGGCCGGCAGGCCAGTGCTGAGAATTGTGTCTGGCTGCTCTTGTTGCACCGAAGCTTACCAGTCCTTGCAGCTGAAGCTCTTTCTGTTTTGGAGTGGCGTGTGCTTGCATGCTGGTGTTCGGATGAATTGGCAGCTTGGTCGGGCGTTTGCGGACAACTTGCCGGGTTGGCGTGCTGATCGAGGTTCTGAGGCCAGTCCTCCGTCCTGAAAGTACCTCAACATCCTCGAGTTCAGTTTGGCGTCTTCGGTGGTCTGTGCTGGCGTTTCGCTGACCTCTACCAAAGCAACCTCAAATACAACTGCCTGTGACTCTTTGATGAATAACACCATTCTCAATTCTCCAGGAATCGTATACAAATCCCGCAACTCCCACGTCCCAGTTCTCAACAGTCTTCAGCCCTTCTCAATGCCTAAACTCTCAACCTTTGCAACTTGCTCTGCCTATAACTACCCTTTGGTGACCGCACAGAAAGTAACAGATCACCACAACCACAGGGAAAATACACTGGGAAAGCCATCGCCTCCCCCCGCCCCCCCTGTAGAATCCCTAAACCCTAAACCCTAAACCCTTAACCCTTAAACCCTAAACCCTAAACCCTAAACCCCTAACCCCTAACCCCTAACCCGTAACCCCTAAACCCTAAACCCTAAACCCTAAACCCTAAACCCTAAACCCTAAACCCTAAACCCTAAACCCTAAACCCTAAACCCTAAACCCTAAACCCTAAACAACCCGAGAAGCCCAAAATGCAGCAGACATTGGAGGCCAGGAGCTGTGGTCTGCCTCCTGGCGGGTGCCTCGAAGATGCGTCCGGCCACCTTCACGGCGCTGGGGTCTCAGAGGGGAGGCTAAACTCTAAACTCTAAACCCTAAACCCTAAACCCTAAACCCTAAACCCTAAACCCTAAACCCTAAACCCTAAACCCTAAACCCTAAACCCTAAACCCTAAACCTAAACCATAAACCCTAAACCCTAAACCCTAAACCCTAAACCCTAAACCCTAAACCCTAAACCCTAAACCCTAAACTAAGTGAGGGGTCGCTTCCGTCGAGCGACAGACGAAGCGAAAAGAGAAACGGAAAGGTGAGGGTTAAGCCTCACCGTCTGTCCTGCTAAACCCTAAACCCTAAACCCTAAACCCTAAACCCTGTTTTCGTAAGCTCCCAATGTCGGCCCTCAACTCAACCCGACAGTCCGCAGTGGAGCTTGGCCAGGCTGAACATCGGGGGCACCATCGCCAGGCGTGGAAGGGCTTTTTCTCGAGTTTAGGGTTTAGGGTTTAGGGTTTAGGGTCTAGGGGAGCGGGGCAGCGCGACTGCAAACAAGTCTGTCTTTGCTGAATTTTAAGCAGGGTTCAAGGTCCATAGGAGCTTGTGCAAGGCCCGCGGGCTAGGGAGTTGGGCCTGATTTTGCAGATTCGGGCTGAGGGCTTCGCACGCCCCGAGATCCTTGTGGTCCTAGCAAAGTCAGGGGACCATGTGATCCATCTGACCATAGACTGATCCTAGATCGCTTAGGCTATTCCTAAATGCAGCGGTGGAGGTTGTTGGCCTTGCGCCTCCTTGCGTCCTCCTTGCCCGGGCCGCTCGAGGTGCGGGAATTTGGAGGGGTCTAGGGTTTAGGGTTTAGGGTTTAGGGTTTAATTAGGGTTGATTCGCGGAATGTCTTCCTTCGTGCTCCATGCTCTGCGGAAGCATAAACCTCAGGATCCGCCTGTACATTTGCAGTTGCTTTGAGAACTTGAGCGCCAGCGACAGAGATGACCTCAGCTGTTGATCGGCTCACGTTCTTCAACAACTAGTTATAGCTCTCACCATCCGAGACCGTAGACCTTCACGCATCGCCATGCTTGCAGTGTGGATGACTCGGTCCTTGAGCCTGCTCGCCCTCCTGCAGGAGGTCCTGTCTGCTAGAACAGTCCTAGCCCTGCTTTGAATCTCTTAGAAGTGGAGGTAACCCTAAACCCTAAGTCTACAGTTTAGGGCCTAAAGGGTTTAGGGTACTCCAAACTTAGGGTTTAGGGTTTAGGGTTTCGGGTTTAGGGTTTAGGGTTTAGGGTTTAGAGTTAGTTAAACCCTCTTGGAGGTCCAGTGCGCAGTGCTCCGTGAAGGACAAAGCTCTGGCTGGGAAAAGGAGGAGCCCATTTGCTGCAGCCTCGCACCCGAGTCATCCACGAACATCCCTCCGGAGGCCATCGTCTAGTTTAGGGTCTTTAGGGTTTAGGGTTTAGGGTTTAGGGTGTAGGGTTTAGGGTTTAGGGTTTAGGGTTTAGGGTCTTCAAGGTTTATGGTTTAAAGCTGTCAGCCATGGGTTGCAGCCATCGAAGATTCAAGCCACATGTGAAAAAATGTGCATCTTGCAGTCTTTCGGGGCGCTGTGCGTTTGCATTCAACTGCAGCCATTCTGGCCATTTCTGGCCAAGTTTTCGATGTGAGTTCTTTACAGGACCCTGCCCCCCCGCAACCAACCGTAAGCCCGGCAGGCTCTCATCCATAAGCCCCCCCAAACCCCAAGTCCTAAACAACAACCGATTCAACAAGGTGTTTAGGGTTTAGGGTTTAGGGTTTAGGGTTCTGAACCTCTGGTTGTTTCCCGGGGGTGTCTTAGGTCGGTTAAATTATGTTATAAGCTCATGGTTAGGACTGCCAAGAAGGGATTTAGCTACTTACAGACACCATATAGTCTAGGATGCCCAGTAGTACCCTTATTCCCTTTTTTGGGGGGTTTAGGTTCCCTTATAAACCCCTTTTAAGCAAAAAAAGGGCACCCTTTCTATTCCTAGGTGACTGGGCAACCCACTAATCCCTGCAGAAGTCTTATGCAAAGCTTACTTCTTCTCATCACAGGTGAGCCGCAGTATTTCGTTCGGCATCCCGCCAGAGAAGTGGAGGGAGACCATCAGCCTGCGCCAAGATGGCAAGAAGACGATGATGTTTTCCAGGGTGATTCCTGGTGACGCGCGAACATACATATACGACACCGAGGATGCTTACTACGCACAGTACAGCAAGGCTCTCTTTGGCATTACGACGAAGAACATGGGATGAGATTGTCTCCGCCACTACGAAATTATTATGTCGGGCAGCATTCCCTTCTTTATCGGCCTGGAGAACTTGCCAAATCGTACAATGACAACTTTCCCCAAGGCACTGGTCGCCAGTGCGATGGCCCTGCCCGGAGTTCCTTCACAAGCAGAAGTTCTGAAATCGATGGCTGCGGGAGAGGTGCCTCAGGTGAACCTCGATCAGTTTGACATGATGGCATACATGACAATTCACAAGCAGCTCATGGAGTATGCTGGGCAGAATCTCCTGACCACCAGCAAGGCTTCCAAGGTCGTTCCTGAGAAGGATGTGCAACGAGTCCTTATCCATTCGAGAACTCCCGAGGTAGGCTACGGGCAGTTCATGCTAGTAAACGGGCTGCTCACTTGGCAACCAGAATCGTTGTGTTTGTTTCTTATTAATCTCATGTGCCATGTACAAGGGCTAAATCAAAAGTCTGGATGTGTGTTTCGTGAAAACTCTAAACCTTACAACGCGGGGCCTAAACCTCTGTTTCCTTGTTTTGGACGCGAGAGGCTCGTGAACAATGGGCACTCAGTGTGCGCAAGGCCTGAGGAGATGTTGCGCACGATGCGTGACGATTACACAGGTGCCCTGGACACTGCGTACGGAAGAGGCTTCTCCTATGCCCGCACTGTGGACCACACAAAGCTAGCACTTGACTGCCACGGGCCATGGGACTACTATCTCTTGCTTGCAGAGGGCGGCGACACCTATCCAGAGCCAGATGTCGAAGACACGAAACAGGCAAAACACATTCTTGCCATTAATTGGGACGACATGAAAGATGCCTTACTGCCGGCTCCATCCGTGGCAACGGAGTACTTTGTCAGAGAACTGGTATAGGGCTGCTTGGGCAAGCAGCAACCTGTGAATGCAGAAGAAAAGGTCTGCAGCACCACTGGTGCAAAGCAGCTAGTGCTGTGGTTTTTAAGATTCTGGGGCTTGTTATAAGCAAAAAACTGGAACCTGTAACATTTTGATGCTTGTAAATAGCCACAGCTGCTGCTCACGATGCCACGGGCCAGCAACAGCTGAGCCCAGGTTTGGGTCCCAACGGCAAGGGCCAGCAGCAGCTGATGCTCATGATGCGCCCAGGTTTGGGTCCCAACGCCAAGGGCCAGCAACAGCTGATGCTCATGATGCGCCCAGGTTTGGGTCCGAAAGCCAGGGCCAGCAACAGCTAATGCTCATGATGCGTCGGGGTTTGGGTCCCAACACCTTGGGTCCCAAAGTTAGTGCCAAACACAGCTGCGCCGGGATTTGGTTCCCAACGCCAGGGCCAGCAACAGCTGATGCTCATGATGCCCCGAGATTTGGGTTTAAAGTTAGGGCCAGCAGCAGCTGATGCTCATGATGCGCCGGGGTTTGGGTCCCGACGCCAGGGCCAGCAACAGCTGATGCTCATGATGCGCACAGGTTTGGGTCCCAAAAGTTAGGGCCAGAGGCAGCTGATGCTCATGATGCGTCAGGTTTGGGTCCCAACGCCAGGGCCAGCAACAGAGCTGACGCTCATGATGCGCCCAGGTTTGGGTCCCAACGCCAGGGCCAGCAACAGCTGATACTCATGATGCGCCCATGTCTGGGTCCCGATGCCAGGGCCAGCAACAGCTGATGCTCATGATGCGCCCAGGTTTGGGTGCCAATGCCAGGGCCAGCAACAGCTGATGCTCATGATGCGCGCAGGTTTGGGTCCCAAAGTTAGGGCCAGCAACAGCTGATGCTCATGATGTGCCGGGTTTGTGTCCAACGCCAGGGCCAGCAACAGGAGGCTCATGCTGCGCCCAGGTTTGGGTCCCAAAGTTAGGGCCAGCAACAGCTGATGCTCATGATGTGCCGGGGTTTGTGTCCCAACGCCAGGGCCAGCAACAGCTGACGCTCATGATGCGCCCAGGTTTGGGTCCCGAAGTCTGATGCTCATGATGCGCCGAGATTTGGGTCCCAACGCAGGACCAGCAACAGCTGATGCTCATGATGCACCGGGGTTTGGGCCCCAAAGCTAGGGCCAGCAACAGCTGATGCTCATGATGCGCGCAGGTTTGGGTCCCAAAGTTAGGGCCAGCAACAGCTGATGCTCATGATGTGCCGGGTTTGTGTCCAACGCCAGGGCCAGCAACAGGAGGCTCATGCTGCGCCCAGGTTTGGGTCCCAAAGTTAGGGCCAGCAACAGCTGATGCTCATGATGTGCCGGGGTTTGTGTCCCAACGCCAGGGCCAGCAACAGCTGACGCTCATGATGCGCCCAGGTTTGGGTCCCGAAGTCTGATGCTCATGATGCGCCGAGATTTGGGTCCCAACGCAGGACCAGCAACAGCTGATGCTCATGATGCACCGGGGTTTGGGCCCCAACGGCAAGGGCCAGCAGCAGCTGATGCTCATGATGCGCCCAGGTTTGGGTCCCAACGCCAAGGGCCAGCAACAGCTGATGCTCATGATGCGCCCAGGTTTGGGTCCGAAAGCCAGGGCCAGCAACAGCTAATGCTCATGATGCGTCGGGGTTTGGGTCCCAACACCTTGGGTCCCAAAGTTAGTGCCAAACACAGCTGCGCCGGGATTTGGTTCCCAACGCCAGGGCCAGCAACAGCTGATGCTCATGATGCCCCGAGATTTGGGTTTAAAGTTAGGGCCAGCAGCAGCTGATGCTCATGATGCGCCGGGGTTTGGGTCCCGACGCCAGGGCCAGCAACAGCTGACGCTCATGATGCGCCCAGGTTTGGGTCCCGAAGTCTGATGCTCATGATGCGCCGGGATTTGGGTCCCAACGCAGGACCAGCAACAGCTGATGCTCATGATGCACCGGGGTTTGGGTCCCAAAGTTAGGGCCAGCAACAGCACCTGGGCGCATCATTTGCATCAGCTGTTGGTGGCCCTGGCGTTGGGACCCAAACCCAGGCGGTTCATGAGCATTAGGTGTTTCTGGCCCTAACTTTGGGACCCAAACCTGGGTGCTTCATGAGCATCAGCTGTTGCTGGCCCTGGCGTTGGGACCCAACTCCCGGCGCATCATGAGTGAGCATCAGCTAAGCGTCTGAACCCCAAAGTTTCCTAAACCCTAAACCCTAAACCCTAACCCTAAACCCTAGACCCTAAACCCTAAACCCTAAACCCTAAACCCCAAACCCTAAACCCTAAACCCTAAAACCTAAACCCTGCACCCTAAACCCTAAACCCTAAACTCTAAACCCTGAGCAGTTGCAGGTGGCTCTGGACTTTGTGCGGCGCTTCTCGCTGCCCCTGGCTGCCTTGGCGGCCGTGATCACCGGAATCGGGTGCCTGGGCGGGGTGGCCAAGCTTCAGGGCCCGAAGGTTTAGGGTTTAGGGTTATTAGGGTTTGGGGTTTAGGGTTAGGGTTTAGGGTCTAGGGTCTAGGGTCTAGGGTTTAGGGGTCAAGGGCTTGCCTGAACCTGACAGCTTCCGAAAATAGGGGGTACCTTCGGGTCCTTCTTACAAGGGAACCCCACTATTTGTGGGTCTATATTTGGGGTCCCTTATTTCCCTAAACCCTAAACCCTAAACCCCAAACCCTAAACCCTAAACCCTAAACCCTAAACCCTAAACCCTAAACCCTAAACCCTAAACCCTAAACCCTAAACCCTAAACCCTAAACCCTAAACCCTAAACCCTAAACCCTAAACCCTAAAACCCTAAACCCTAAAACCCAAAACCCTAAAACCCTAAACTCGTAAACTCCCTTAAATGAAGCCCTGGAGCCCTCCTGATGTCTACAAGCAAGCAAAGAGGCTGGGCCCCGCAATCTTCGCCCTCCCAAGGCCTGCAGACCCTAAACCCTAAACCCTAAACCCTAAACCCTAAACCCAAAACCCTAAACCCTAAACCCTAAGCCCTAAGCCTTAAACCCTAAACCTTACTTCTTGCAAGGGAATCCTGCTCTTTTGGTGTCTCTATTAGGTGTCCCCTATTTTCGTACACCCCCCTGGTAATTTCCCAAAAAGGGGGTACCCCTTTCATAACCCCAAGTAGAATAGAATCCCCTTGACACGGACCCCCAAAAAGGGTACCCCTAACTTGGGAAACCCCTTGCTTGGAGGCTCAGGGCACAGAAACCGAATGATAAATGTAGCTATAACCCACATATAAGCCCCCTAGGTACCCTAATAGGGTTACAGTATACTTGGGTGATAAGTACAGTTTGGGTTACCAAGTACCATGAATCTCCAAGTGGTCTTGCCGAGGCCTACTGCGCCCGGCCAAAGAAGAGCCCGAGCCCTGCCGAGCCGAGGCCATGAATCTTTACACAAAGCTTTTCAGGGCACTCTGAAGGTCTGGACCCTAAACCCTAAACCCTAAACCCTAAACCCTAAACCCTAAACCCTAAACCCTCCTAAACCCTAAACCCTAAACCCTAAACCCTAAACCCTAAACCCTAAACCCCAAGGCTTCGGGGATGCTGAGCAATGCTGAGCCCCTTCTCAAAATCCGGCACTGAAGCTCTCCAAAAATCGCTGCCCTGCTCTGCGCTCTCTAAAGCCGTCTCCTCCTCTGCGGCCAGGCCACGGCCGAAGACTGCGCGCCCGCCAGCGCGGAAAAAGAAAGCCAAAGCTTGTGTTTTTCAAGGCTCGAAGTTTATGGAGTTAATGCAAAGACTCATGACCTTACGGTTTAGACTTACTGTTAGGTTAGCTCGGGATGTAAGGTTTCGGGTTCAGGGTTCAGGCCTGGTTTCATGGTCTAGGGTGTATGTAGCGTTCAGTGTTTGGGGCTTCGCGTTCTACACTTCATCTGGCGCAGTGTGCTTGTATAGTCCTTTGGGCCCTATGAACGCCTGGACGAATGCAATCAACCAGAAGACCGCCCGTTTCCCTACCGTGCCACAAATCCTACGAATCCCGAGCACCCGAAAGCCCCAACCCCCCTAAAAGAACAGCACACCCCGCAATATCAGAGACTCTTGCTCTTTACCAATCCTACAGTCTTGTGTAAACCTTGCCTTGCCGCAGCTCAAAGCCTAAACCCTAAACCCTAAACCCTAAACCCTAAACCCTAAACCCTAAACCCTAAACCCTAAACCCTAAACCCTAAACCCTAAACCCTAAAAACTCAGAGCCCCTAGCTCAACCAACCTGCGACTCTCAACTCCGCTGAGCCCATGGAGCCCCACGCTCTCGACCCCAACCATCCGACCCCGAAGTTCGAAGCCGTCAGGACCTCACCCTAGGCCCTAAACCCTAAACCCTAAACCCTAAACCCTAAACCCTAAACCCTAAACCCTAAACCCTAAACCCTAAACCCTAAACCCTAAACCCTAAACCCTAAACCCTAAACCCTAAACCCTAAACCCTAAACCCTAAACCCTAAAACCTCACCCTAGGCCCTAGACCCTTGCCTCGGAAAGCCTTTCAAGGCCCTTGCCAATTGCGTTCTAGTTCAGGCCTGGAACAAGGATCGGGCGAGCGAAGTGTGCGGAGAGGCGTGGGGTCTGGGGTTTTGGGGTGTTGTGGTTTAGGGGTTTAGGGGTTTTGGGGTTTTGGGGGGTTGTGTTTAGGGTTGTTGGTATGGGGTTTTGGGGGTCGTGTGTTGCTCGTGCCATTTTGTCCTCTGAGTCGTGTACTTTCGCACTTTCAGCGCGCCGGTGGTTCAGTGGTTTATGCTTCCAGTGGCGCCTGCAAGACTTCAGAGTATCCCATTCGAGAATCTCAGCAGAAGCGCTAAGGACTCAGTAGGCCTCAGTGGAATTGTTGCAGTCCTTCTGCAGAGCCTCTGAAAGTAGTGGGCCCCTTTAAGTAGACCCCAGACAACCCTAAGCCCTAAACTACATACCCTCAACCCTAAACCCCAATAAGGTACCCCTAACATCGTAAGCCCCCCATGTAGAGCTTCTGAAAGTCGGCTCCAGCAAGGCCCCATCTCTTGATATCTTCTGGTGCACCGAGTTTAGGGTTTTTTGGTTTAGGGTTTAGGGTTTTTGGTTTAGGGTTTAGGCAGTTCATTCCGTGCAGGGACCTTGCTTGCATGCCGGATTCCTCAGCGAGCATACTCATACAGCGGGCCGTGCTCGAGTTAGTCGTGGGACTGTTTCGAAAGGCTTTGCCGAGTAGACTGCAGGGTTTTGGGGTGTAGCTGGTAGTAGGAGTGTTGAAAGCGGTACAAGACCTTCGTTCCTTGTTGCAAGAAGGTTCAATTCCTGAACCCTAAGCCTGCTGTGAGGCCAAAGTGCCCTCTTCTTCCGAGCCGAAGGCTTGCAATGCCGTGTTCTCTGTGCCTTGGCAGGCTTCAGGATTCGGACGGTCCGGGGTTTAGGGTTTAGGGTTTAGGGTTTAGGGTTTAGGGTTTAGGGTTTAGGGTTTAGGGTTGTTGCGGTTTCGGGTATGGCCATCTTGATTCGGAGTGAAGCTTCTCCAAGTAAGCCCAAAGCCCTTAGCAAATATCATGCTTGCCTCTTTGGGGGCCTGGCATATGAGAGTTCACAACCAGTGCCTGTGGGTCCCCACTGCCTTTTGTCCCAACGCTTCCCCAAACTGGCCTGGGACGTGGGACAAAGAGTCTTAATTATGGCAGGCCGACGCTTCTTTTGAGTCTTTTGTTTACCGTAGTGTTTCTATAATGTCGGGATCGTGTTTGGCAGTTTGCCTACATGTGTTGCTCGTAGCCCTTACTTCTTGCTAGTGTTCATGGCCAGTACGGCGCAAAATTTTTCTATTACGACTAACCATTCGTACAGCCATTGTACCAGGACCTTTTTGATGTCCCTGGCGCTCTTCGTAGTTTGCCGGGTACACCAAGTACCCAATACACCCTAAACCCTAAACCCTAACCACTCTGAAGTCCGAGCCTGCCCAAGGTAGTCTCCGACCGTGCAAGGCAAGGTAACTTCTGCCGCTTTGAGGAAGTCACAGCGGAAAAGTGCCAGGCTTGCCGTAACTCGCGAGGCCCTTGGGACATTTTATGTTTCCCTTATTGGGTTTAAAGAGGATCACAGGAATACAGTTCAGCGGATTTTAAGGGCCATCCTAGGTAGAGCTTGCAGATGGTCTTGAGGGCGTGAGGGATTCTGGTCCACGAGGATTTATGGACCTGCACCGGTTGCCTGCCCGAATGGCCGAAGGAAGATCCCACGTGTAAAGCCGGGCGCCTTCGAAACAGACGAAGCAACACAGGTATTTCCCAAAATAGGGGTACCTCTTTCAAATAGAATGGAATCCCCTTGAAGGGACCCCCCAAAAAGGGTACCCCCATTTTCGGAAACCGCCACATACCAGCAGCAAACGTTACATGTTCTGTCGTTCTGGGTCGAGTTACCGGAGCGGGTGTCCTTAATTCCAAACTTGGTAACCGAGTGGTACCCTTTTGTCACGTCCTTTGTTTCTAGGTTCCCTTCTACAATAGCAACCCCCAAAAAGGGTATGCTTTTTTGAATATGGTTCCTGGGCTACCAAGCAAGCACACTTGGTTGATAAAATAGTTGCAGGGGCAGCTCCAGAGCTCATGGCTTTCCAGGTGGTTTCGGGTGAGCAAGGGTTTAGGGTTGGGGGTGTCGGGTTAGGGTTGAGGGTTTTTGGGTATCGGGGGCATAGTGGCTTCAGCAAGAAGTCTGCCATGTTGCGTACTTAGTGAGGAGCTGTCGAGAAGGCTACAAGAGGCTTCATGGCTTCAGCATTGAGTCAGATAGCCTTGAATGGCGGTTGCCCTCCTGACCGTTCAGGGCTTTTGGGAGTTTAGGGCATGGGGTTTTGAATCTTCGAGGTGTTTAGGGGTTTGTTGCTCAGAAAAGCAGGCCGATTTTCCATCCAGTAGGTTCTGTGGTTGAGCATACCTGGCTTGCACAATGTTCACAACGCCGCCGGCCGCCAACATCAGCTTGGTAGCATCTGAAGGCCACACTCAAAACAGGCCCTCAACCCTCCACCTCAGCCTTAAAGCCTAACTCGAAGCTCTGGTTGAGCCCCACAGTTGCGACCTGACTTCAAAACCTCAGTTGCAGAATGCTATGCACCCAAAAAGCCCTAAACCCTAATTTAGGGTTTAGTAAACCCCAAACCCTAAACCCTAAACCCTAAACCCTAAACCCTAAACCCTAAACCCTAAACCCTAAACCCTAAACCCTAAACCCTAAACCCTAAACCCTAAACCCTAAACCCTAAACCCTAAACCCTAAACCCTAAACCCTAAACCCTAAACCTAACCCTAAACCCTAAACCCTAAACCCTAAACCCTAAACCCTAAACCCTAAACCCTAAACCCTAAACCCAACCCTAAACCCTAAACCCTAAACCCTAAACCCTAAACCCTAAAACCCTAAACCCTAAACCCTAAACCCTAAACCCTAAACCCTAAACCCTAACCCTAAACCCTAAACCCTAAACCCTAAACCCTAAACCCAAACCTAAAGCCCTACTAGGGAGATGGCTGTAGCTTCTTCTTCCAATGGGGCCAGTGCGCCAGCCGCGTCGCGGAGAGCGGCTGAGGTCCAAGTACGAGCATGGCTTATGTGGGCACGTCTTTCTTTCTCTCCATGTGGTAAGAAGTCCCTAAACCCTAAACCCTAAACCCTAAAACCTAAACCCTAAACGTACCCTAAACCCTCAAGACTTCTCCGAACCAAGGTGTAAGGTTGGCCGGGCTTTGCAGTGTTTCGGCCGGGCTCCGGGTAGTTTTGGGGTCGGAATATTTACGAAGAATGTTCCCTTATAATGTTCTATAACAACCCCCAGAACCCTGTTATTATTATGAAGGCTCCTACAGTAGCCGTTCTCTCACCCCGGTAGAACCTGTGAGGAGACGGGCCAGCGTGGAGAATGAGCTGGCAACAAAGCGGCTACAGGCTGATGGCAGGGGACGTTAGGGTTCTCGCATCTGGGCCTGACCCCAAACCCTAAACCCCAGACCCCAAGCCCTAAACAAAAGACCCTAGACCCCAAACCCTAAACCCTAAACCCTAAACCCTAAACCCTAAACCCTAAACCCTAAACCCTAAACCCTAAACCCTAAACCCTAAACCCTAAACCCTAAACCCTAAACCCTAAACCCCAGACCGCCAGCCCAAGACCTCAAGCTCTCTGCAGTTCAAGCTCCAACCTCTCCCAAACCTTGGCGTGCCGACTCGAAGCTCGAAGCTCGATTCCAGGGTTTTGGGCCCAGGGTTTAGGGTTTAGGGTTTAGGGTGTAGGGTGTAGGGTTTAGGGTTTAGGGTTAGGGTTTAGGGTCTGGGGTTTATGGTTTAGGGTTTGGGGTTTGGGGTTTTGGGGTTTGGGGTTTGGGTTTTTGGGGTTTGGGGTTTGGGTTTTTAGGGTTTAGGGTTTACGTTTTAGGGGGGTACGGGCGGAGCATGGCGGCTTCGGGTTTCAGAGTTTGGCAAGAGTCCAGGGGCAAACAAAAAGCTTCTTCCTTATGAGGGCATCACGGAAGCTGCATAATCCAAGCTGCCCAGCCCACAGGTTTAGAGTTTAGGGTTTAGGGTATAACACCTTAAAGGCCCACAGAGCATACACATCCTACAAGAGGCTCTGTAGGGCAAACTTTAGGCTCAACTCAACCCAGGGCTTTCGTGGGTTTCGGGTTTGCAGGGTTCAGGGTCTGGAGTTTAGGTTTTAGGGTTTAGGGTTTACAGGGTTGGGTCTGGAGTTTAGGATTTATAGGTTAGGGGACACTAGGGTTAAGGGCTGATTCCGCGGAGGAGATCCGACCAAAGAGACTACTGGAGCCAGGATGACGACACGGAAGGTGCCGTGGAAAGCAGTTCGAGCTTGAGTGGTTCAGGTTGTCGTATTTCGACATCTTAAGTCCTCATGTGGGGGTTTCCGAACTTAGGGGTACCTTTTTAGTGTCCTGATTATAAGGAAATCCTATTATTTGGGGATCAATATTGGGGGTCCCCTATTCTCGTAAACTCTCATGTGAAGCCGGTTGCCTCGCAATACAGGGGTCGGACTAATTACTAATGGTATTCCCTTATGGTCCCTTTGTTATTATTTTTATTATCACCCCCCCCCCCCCCAAAAAAAATATTCTAATGATTCAGGCCCCTACAACACAGACGGTTTGTTCCTTGGCAGCTGACGTCCCGCCAGGTGAACAGGCTGCAGCCAAAACAGACGTAACCCCTGAACATCCATCCACTGCAACACCTCCTCCTTTAGGGTTTAGGGTTTAGGGTTTGGGGTTTGACCAACAAGGATCTCGAACCTTAAGCCCCCCAGCCGTCCGCTCCCAGCCCAGCCCTTTTGAACCTCACCTCAGAACACAAGACCAGAAATTCACATAAGGGTCAGAAGAACTACAACTAGTATTCCCTTATGGCCCCTCTCTAATTATACTAAAGCAGCCCCCAAAACCTTGTTCAAATATACTCAAGCCCCTCCAGCGTAAGCAACCTTCACCTTTATAGTAACCCCCCAAAACCCTGTTCTACTTACCAAAAAGCCCCCTAAACCCTAAACCCTAAACCCTAAACCTTAAACCCCTAAACCCTAAACCCCCTCAAGCAAGCAACCTTCTCCCTGGAGCCTGGAGTCCCTATTGCGAGGAAAGTGGTCCTCGAATCGCTGCCGCGGCCTTGAGCAAGGGGCAGCGCTTCGAGGGTTTCGTAGGGTGGCGGCAGACATTGTCGAATCCGGAGCCCCGGAACCCTAAACCCTAAACCCTAAACCCTAAACCCTAAACCCTAAACCCTAACCCCCGAGCCTTGAAGCCGGTTTCGGGGTTACAGCAAAATTCCTCGAAGAGGCAAGTTCTGCTACAATTGAGGGACTAAAGGAGGGACCCTTGTAAGGGACCATGGGAGTGAATTCGGGGTTCTTTAGGGGCTACTTAGGTAGATAGCAGGTATATATAGGGTTACAAGTGACCTTAGGAGATATTTCGGGGTGCTACTTAGGTGTATAGCGACTTTTATAAGGTACACATGTATATGTACGTGCTATGTAGTCGAATAAGATTAAGGGCCCCTTCTAGTCGTCCCTCCTTATACCCCTTAATACAATCTTGCGCAATCCTCAAGAATCAACTGTAAGTAAGTTCTGAAAACCTGTAAAAGGGCAGCACGTCGTACTTGGACCGGCAACTGTGGATACAAGAATTCCGAACTCAGGCCATAAATTTTGCATCCTGTTCAGATGTTGGGCTCGTCTGTTTCGGGGCCACTACGGAGTTGCGTGAAGGCTCCGGACAGCGGTGAGCTATATCACCCTTCGTATCGTCTGTGTAGTCCAGGTCGCCCACAGCAAATCCAAGTCCTCCCGGCCTAAGGCTAAATTGAAGGTTTCTCTGAAGCCTCAAACACGAAGCGCTTCAACCTCGAACCCTCAAGCAACATTGAGGCACCGAAAATGCTAACGCCGCACAGCCTGAAGCCTCGAACTCGTGACAGGCTAGACTTCCAAAACTTCAGAGCAAAAAGTCCCCTAAACCCTTAAACCCCTAAACCCCTAAACCCTTAAACCCTTAAACCCTTGATCCCTAAACCCTTAAACCCTTAAACCCTTAAACCCTTAAACCCTTAAACCCTTAAACCCCTAAACCCCTAAACCGCAAAAACCCTAAACCCTTAACCCTTCGCCCTTAAACCCTAAACTTGCAGTTTTGGTCGAGGGGGCAAGCGCTCCTGGTCGAGCACTGCTTGGGAGTGGCAGGAGGAGGTCTGCAACCGGGTAAACCCTAAACCCTAAATCCTAAACCCTAAACCCTAAGCCAAAAACCCAGGGTTTGGGACACTGCGAGAGGGGTCTACTCACCTTCTGCAAAGAACCTCCTATTGCGAGAGCCATCAGCCCTCCCAGCCCCTAACTCGTCTAGAGTTAGGGTCCATGGTTTAGGGTTTAGGGGTTTAGGGTAGGACCGGCACTCATGACTCATGACGGCTACGTGGGACCATGATGCTTTGCAACATGAACGCCGTCTGCTGAAGATGCAGTACCCGCAAACCTTGAACCCTAAAGCCCCCAAACCCTAAACCCTAAACCTTAAACCCTAAACCCCAAACCCTAAACCCGAAACCCTAAACACTAAGCAGACTTCTGAGCCCAGAATCCCTTCCGGCAGGAGGAGGAGGAGGCCGAAGAGGTGCAACCTGAGTTTCGGGCTGAATATAGGGGCCTTAATATGGGTTTTATAGAGTTTAGGGTTCAGGGTTTTAGGGCTTTGGGGCTTTAGGGTTTTAGGGTTTTATAGGGTTTTATAGGGTTTTATAGGGTTTTATAGGGTTTTATAGGGTTTTTATAGGGTTTTATAGGGTTTTATAGGGTTTTATAGGGTTTTAGGGTTTTAGAATTTTATGGTTTTAGGGTTTTAGGGTTTTAGG
Source organism: Symbiodinium natans (assembly GCA_905221605.1). Classification (NCBI taxonomy): domain Eukaryota; class Dinophyceae; order Suessiales; family Symbiodiniaceae; genus Symbiodinium; species Symbiodinium natans. The sequence goes on along the minus strand of CAJNDS010000486.1, from coordinate 87,689 downwards.
GTTCTAGGGTTTTAGGGTTTTAGGGTTTTAGGGTTTTAGGGTTTTAGGGTTTTAGGGTTTAGGGTTTTGGGGTTTTGGAGGTCATTATAGTATGGGTGGGCGGTCTAACAACAACAGAAACCTTTTTACAGCAACAGAGGAAAAAAACAGCAACTCTATTTGACCAAGCGGTAACTTTCTCGGTTTCTTCTGTCTCTGCTTGTACGTGAATGAAGCTTTTGCCTCTCACTTTGCAATCCACATTTGGTCTGACGGCAGAGCACTTGGACTTGGATCCATCAACCCCGGGTTCGAATCCCACGAGTGCTCTTTCGGAGAGTCTCCAGATCTCTTGAAAGTTGTGTTGGGAGGGCAGATCTTTGGAAAGTGTCTCCAGATCTGGCAGATCTCTTGAAAGTTGTGTTGGGAGATCTCTCCAGATCTCTGGACAGTCGTGTGGGGGTATCCAGATTTCTTGAAAGTGTCTCCTCTGGACAGTCGTGTGGGGGGGTATCCAGATCTCTTGAAAGTTGTGTTGGGAGGGTCTCCAGATCTCTTGAAAGTGTCTCTCTTGAATGTTGTGTTCCACGATTCAGCAGTTTCCGCTCCCGAAACCTCGAAACTGCGGTCTCCGGGGCTCTCTCCTCTGTAATTTCAAGCAAAACCTGCTGGGAGACCACGATTCAGCAGTTTCCGCTCCCGAAACCTCGAAACTGCGGTCTCCCGGGCTCTCTCCTTTGTATTTTCAAGCAAAAGCAGGTGGGAGACCACGATTCAGCAGTTTCCGCTCGTCCGTAATTTCAAACAAAACCTGCTGGGAGACCACGATTCAGCAGTTTCCGCTCCCGAAACCTCGAAACTGTGGTCTCCCGGCTTCTCTCCTTTGTATTCTCAAGCAAAAGCTAGTGGGAGACCACGATTCAGCAGTTTCCACTCCCGAAACCTCGAAACTGCGGTTTTTCGGGCTCCTCCTTGTATTTGCAATTTCCATCCTCCTAGGTAATAACATTAAGGGGAAGACCACGATGCAGCAAATGCAATCTCCCGGACTCGAGCCCATGGCAATTCTTTGACGTGCCTTCGCCCCCCCCCCCCCCCCCCCCCCCCCCCCCCCCCCCCCCCCCCCCCCCCCCCCCCCCCGGCGCGCCGGGCGCGCGCACGCGCACCCGCATCAGGAGCATCAGTGGGGTTGGTTTGGGGGCCTTAAAAGCATTCTATGCATGCGTTTTGCCTTCGCAAAACCTTCAGAAAACGCTGTAAACACGTGTTTTTGGGCTCGGGAAGCCTTTTGGGACCCAGGAAAGGGAGCATCATGAGCATCAGCGGCCTCCCCCAGGCCATCCGAAACCCCCTTAAACACGCCGATTGTATGTGCTTGAACGCTTGCGTGCCCACGAAACCCCCAAAAGCAAGACCCCGAATGCCCTTAAGCGCATTCGGGGTCCTGCTGTTCGGGTGTTTTGTAGGCACGAAGCCGTTCGAGCGCGTAAAATGAGCGATTTTAGGGGCGTTTTTACGTGGACCCACAAAACACTCGGTATTTACGAGGTTTTCTGCTGTTGGAACCCCCCCCCAAAACAAGCATCATGAGCATCAGCTGGGTCTCTGGGCCGTGGGCCCGGAGGCCCACGAAGCCCATGAGAAACGATGGCTGGATGATGCGCCCGGACCCCCGCGCATCAGCAGCATCAGCAGACCCCCCCCCCGGACATGGGCTTCGATGATGCGCACTTTGGGGGCGGGTCAAGGGCAACAAGGGTGGGGGTCGGAGGCACGCGTGAAAAACCTCATAAAAACACGGTATTTACGGTGATTTCAGCGTTTTTCAGCGTTTTTTACTGCCTTGGGGCCGCGGGCCAGGGCTGCTGACGCTCATGATGCTCGCCTGGTTTTGGGCTTCCGGTACCCCCCCCAAACCTTGAAAAACATGGTTTCGGCCTGGCGCGCGCCCCATGTGAAAAGCTAGGGTCGATGATGCGCGCCCGTGAGGGTTTAATGGGGTGCTGCGGGTGTTTTGTGGCCTCGGTTTTTCGTAAAAACCCATGGTTTTTACGAGGTTTTCGTGCTTTTCGCACCACCGCGTGTTGCGGTCGGCGGCTCGGGCGCTCGCCCCTTAAAGCTAGCGCTTTAGTGCGACGCGGGCTCCGCCCTGGACCACGGGCGGCGCGGGGGCCGGATTTAAGAGCCTCCGGCTCAAGCCGCCGACCCCGCTGGAGCATAGTTGAAAGGTTTAAACGCGCTCGTCAGCTCAAAGGATCCAAAAGTTGATTTGCTTGAGCCTCTGTGAAACGTTGGGGGGGGGGGGAGTAGCACCAGGACCCAAACAGGAGCTGAAGCCAGCTTGGCAGGGCAGCCCCATCAATTGTTGAACAGGCCAAGCCCAGCAACCAGGAGGGGGGGGGGGGGGGGGGGGGGGTGGGTTTTTTTTCCTAAAGGGCCCCTATGTCTTGTGCGAAACCGCCTATGGCCGTGAGTCCACGCGGTGTGGGTGGCCTGGCCCTCCATGGAAAAGCTGCCCGGGTACCCCCCCCTACCCCCCCCCCTCCCCCCCCCCCGCCCCACATTTTGGGGGGGTAAGGAGGGAAAGAGGGAGGTTTTCACCTCCTTTTCCCATCCAACACGCCGCCAGGGTCGGTGGACCCTAGACCCTAAACCCTAAACCCTAAACCCTAAACCCTAAACCCTAAACCCTAAACCCTAAACCCTAAACCCTCCCTGCATGGGGCGTGTTTTGAGTTAAGGGCTTCGATTTGAAGGCCGTGCGTCAGAGTGTTTGCAGCTTAGGCTTAGCCCCTCTAACGTCTAAGATGAAGGCCCTCTACCTGACATCGGAAGGGGCTGGCCCGCCTGAAGGTGGTCTTGAGGGGATCGTTTAGGCTTTGGGGTTGAGTGCTCCGGTTCAGGGTGCAGGCTTGTGGCTTGAGGGTTTGGGATTCAGGTGTATGAACTGCATGCAGAGAAGAAGCAGCTGTCACACAATTCCCATGCCTCTTGAGTGACAAACAGTCGTGGGCATAGGCCTCGTTCACCTTCCGGACCATATACTCCCATCGAGTCCTAAAGCCCTAGCATGCCAACCTCACGCTCTGAAGCCCCGAAGCCCGGCTCATTGATCCACTGATCCACGCATTTTGGGGCTAAAGGGTTTAGGGTTTAGGGCTGCCTTTGTGCTGTGCATGGATGCCTCCATTGGGTCTGCTGAAGCCTTCGGCTCTTAGATCTCACTACCGGACATGTCAGACGCGAAGAGCCTTCCTGAACAGTTAAACCCTACACCTTAAAGTTTAAAGCCTAAGACCCCGGACTCTCAGTACGCTCTTGAGCCCCAAGCTTGTTCCTCCAGCCCTAACAGTAGCGCCCTAAGCGATTTATGGCGGCTTTTCGAGCTCTATTGGTGTTGGGTTCATGAACTTTTTAACAACAAACCTGCATCCATTCTTGAACTCCGGGTACAGGCCGTTCTGGTTTGTATTTAGATGTCAGCTGCGGCGCCTGGGTGCACCTCGCTTGAGAGGCATGGGGCAGCAGCCAGGCAGCAAGCGAGGCTTCTAAGGATTCAGTGTCCCTAAACCCTAAACCCTAAATCCCAAGAAACCAGCTGCTCCAAAGTCAAGGCAGCCCATTGCGCCCGCGCCGGTGCCTTCAGGGTGCACCTCGGGCCATGCCCCCAGCTTTGCAGGAGGTGACGTTTCAGGTTCGAGGGATGGTTTAGGGTTTAGGCTTTTGGGTTTTGGGTTTAGAGTTTGGGTTTTCAAGGATTGCTACTGGCTCGAGATTTTGAAGATGTCTATCGCTCCAGCCAAATGATCCAGTGGACATGCTCCAGACATCTCTAGACGGTGTGCCTGCATCCTGCAAGGGGCGATATGTCCCATGGCCTAGATCACAGGCACCCTCACCTCAGGTGCTCCCTGACGAGCCAAATCGTTTCAGTTCAGGAGTGCAGAAACCCCCTAGCTGTCTTTCCAGTACACGCCAGCCCTCTAGACAACACTTCTCTCAACACCTTGCGCAACAGAGGTGAGTTTCCCGACAATTGGTCCTCTCGAAGCAGGGGGAGCACTTTGGTTTAGGGTTTAGGGTTAAGGGTTTAGGGTTTAGGGTTTAGGGTTTGCCCCCTGAGACTTTGCTGAGTGATGGAGGTGCCCGCATCCGCACCGAGAGCGCACCAGAGGTCTGGGCGGGGGGGGGGGGGGGGGGTGGCTTGGGGCAACAAACCCGAAACTTTGAGAACAAACCCGAAGCCTAAGCAAACCCCAATCCTCAAAAAAGCCCAAATCTAAACAAACCAACCCTAAACAAACCCAAAGCTTGGGATGTTCCCCCTTATACTGACAGCTCCTTAGTAGGGATTACAATAAGGGAGTACTCTACAATCCCTAGTAAGGAGCTGTGAGTATAAAGGGAGAACATCCCAACTCCTAAACCCTAAACCCTAAACCCTAAACCCTAAATCCTAAATCCTAAACCCTAAAGACACGTTTGGAAGCCCTAAAGGCCGAGGGCAGCCGATCGCCAGCCTCACCGCCGCAGCAGCTTTTCGCGGGCCTGGCGGTTGTTTCTGGAAGCCTCACTGGATGGGGGTTTAGGGTTTAGGGTTTAGGGTTCAGGGTTTAGGGTTCAGGGTTTAGGGTTCAGGGTTTAGGGATTAGCATCAATGGATGGGGGGGGTTGACGAACATACGGGACTTCCCCCCCCCTCCCCTTCCCCTCCTTCCCCCCCCTTCCCCCCCTTCCCCCCTTTCCCCCCCTTTCCCCCCCTTCCCCCCTTCCCCCCCTTCCCCCCCCCCCCCCCTATTCCCTCAAATGAATTTAGAACCGCAAAGGAGTAGGAAACCGGCAATGGCCACCCGCGTGAAACGAGACAAAGAGAGTTAAAGGGAGACGCATGGCCACCCCAACTAGTAGAGTCCCTCATCATAAGGGCCCCAAAAAGGCCCCCCCCCCCCCCCCCCCAAATTTCGGAAACCCCCATGTGGGGACTTGGGGTTGGAAGCTTTTAGCCTTTGGCGTTTTTTGAGGTGCCCCCGGGGTATAGGGGTGACTGGGTGATGCAGCCCTTCGGAACAAAGATCTTAGGGCTTAGGGTTTAGGGTTTAGAGTTTGGGATTTCAGGGGTAGGCTTCGGTGGGAGATCTGGGGTGCTTATAGCCTACAAGGGAAGACGTTCAGACTTCAACCCTTGGCCAGGTGCTGGTGCACGGCATCTGCGGCAATGCAAAAGACTGGGAGGCTGCTAGCTGAGGGGTTTCACGTCCTTTGCAGGCTGCTTGGGTTTGAGGTCGTTTAGGTGGAGATTCAAGGGATCAAGGGTTTCAGCGTGCCAGAGTCTTGGTCCAGCAGCGTACGTTGATGACGTTGTCTAGAGATGAAGAGAGCTTCAGGGCGACGTTGAGAAATTTGAGGGTTTAGGGTTTAGGGTTTAGGGTTAAGTTTAGGGTTTAGGGTTTAGGGCTTAGGGAGGATCGTAGACGGGTCTAGAGTCTAGACATGCTCTGGCCACTCCCACAGCAGCCTGCACTTGAGGCTCTCAAGCGAGATGCGCCATTTGGCGACTTCGGTTTTGCCACAGCCAGGTTCACATCAACAGTTGTTACAATGTACTTTAAAACCACTCGGGTTCCTCGATGGCTTGCCAGGGAATTTAACACACAGCCTCCTGAGCCCGCATCCTCCTCGACCGTCCAAAGGCCCATGAGGCCCTAACCCCAAGCTTCTCCAACCCAAACCGTCCCAACCCCCAAACCCCCTTACACCCTAAACTCACCTTTAAATCCCCTAAACCCTCAACCTCAGAAGTCATCATAAGGCCTAAGCTCCCTAACCCCGGCCTCGAGGTTTGGGAGGAGAGGCTGCGAGCCCGCGAGCGGCCTGATTGGGTAGCGGCTTTGCTACAGCTCAGGCTCTGGGGGTTCACTCTACCGGGACCCTAGTGCTGGATTGTTTTTTCGGATTCCTCATGACTCTGCCTCAATGACACCAGGATCAGGCTCCAACTCTAGTCTACCCCCCTCCCCCCCCTTCTCAACAAATGATCCCGTCCCGTCCTGTAGCGTGGGAGGGGGGGGGGAGGGGCCGTTTGGGGGGAGGGTGGTGGGGGGAGAGACTCAGAAGCTTTCAGAAGGAACTGAAACGTCCTCCTCGCCTGGATCTCGCACCGCGCGACTTTTTGCTCACAATTCCGGAGGGACCGAGTTTAGGGTTTAGGGTTTAGGGTTTAGGGTTTAGGCTTTAGGGTTTAGGCTTTAGGGTTTAGGGCTTAGGGAGTCTTTTTCTTTTTTTGGGGCGGGGGGGGGGGGGGGGGGACCATGCAAAAATCAGGGTGCAACATCAGGTCATATGCTGTGAGGGCTCACCGGGGCTCCAGGGTTTGGGGCTCAGGGTTTTAGGGTTTAGGGTTCAGGGTTTCGGATTTAGGGCTCTAAGGTTTATAAGGTGTAGGGTTTTGAAGTTTGGTTTCAGACTTGTGGGCTTGGGGGGGGGGGGCGGCGGGGGGCGTGGGGACAGGGGCCACAGTTTTTTCATTTGAGGACCTTTGGGATGAGGCTTTGCGAGGGGCATTGTGTGGGTCTCGGGCTTAGTGTGATTTGATCCGAGACTCGAACCCCAAAACGCAAAAAGCCTTACGCATTGCCGAGCAACCCGAGGCATCTGGATCATCCGAACCCTAAACCCTAAACCCTAAACCCTAAACCCTAAACCCTAAACCCTAAACCATTAAAATTTAAACCCTAAACCCTAAGCCGTAAACCCGGCGTGTGACCACAGGGTTGAACTATGGGTTTGAAGGAAACAGCAGGTTATAGAGGTCATCGTTTAGTGTTTGGGAGGAAGATGGGCACAAATTGTGATTCCATGTAGCTCCCCACATCCCCCAGCCCTGCACAAAACTGATCCCAAACCTTGAAGTTAATTCTGAGTAACTGATCCCAAAGAAGTTAGTTCTGAGCAGTTAACCCTCAGCCCTCAGCCAGCCTTAGGTGAGAATCTCTACAAGGATCACGCCCTTCGCGAAGTTTGCCGGGTCAGAGGTTTGCAAGCTTGGCACCACCGGCCTGAGTTCGGTCGAGGGTTCACGATTCAGATTTGTTTAGGGTTTAGGGTTTAGGGTTTAGGGTTTAGGGTTTAGGGTTTAGGGTTTAGGAGAGTGTTATGGTGCAGATTTGTGAGTGAAGGGCCTAGGAAATCTTGGTGCGGGGAAGCTTCCACTCTTGCTTTCGCCCAGGCGTGTCAGGCGGAAAAAATGGTCCGCGGCCCATTTTAGCCTCAAGCTCGGAAAGTCTAAACCCGCTTCATCTCCGGAAGCCCCTGGAACCTCCCGATGTCACACGACTCTAGACCCGCCAGAGCATCTTTAAGCCCTAAGCCCCAGATAGATCACCTGGGAAAACCGAAACCCAAAGCCCCAAAAGCAACACTCTCCAAATCCCGGAAGCCCCAAAGGTCCCAAGCAAGCCCAACCCCAAAGCCCAAATCCCCAACTTCGCGAGAACCCGAAGAAAGTCCAACAAAGTCCTCACAGGCCTCAGAACCGAACCGTAAAACCCAACTCCCGCAGGCCCGAAAGCCGCAAGCACCCCTCTTCTGAAGTTTGTTGAAATGCGCAGTCGCTCTAAACCCGAACGCCTGAATTGGCGGTTTCGGTTTGCTAAGACTTCCTGGTTTAAGGTTTGGCTCAGAGCCCTTGTACGAAACTCCAGCTCACACACCGGAAGCCCGAAATTTGGAGCCAAAGCCCTCCGCCAGCGCCAGGCGAGATGCTGGCCAACGAAGTGGTGGAATGGGATGCATGTCCGCACTATCCTTTGTCATAGTGGGGTAAATATTTTCATGTGTAAGGGTACTTAAACTCAATAAGGAATAGAAATTTGAATACTTTACCCTATCCCAACCATTTAACCAGTATGGGACTTTTGCAGAGTCAAGCTTTTCGGGGCTTCCCATGGTTAGGGATACCCTGAGTCCAGATCCTCAGCCCTAAGCTAAGGTGTGGTGGATGTTGTTGTCGATTGCGATTCTGGGAGTTTAGCGTTTCGGGTTTTAGGTTTGGGGCTTAGGGTTTCGGACTAGGGAAGGGAGGGGAAAGAGGGGTGTCGAAGAGAGTAGCCTACGGAATGGGGGATTTGCCGGCAGTTTTGGATGCCCTGCTCGTGGCTTTGGCTCTGGGGGCTTAGCTTAGCAGGGCTTTTGGGGTTTGCGGGCTTGTGATTCAAGGATGTTGGCTTTGGTGCCATGCCGGTTTAAAGGGATCCAGGCGGCTGGGCTCTTGGTACCTGTTAAGGGATCTCGGTGTTGCAGGGCTTAACAAGAATGAGACTGGACTGGACCAGGTGAATGAGTTGAATGTCCAAGCCACCGACATCGTGGTCCACTTTGTGTGCCATTCCCTTGGTGGGCTGGTGGTCCCTCGGCAGCACAACCGACAGCCTATGAACCCTACAACTATCCTCAGCATGAGCATATGAAGGAACCGTAAGACATGGGTTTCAGGGTTCACTGTCCATTCCGGTGCTCAAGTCCGGATACCGTGGGCCGTGCAGTTACCGAAGTCATGAAGACCCAAATAGACACATAACACTTAATGCCGGCATCATGGCTCAGAACCTGTTCCGCACCTTGTCCAAGCATCTTTCGGCTCATCAAATTCAGAGGTTCTCATAGTCGAGGGCAGCTGAGCGTAAGTTCTGAACCCTGAAATCTGAACCCTACACTGCCCTATAGACTTCATGTTGGCCCCAAGAACTGCGAGGCTCGGGCAGCTCTACCCAAGATCTGCGACGAGCTAGACGAGCTGCCAAGCGTCAGCTATGGGTCTGGCGCTCAGATTGAAGACACGCAGTAGGGACAAGCTTTAGTAGCCATCGCTTGTGTTTGGTGGCTTAAGAAGGGCTCAGAACGACAGATGATGAAGCCTTAAAGCTTAACTGGATGACTTGCGCTTGATGCAGAGTGTAAGAGTTGGGCTGCATTGGCTTGGCGAACTGCCTGAGGAGGTTAATGCACCCAGTTCCTACACCTGAGTGTCATCTGGATGTTGGGTTTCTCTTCTCCTTGTGCTCACATCGTTGCCTTGGACTTGCTGTTAGATGGAGCGGCACTGGTAGGTGTATGCGGAAAGTGCGAATCTCGAGATCTCTTTCAGCCTAGTTCGAAACCTTTCCCGCACACAAACCCTGAAGTCCAGGTAGGTCTGTGGGCTTTGGGTTGGAGTTTTGGCCCAGAAGAAGTCTTACGCACAGAGTGCACGAAGACCCTTCGGAAATGAAACCCGGCTCTTGCGTCTTGGTGCAACTTCCTGCGCAGTCCCAGACAGAAGCACTTGTAGCAACTCCCTTACCAGGACGGGCTATTGTACTCTGTAACCCCCTGAAAAGGCCCGTTATGGGGGTGATTGTGGGGATTTTGGGGCCTACTAGCCCATCCTGGTACCCTAACCCTAAACCCTAAACCCTAAACCCTAAACCCTAAACCCTAAACCCTAAACCCTAAACCCTAAACCCTAAACCCTAAACCCTAAACCCTAAACCCTAAACCCTAAACCCTAAACCCTAAACCCTAAACCCTAAACCCTAGACCTGCCTGCAGCCAGGCAGTTCATCACACTCAACACACCGCATCTGGGCGTCCGGGGCGCGAACCTGTGGATGTGCTGGAAGAACATGGGCACCTGGCCCTGATTCATATGGGCTTAGGGTTTAGGGTTTAGGGGTACCCATTTTCTGCCTCAGCTAGAACAGAATCCCCTTGAAGGGGGCCCCCCCATAAAAGGGTACCCCTATTGTCGGAAACCCCCCATATCGGGCTCAAGGTTTAAGATGTTTGCATAGAGTTCATGCCTTTGCCCGTCCTACGGTCTTCAGCCCGGACGTCCTAGCTTTCATCTTCCTCCAAATCTTATCCCAAACTTTTTGGAGCTGATGCTTTGAGTGGGGAGTTAAACCCTAAACCCTAAACCCTAAACCCTAAACCCTAAACCCTAAACCCTAAACCCTAAACCCTAAACCTTAAACCCTAAACCCTAAACCCTAAACCCTACATAAACCCTAAACCCTGCAAAGCCCTGGCCCTTTTCAGCTTCTGAGTGCCCAACCCAACCTTCCAGCCCCAGACATCCCAGGCGTCCTCATTCCCACGTCGGCCTTTAGCCAGATTCACCAGCTGACGCTGCAGGCGTGCGGGGTTCAGGGTTCAGGGTTCAGGGTTCAGGGTGTGGGGTTTAGGGTTTAGGATTTAGGATTTAGGGTTTCGGGTTTGTTCCCAAGGGTATTGGCATGGTCTTGGTCTTTGGGAACCTCCTGTAGACCCCCAACACAGACTGGCCTCGAGGCACTTTTTTGGCGTTCCTGTCTCTGTCTGACTCTCAGAGTCTCTCCCTCTCTCTCCCCCTCTCTCTCCCTCCCGCGCCACAAAGCCCTAACACCTCACTCCAAACCTCAAGACCCCAATCTAAACGCCCCCTAGATGCTTCAACCCGTAAGCCTTATAAGGCCTACAAATCCTTTGTGGTGCTTTACTGTAACTTCAGATCCTTAGCCTTTTTGGGTGTATTGGGTTTCCTAATAAGGCAGCTAGAAATTTGATTCATAACTGCCCTCCTAAGTGCAGCCTACAAACCCCTGAGCCCCTACAGCAGCGCCTTCTCGCGCCCGCGCAGGACCGGAGTGGTGCGTCTCCTGTCTCAGAGCGGTCCGGGGCTTCAGCATATGGGGGTTACGACAATGGGGGACTCCTAACCCCAGAGCTTCAGGGGCTTACAAGTGGGTGATAGGTACGCTTATAATTGGGCTAGAAGTATCCTGAACCCTAAACCCTAAACCCTATAAACCCTATAAACCCTATAATGTTGACTTCGCATTAATAACCCCCCCCCCCCTTGATTGATCAATCTCTCCGGCCAGGGCCTCCTCAATTATATTCGCCTAAATCCTGGCAGGACGTACTATTAGTTTTAGTATTAGGTAGTAGCACCACGCCCGTAAAAAAAGAATATTCCGGGCTGGATTCTATAATTGTGGGGGGTTACATTATTGTGTTCCGGCAGCTGGATTTTATAATTGTAGCGGGAATTCCTAATGTGAAGTCAACATTAATCCCTATAAACCCTATAAACCCTATAAACCCTATAAACCCTACAAACCCTATAAACCCTATAAACCCTATAAACCCTATAAACCCTATAAACCCTATAAACCCTACAAACCCTAAACCTCCAAGTAGGAAGCCTGAAGCCTCGTGAGCTGCGCCCAGGCCACGCAGTGAGCCTTCCAGCAGCAGCGTCACCAGCGCACCGGCGGCCCGCAGCCCAGAGCATCTTGCTGCCTTCCCAGGTAGGATTCTTTAGGGTTTAGGGTTTAGGGTTTAGGGTTTAGGGTTTAGGGGACCCTTGAAAGGGAACCCTTCTGAACCCTCTTCTAGCTCCCTTAAACAGGGACCCTATTCAGAGGGTCTTCATCCCCAAGGGTGCCCCTAATCCGATCCAGTAGGGGATGAGGGAGCTCTTGGACTTATCTTGAAGTGATCTTACACCGTTCGGGGTCTATACGCTGGCAGAATTACAGGGTTTCGAGCGTGCCATGGCATGCGATGGTGTGCAGATTGGGTTTAGTAGGATTCACCTCGGGTGTTTATATACGGCAGTGAAGAAGTTTAGAAAGGTTGAGAATATTATTTACTAGTTGCCTTGCTGACTTGTCACCTGACGTCAAGGTTGCTCCCAAGGCCTGAACTCACGAAGCCCGGAAATCCCGAACCTCGCACTTCACCAAGAACCCTGAGCCAACAAGCACAATACTCAAAAAAGTAACACGCTTACATCCACCAAAAGCGCCTAAATCCTACGACTGAAACCCCGAGTGGAAACCTGATGCCTGGACCTTCCAGGTCCCGCAACCGAAGCCCAAAAGCTGCACCCTGAAAGCCCGATGATGCATCTTGGGCCTTCAACTCCCGGCGCCCCTCTGAACCCTAAACCCTAAACCCGAAGCCCTACACCCTAAACCCTAAACCCTAAACCCTAAACCCTAAACCCTAAACCCTACAAGCTCCAAAGACCCCTGAGCCAGAAATCCTCGCGGCGATTCCTGGAAAGCCTGGCGGATCCGAAGGGGAGGCCATCGGCTTGAGGGTTCTTGGAAGCTCTTGGTTTTTTTCGCAGTTTAGAGCTGCAGGGGTTTAGGGTTTAGGGTTTAGGGTTTAGGGTTTAGGGTTTAGGGTTTCGGGTTTAAAGTTTAGGGTCAGGGCTGAGGACCCTCAACTTGAACTGTGAAGAGAGGGAGCGGCTCTTTGGGCTGCCTGCGGGGGTTCATTGCTCGGGGCTCAATAGGGTTTAGGGCTTAGGGTTTAGGGCTTAGGGTTTGGGGTTTAGGGTTTGGGGTTTAGGGTTTGGGGTTTGGGGTTTAGGGTTTAGGAGTTGGTGCAGAGGTCGACGCAGGTTTGCTTTCTTGAGAGGGCGGGAGGGGGGGGTTGATGACCACACATGGGGGTTTACGAAAATAGGGGTGGTCTATGTAGGGTACCCCAATTCTCGTAAACCCCACAGGGCCAACAGCAGGGCGACTTTAGGCGCTTAAGAGGCACTGCCTGATGCCTTTCAAGGTGACCTTACCGGCCCTTTAATCCCCATAGTCAACCCTATAACAGGGCCTTTTTAAGGGGGTTATGGGGTACAATAGCCCCAGATGCCTTTCAAGATGACCCACGCGCCTAGGTGGTGCGAGACCCTGAAGAGATTTCGGCATCGGACCGTCGCTGCCTCGCTTCAGGGGTTCAGTTGACCAAACGAGCCGTAATGGAGGGGTCAGAATAGTTACTAGTAGTATGCCCTTATGGCCCCTTATACTATATATTATCCCCCAAAACCGTACAAAACCATTAAGGCACCTAGAGTAATTGGTGTATTCAAGAGGGGGTTGGAGCTGGGTATCCTGGGTCGTATGCCCGGAACTTCACACTTCGCCCCAAGGCAAACCGGGGTATAAGTGGGGGTGGAAGAAGGGGTATAGGGGGGGTTCTATAAGGGGGGTTCTAGTGGGGGTGAGGGTCACAGGGGTATAAGGGGGCCCTTCACCGACTCAAGGGTTGACATCCCATCCTCCACGCCCACTCGAGGCCCCAAGTGCAGTATGTTCAGGCCAATGAACTACTGGATCCGTAGGAAAGAACACCCGGAAGCCCAAAACCTCAAGCCACTACACCTTCACATACATGCTACGTGTGTCTAGTCGCTGCAGAACTCTGCCCCAAGAAATAGGAACCTGTGACTACAGGCTTCTAAGCTCAGAGTTCTTTGCGTGCAGTGGGGATCGTCTTCGGTGCAGCTTTCTCAGGCCGTGGCCGCATCACACTGGGACGCGACTTGGCTTGTGGGCTGTGTTGAATCCGAAATTAGGGGTATCCTACTATTTGGGGGTCTAAAGTAGGGGTCCCTTATTATCGTAAACCCCCAGTTGATGCTGAATTGGCAGGCTCCTAAGGGGTTCAGGTTTGTCTTGCCCTCAGGGCCTCAATCACTCAGGGCTTTGGTGAGAAACGCCTCTGCAGCCACCCATTCCCGGAATACAAGCCGTTCACATGGCACTCTTGTTGCTCTAACCCTAAACCCTAAACCCTAAACCCTAAACCCTAAACCCTAAACCCTAAACCCTAAACAGGGGAAAGAATGACTTCGAGGAACCCTGCAGACTTAGTTCAACTCCGAAGCTCGCAGCGTGAAATGAATCCTCAACTCGAAGACCAGTAAAAGTAGGGGTCGAAATAATTTGGGTTTAGGTTTAGGGTTTGGGGTTTAGGGGTCGGAAGAATTACGAAGCACAAGAGCCATCTAAAGCCACGCCTGCTTGGAAGGGTTCAGGGCACTTATAACTCAATTTAAGTGTAGTGTTAATCCACGTGTAAACCCCTCAAGTGCCCTAATAGGGTTATTTGTATGTTATAGGTACAGTTATAATTGGGTTACTAAGTACCATGAGCCTCCAAGTAGCCCTAAACCCTAAACCCTAAACTCTAAACCCCTAGGTGATCGTGCCATTCTGTACCGCGGCCATCTGCTCGGAGAACCCGCCCGGGGTGCCCAGGAGCTGTTGCTGGGAGTTCCGCATGGGGTTTAGGGTTTAGGGTTTAGGGTTTGGGTTTAGGGTTTAGGGTTTAGGGCTGTTTAGGGTTTAGGGTTGAGGGTTTAGGGTTTAGGGTTTGGGGGGGTTTGGGGTTTGGGGTTTGGGGTTTAGGCTGGGAGTTTCATATTGCCTGGGTTTTTGAGTAGTATGCTTTAGGACTTTTTTTGGTCTTGAGTTTCTATTGTAGCTACTTATGCATATAAGTATATAAATTTTTCCAGGGTCTGCTGCAAAGTAGGGTTGCAGCATTCGCAAGAGACGCGCCTTGCTATGAGTTTGCCGGCCCTGCCTTGATTCGGTCAGCTTGTTTTCCAGATCAGCATATACCAGCTACCGAGTGAGAGCTGACGTCATGCAAGGTTCCCCTCCCCCAACATCTTCGCTGGTGACTTTCGCGCGGGCCCTGGATTGTTTGTCTACGTTTGTCTTCGGCATCTAGTCGCTGCTCTCCGACGTAGGCAGCCAAATCAGGTCCTGACATTTCGGGTTGAAGGGTTCAGTGTCAAGCATGACAACATATCCCCAAACTTTAACCCATAACCCTAAACGCTAAACCCTAAACCCTAAACCCGAAACCCTGCCCCCCCATCCTCCAAAGCTGGCGCGCTGCGTCTTCTGCCTCCAGCTTTGACCTCAATCCACGTGTCAATCGCTCGGCTACGTTGCCTTGTGGACCACATCCACAGCAACCAGCACTTTGCAAGAACTGCAAGCCTGCACAGGTGTTCTAGCTTGGTGGTGTGCCTTCCTAAACCCTAAGCCCTTCCTAAACCCTAAGCCCTAAATCCTATCAACCCCGGGTTTAAGCCCCCGCCTTGAACACCCCCCCCCCCCCCTTGTCTCTCAGAAACATTCTGGCGCGTGGATGCAGCTGTCGGCTTCGAGGCTAGGCCCGAACCTAGCAACTAATTTAAGTTAACAGGGTTCAGGGCTCAGGGTTTAAAAAGGCTTCATGCTGCAGTGCCTTCGGGTTTAGAGTATATCCCTGTCCGATGCTTGCTGCTTGAGCCAGAGGGGGTATACATAAATGGTACATTTACAGAGGTTTACATAGGTGGTATACATTTGTAAAGGTTGACTTGCGCCAGGTACATGTGAATGAGGCCGGCCTGAACCCCGAAGCCTGCTAAGCCCTATACGCCCTGAACCTGGGTTTAGGGTTTAGGGTTTAGGGATTAGGCTTTAGGGTTTAGGGTTTAGGGTTTAGGGTTTAGGGTTTAGTGTTTAGGGTTTAGGGTTTAGGGTTTAGGGTTTAGGGTTTAGGCTTCAAACCCCGGCAAGATCCCATCCAGGCAGGCACCCCCCTGGCAAAGAACCACGCGAAGGGTGGCCAGGCTCCAGGGATCAGCACTCAGGGTGGGGGGGGGCCATAATCCAGCTTTAGGGTTTGGGGTTTAGGGTTTGGGGTTTGGGGTTTAGGGTTTAGGGTTTGGGGTTTAGGGTTTAGGGCTACTTGGAGGTTCATGGTACTTAGTAACCCGATGAAAGCTGTACTTACAACCCAATCAAAACCCAACTAGGGTACTTAGGGGTCCTATATGTGAGTCAGAACTACCCTGATAATTGGGTTACTAAGTTCCTCCAAGTAGGGGGCGGAGGGGGGCCGTAATCAAGGGACAGCAGAAGGGACCCTCACAAGGGACCTTAGGGGTTATTGAGGGGTTATTTAGGGGCTACTTAGATATATGGGGACTATATAAGGTATATATATATATAATATATATTATATATGTGTATATATATATAGACCCCTGAACATAATCCATGGGCTGATGCTGTTGGGGTGGGCGGCTTCGCTTGGAGAGTGGTTCTGCGGATGTTGTGTCTAGTAGGCATTGTTTAGACTGTTCCAGGTTGCCGGTGTGTCGGGTGGCACAGAAGGAAAGAAGATGTCGGGATGTCGGGTTCGGTGGAACGTTATTGGTTAGCCCCCTGGGGGACTCCAGAAAAACACTCTGGGTTCGCGCATTTGAGGGACTCCTTGGGGTTGGGCCCTAGCTTGGAGGACTCCAGAAAACACTCTGCACTCCAGGGACACTCTGTGGTTGGGATGCTCGACCTCCTGCGAGCCCAGGGTTTGGGCTCTACACGCGTTTAAAGTTTTAGAGGTGGAGTGGCTTTGGGCATTGGCGGTGAGTTCCTGGGACAAACATCGGTGGCCTTCAGGGGAACTACGTCTTAGAGCCTGAGAGTCACAAATATCTACTGGTTGAATGACCTTGTATTCTTGAGTCTCGGACGTCGAGTTTCAAAGTGAAACGCCGTTTCCACTCTAGAACATGCACGTCAGAAGAGGAAGTATACTGTCGAACCAGTCGTTTCTGGGGCTTCCAGACTTCTTTCGTTCTTGGCTTTTCGGCTTCCTTGGCTCATGCAACAGCAAGCCTTTGTGGTGCTTTTCTGTAACTTCAGATCCTTAGCCTTTTTGGGTTTGTTGGGCTTCTTAATAAAGCAGCTAAACTTTTAATTTATAATTACCCTCCTAAGTGCAGCCAAGTAGTGTGAGATGTGTCACAGGAATGAGGAAGGCATAGGTGATTTCATCGGGGCTTCTGACTGATTGGCTTGATTGTTTTTTTTCTGGACATGGGCATGTCCCACGATATAAGCTTGTCGCCCTCCTTTCGTCCCCGAACCGAACCCGAAAACCATCCTTCCTGCTATCGTTTGCTGCACTGTTACGTAAACCACGTGGAGGTACGAAACCTGCGTCCAACGCCCAGGAACGATGCAAGTTGAAGACACAAAACTAATTTCCGGGCCAAGACGTCTCACCCTGCAATTGCTTAAGATCGAATGCGTACATAGCGCACCAGAAAGCCGGGTCCAAGGGCCTTCAGTGCTCGGCAATCTCCTGATTGGAATGAAAACCAAGGTCAAATGGTGGTCTTTCCCAGTGTGGGTGTAAGAATGCGTGGCCAGATGTCAGTTGCTGGCCACCCCTGAGAAATGCGTGGGACAGGGGCCAGCGGCCTGTGGGGACACTTCGGGTTTGAAGCTCGAAATTCTGCGACTTCAAGTGCAGTCAAGCAGGAGTTAGAGCTACTACGACTTCAACTGTTGACAGTTGACAGTCTTCTGGTGCCCGGACCGTGACGCCGACATGGAGCTTAACATCCCCACCGAAGCCGCAAATGCATGATTTCTTAATCCCAACACTGCTGTGAGCCCTGAACCTTAGATGTCATGCGCCATATGCTCCATCCAAGCCATGAAAACCTGGTAACCGAAAAGCCTAGGCACTCTAACCTAAGCCATCCGTTGCAGGTCGCCATCGAGTTCGAGAAGAGCTGGGTTCCCAAAGGGTTTTTGATTCGTTATCAGTGCTCAGGATTGACCCGAACTAAACTTGGTAGGCCCTAAACGTTTAGGGTTTTAGGGCGCTAAAGGCTCAATCAGGGCTGGAAAGACTTCGGCGTAATGCTTCAATGTGGCTTTTCTGCCCGAGGCAACCTGAAGCGACGTCAGCTTTTAGCCCGAAGCTCCAACTGCAAATCCTCTTACATGCGTGCCCATACTGAGTTACTTAGAATGATCGTTTGCAGTCCCTCACCTTATGATTACCCGGAAATTGTCCATCTTCAAGTTACTCCGATTTCTCAGACCTTTACGGCCTCACAGTCACTCACAAGTGCCAGATCCTTCTCCCCAGCTCCTTAGGCCTTTCCCGGCCGTACGCAGCTGCCGATGGGGGCGCGGAACTCATGAATCCTATGTTTCGCGATTTGGGGTTTTGGGCTTGTGCTTGTGATTGAGATGGTTGTTGTGGCGTTTCCTTGGTTTGGGGATGATCCGTAGTGGTCCGTAGGGCTGACCGCGCTCGGTTCTACGGTCCAGGGTGAAGGGTTAGGGTTGATAGGGTTGATAGGCAAGTCTTGCGGGCTCACCGGGAGATGGGAGAGTGCTGATAACCCTAAGGCCTGTTTTAGGGCTTGCCGAGCTTTCGGGCCTGGTGGCAGAGCAGAAACCCAAAGTCCAATGTCCAACCCTAAACCCTAATCCCTAAACCCTAATTTATGTTTGTGTCTGCTTTGCGCTGGAAGGGCGATGACATGAGGCTCGCGTCACCTAGTCCAGAAGTCGACGAACTCCGTGGGGCTCCTGAAACTTAGAAGGACTTAGACAGGATGCCCAGTAGTACCCTTATTCCCTTTTGGGTAGTTTGGGTTCCCTTATAAACCCCTTTAAGCAAAAAAGTGCACCCTTTTTTCATCCTAGGTTACTGGGCAACCTAGTAGAGGAGGAACAAGCGACTGAGAAGCCCGAACCCCCCTAAATCCATCAGCCGGTTGCAGGGGTGGAGGTCTCCTCTTCAGATGAGGCCCTCAGTTTGGGGATTTGGGTTTTGGAAGGGGAGGGGGTGGGGGGTGGGGGGGGGGGAGGGGGAAGGAATCCAAAGGATTTCAGGCTGTAAACGGGTTTTAAGATCTAGGGTTTTGGGTTTCAGGCCTTTCTCCCTACACCCTAAAACCCTAAACCCTACACCCTAAACCCCAAACCCCTAAACCCCAAGCCCTCACCCAATCGCCAAGAAGCGGGGTTTGTGGCTTTTCGAGGCACTGAGGGTTGCCATCAAGACTCTCAGCGCTCTGAACCAATGCGGTTCAAGCTTCAAGCTTTCTAGGCCTTTCAATCTACGACTTAAAAGGAACTATTTCTCTTATGTCTTGTGAACGACTAGTTCTGAATAGTGAGTTATGACTTGTAACTTAAAGCTTATAACTTGTACTGTAGGTTCTAGCCGATAGTGTAAGTCTTGCAAGGTCTGACGCCCTGCATCTCCAGCAACATCCATGTCCTAAATCCCAAGCCCAGCAAACTGAGATCTGCTCAAGCTAAGCGCTAAGCTAACCTCAACCGTATCAAACAAGAAGCCGAATCTCTGAAGGCGTGTGCTCTAAAGCCGCCGAGTTCACAAGCCCTCAGCCCCTGAACTCACGACCCTAAACCAACCCTAAACCCTAAACGCTAAACCCTAAACCCTAAACCCTAAACCCTAAACCCTAAACCCTAAACCCTAAACCCCAAACCCCAAACCCTAAACCAAACCCTAAGCCCTAAGACCTAAGCCCCAAGCCCTAAGCCCTAAAACTCCAAAGCGCCGCCATGCGGCCGTCGATGCTGGCACCGAGCCGCCCAAGCGCCCTCCGTGCTGCGAAGGTCCTGGGATGCCCCGCTAACTTAGTAGTTGAGCTTTTTCCAGGTTTAGAGTTTAGGGTTTAGGGTTTAGGGTTTAGGTTTAGGGTTTAGGGTTTAGGGTTTAGGGTTTAGGGTTTAGGGTTTAGGGGAGTTGGACTTTGCACTTTCTGGGTTTCCTTATTCGTAGGGTTTAGGGTTTAGGGTTTATTTTAGGGTTTGGGGGAGTTTGGACGTTAAATTTGTTGGGTTTCCTTGTATAGTAGGAATAATAAAGTTTAACCTTTTTTGCCCCTGGGTTCTTGGAGAAGTAAGCCAAAGCCCCTCGTTGGGCGTTATGGCTTTTTGGCGGCTTCGTTCAGGGCTCTAGGGTTTAGGGGTTTATAGGTTTAGGGGGTGTGGAGGTTTAGGGGGTGTAGGGGTTGAGGGTTTAGAGTGTGAGGGCTTAGGGGCTTTGGCTTTGGGCTTGAGGGACTGCAGGGCTTCAGAAGTTTGGCGCTTTCGCGCTTGGAGGCCTAAGCATGTAAGTGGCTGAGGATGATTTTTTTCGCCTCGTTTCTTTGGGTGTTGGAGTCTTGCCCCTAAACCCTAAACCCTAAACCCTAAACCCTAAACCCTAAACCCTAAACCCTAAACCCTAAACCCTAAACCCTAAACCCTAAACCCTAAACCCTTAGGGTCTTCGGGCGGCAGAGGAGTGCACCGTTTACAGGCAGCCGGGGTTTGGGAGTTTAGGGTTGATGACTTTTGATCGAAGTACAGAGTTTGTTTGATTAGGGTTTAGGGTTTAGGGTTTAGGGTTTAGGGTTTAGGGTTTAGGGTTTAGGGTTTAGGGTTTAGGGTTTAGGGTTTAGGGTTTAGGGTTTAGGGTTTAGGGTTAGGGTTTAGGGTTTAGGGTTTAGGGTTTAGGGTTTAGGGTTTAGGGCTTATGGTTCACGTTCTTAGGGTTTAGGGTTTATGGTTCATGTTCCTAGCATGCAAATCTCCTGCACTCCAAACCCCCCCAAACGCCTTACCCTGATCCAGGCAGAGCGCGGCGCCAGGCCATCAGCAATCGGTGTTGCGAGGCCGATCTTCGAAAGTCGCCTCGGTTGTTTGGGTTTAAGGCTCGTAGGTTGGGATGTTAACCCCTTATACTAGCAGCTCCTTAGTTGGGACGATAAAAGGGGTGGGGGGTGTACTATAATCCTTGTTAAGGGCTGTTAGCATCAGGGGGAGCATCCCAACTCGTAGGGGTTGGGAGCCGTTATGGATTGTCAGCTTCAGCATGCTCCTGTGTTGTCTTTCGAAGGCCCTGTAGCCCTGGGGGCGCTCGAGCATTAAATCTGCCCCATCCTTCAAGAAGCCCTGGAATCTGTGTGGGCTGGGTTTGCGAACCTTGAATCGGACGATGTAAAGTTTCACTTGCGTTTGCAGAGGCTTCAAACGAACGTTGTGTATTCGTCTTAGCAACTTGCGTAACATCCATCTTTTTTCGTTCGTGTTCAAAAGTGCAACTGTTGCGAAGTTGCATGCACGAACTTGGGAAGTACTTGTTTGACATGTACATTAAGGCAAACCTTGCTTAATTGAGCCTTAGCAGTTTTGTGATGTGGGCTATAGGTTGCATTGTAGTTTGGAAGTCAACATCGCGAGTAAAGCGTAGCCCGAAATTCGAAAACCCAGACGCATCAAACAGACATCCGACGCCAGAACTAGGCACAAAACGACGCGCAACGGGTGCAACGGTGCGACTTGGGTTGTTTCCCCCTTCTACTAACAGCTCCTTAATGGGGATTCTAATAGAGGGGGGGGGGCACTGTAATCCCTATTAAGGAGCTGTTTTTTGTATAAGGGGGAACATCCCTATAGGTGAGCCAAGATTGCTCCAACCTCCGAAGACCCGTACGCCGGAGCACCGTCAGGCATTCACGCTGCACAGACCTACGGACCAATCATGACCTCTGCTTCTACCTTATAGGGATTCTTGGGAGTAGTTGTTAGTTTTTTTGGGCACTGTCAATTCCTGAGAAACAGCTAAAATGATAATTTAAACCCTAAACCCTTAACTCCAAACCCTAAACCCTAAACCCTAAACCCAAAAGGGTTCCAAGTTCAGTATAGGTAGTAGGCTGGCCGGCTGGCCTTTTCGGCCTCGGCCTTTTGGGCTTCGCCTGGTCCTTCTTGTCGTGCTTTCAATGATTGAGGGGGATTCAGGGTTTGATCCCCTAAGCCCCAAACCCTAAACCCCAAACCCTAAGCCCTAAACCCTAAACCCTAAACCCTAAACCCTAAACTCTAAACCCTAAACCCATCTATCGCCAAAGTACACTGTTCTGTGGGCCGTTATGGGGGTCGCAAGGCCGCGTTCCGAGACAAGAAGTGGCCCCTCAAGGCGGGGCATGCCGCAGGGCCTCCCAAAGCCCTGAGGGTTTAGGGTTTAGGGTTTAGGGTTTAGGGTTTAGGGTTTAGGGTTTAGGGTTTAGGGCATAATGTTGGACCCTCTTTAGTGTGTTGGGCTCCCCCCCCCCCTGAACAGTTGAGGCGTGGATGGGAGCCTGCTTACACGGCCCCGGGGGCTTATATGATTTCAATAGGGAGGAGTTTAGATAGGTTTAAAAGGGGCAGCGATGCCCGGTTATCTTTTTTAAAGGCGTGCCACGTGGAATTTTCTTACGGCGCCCGGACGGTTTAACTTTAAAGGAGACCCCGCAAACAGTCAGGGGGTCCTGAATAATTTGGCCAAATTGACTTTAAAGGGGAGGAACCTACTAAAGCGGGTCTAACATTAGGGTTTAGGGCACAGTTAACTTCAATCCCCGTTCAGAGGTGTAGGGCGTAGAGCTCCTGATCGATTGAGTAGGGTTGAATTCAAATGCTGCTTGACGCCGGAAGTTAGCCGATAAGGCCTGAAACTTCCGACTTACAGTGCCGCGCAGTTATTTTGCTTTGGCTTCGGGTTTTTGGGTCGTCAGGCCTCGAATTTCATTTTTCAACAAGTCTGCAGGCTAGGCGTTGGGTTTGGGCATAGACTATATGGGAGTTTTGGGTATAAACCCTAGACCCTGAACCCTAAACCCTAAACCCTACATAAACCCTAAACCCCAAACCCCAAACCCTAAACCCTAAACAGTCGTTGCGTGCGGAAGTTCACGCCGGCGAAGCCCTCCGCATGGGTCGACCGTCGCTCCAAAACTGATAGCACCTTTAACCCAACTGGGAGTTTACGAAAACAAGGGGACCCTTATTATAGACCCCCAAAAATGTAGGATTCCCCTTAAAATAAGGGACCCAAAGAAGGTACCCCGAAGTCCGGAAGCCTCCAACTCGGAACACAGTGGTAGGAGACGTTTTCTCAGCAGGATCACTCTGTAGCGCAACCCGAGTCGTATCTAGACTGGGCTTGCACGCTCTCATCACGGTCAAAGAGCAGCGCCTCTTGTTGCATCAGAAAATGCCTCAACAAGAACCTTCCAAGTTCTAAGCCCACCTTGGGGACTAAATGAACCCTGAAAGGGTTTATGAACCTGAATAGGAATTATAGTAGTCAGGGAATCTAACTTTGGGGTTCATTTCGTCCCTCCCAAAGCTGTTTCAGGATCAGCCTGGCCTGTGCGTCGGTGGCTACAACCACAGGCGACAGCGGAAGGAACCCTCAACAACTGCCCACTTGAAGCCTTTCGGTTCAGGGCTGTTGCCATGGCAGTTTCTGCGCCCTCTGCCGAAGATGAGGACATGCATGCGTTGTCACAAAAAAGAAAAGCTGGGGCACATGCTTTCGAGCTGAAGGGCCTTAGGTTGTTGGCTTTGTTTTGGAGCCATCTTGTTTCGGGTTAGCCCTTAGCTCTTTCCTCGAGTTCCTTCCCAAATGTGCCATGCCAGGTGTGGCACGCAAGCGAAGCGAGGCGACAAAGGCTCCCGGTTTAGGTTTGGGTTCATCATTCGGGCTTGGATGCAGCTTTCCCAAACATGTAGAGCAACTAAGTTTGCCTCAAGTTCCCCCGAATCCAAAAAGCCCTTCTGTGTGCCCATGCCCTTTAAGGTAGGCTTTCGTTCGCTTTAGGGAAGGAACTCGTTTCGGGGTTTGTGTCCGCGCTGGGGGAGGCGTGGGGGATTCTAGGATGCGGTCGTCACGTCCCCTGCGCCCAAGGATCCCTACTTTTGTTCTGGTGGATGCTACTCTTCGGCCTGTCGTATTCACGGATTAGAGACTGCTTAAACCGTTTAAACCCCACATCGCCTACACCCTAAACCCCGAGTCTCGAACACCCAGCTCTCCAAGCTCCTACTCATAAGAGCGAAGGCTCGGGGATGTGTTGCCAGATGTACGCTACGTCTCCCGTCTTTTCGGCAACGAAGATCTAAAGGTTTAGGGTTGAGGGGTTAGGGTTTAGGGTTTAGGGTTTATAAGGTTTAGGGTTTAGGGTTTAGGGTTTAGGGTTTAGGGTTTAGAGAGGCTTCAGGCTCTGAGTTGGTGACTTCCTTCAGCGCCTTAGATGCAGGAGCGTCTCGCATGGCTGCGCCGCAGCGAGGTGCAGT
The DNA here is from genome assembly GCA_905221605.1 of Symbiodinium natans. NCBI lineage: Eukaryota > Dinophyceae > Suessiales > Symbiodiniaceae > Symbiodinium > Symbiodinium natans. The sequence goes on along the minus strand of CAJNDS010000486.1, from coordinate 63,945 downwards.
CTGCTACCGGTAGGGTTTAGGGTTTAGGGTTTAGGGTTTCGGGTTTAGGGTTTAGGGTTTAGGGTTTAGGGTTTAGGGTTTGTTTCCCTTGCAACATGCAAACCTGACGAGCTCGCTGGGGCCACTTCCCTGGGTGGTTTCAGTGTTTTGGTTTTGGGGGGGTTTAGGGTTTAGGGTTTAGGGTGTAGTTGCAGGGGTTGTGTATGCAGGTGCCGTGTATGGCGACGGCTTCATCAAACCACCCCACCCGATGATGCTTTTTGGTTGACCACACGATTCACATCCATTCACTCTTCGCCACGAAAAAGCACCGGTTCACAAAAGCATCGTTTCCCCCCAAGCCCCGGCGTATCGCCCCAAGCGCACCGTCTCCGAACCAACACTCAAACCATCTCAAACCCTAGCCCTGAAACGCCAATTCATCAACAATCCCACAACCCTGCGTCATCCCGGTCACTCGCTCACCTAAGCACCTGAACCTGAAACTCTGAACACGCAAGCCACTTCGAAGCCCAAGCCCAAAACGAGGAAAGCTGATACCTTGAGCTGCACACAGCTGACATCAGCTGTTCTTTTGTTTAGGGTTTAGGGTTTAGGGTTTAGGGTTTAGGGTTTAGGGTTTAGGAGGGTTTAGGGTACCAGGCCCAGCGTAGCCGTGGCGTGGTGGCGGCGCGCTGCCGCCATGCGCTGCTGGCCTCGGAAGCAATGGCCCAGGAGGCGAGCTTTTCTGGTGTAGTTGGACAAGGGGTTTTCCGAAAACAGGTACCCTCTTTTGGGGGGTTCCTATACAATAAGGATTCTGGGATTTGGGTTATATTAGGGGTACCCCCTACTTTTGTTGAATGCCCGCAAGGAAGCAATTTGCTGTGTAGCTGGCCCCCTAAACCCTAAACCCTAAACCCTAAACCCTAAACCCTAAACCCTAAACCCTAAACCCTACACCCTAAGCCCTAAACCCTAAACCCTTCTGGCGCTTGTTTTGGTTTCCGCCATCCTGCCGGCAGGTCTTGGAGGCCTGGCCAGCTTATGTTGCCTTTGCTTCGGGAATACTTGGGAATTAGGGTTTAGAGTTTAGGGTTTAGGGTTTAGGGTTTAGGGTTTAGGGTTTAGGACCTAGGGTTACAAAAAAAGCTTTTGGGTACTACAGTTCTCCAGAAACAGCTAAACTTTTCATTTTCTAGGGTTCCAAGTTCAGTATAGTTTGGTGGTGCTTTTAGGCTTCGGGGTTAAGGGCTTATATGGCTTCTTGGCTTAGGGTCCAGGATTTCAGGTTGTTTTTTTTTTCTTTTTTTGGGGGGGGGGGGGCCCTAGTGTCGCAAGATCCATAAACCCGAAAGGGGTGCTGCTGACAGTTGAAAAACCTAAACCCTAAACCCTAAACCCTAAACCCTAAACCCTAAACAGTCTAGGGTGCTGCTTGTGATGGAGCCCTTCCGGAGATCAAGGCAGGGCTTCGAAGCCTCCCCACCGCTGCAAGCCCTTTAGGGTTTAGGGTTTAGGGTTTAGGGTTTAGGGTTTAGGGTTTAGGGTTTAGGGTTTAGGGTTTTAGGGTTTAGGGTTTGGGGTGCAGGGTCCAAGCCAAACTGTCCTAAAGCGTGTCCTCCGTCAACTGAAGCAGCAACAGCTTCAGTAGACGTGAGCGGTTTACGGCTCCTGAAACTCGTAGGGTCCACCAGTTTCGAATGGCCCTGGAGAATGCAAAGCTAATCACGAGACACAGGCCGAGATCCCCACAAGCCCTAAACCCTAAACCCTAAACCCTAAACCCTGAACCCATTGTTGTCAAGCTCAAGGCCCTAAGCCTTCAATAACCATCGCTTCCCATCAATTCCTCATACACCAAAATCCCCCCCAAGCCCAACAGCCCTAAGTCCTCACAACCGAATGGCCAGACCCTAAACCCTAAACCCCAAATGCCAACCCCCTCCCCGAACAAAAACATCCCTAAACCCTAAACCCTAAACCCTAAGCCCTAAACCCTAAACCCTAAACCCTAAACCCTAAACCCTAAACCCTAAACCCTAAACCCTAAACCCTAAACCCTAAACCCTAAACCCCCCAAGAAAGACCAAAAGCAAAAGCAGGCGGCTTTGGAGGATCCCGATGCCTTCCCCAAGCTGGCGGAAACGCTCAGCCTGTGCCGAGACCGACTCCCAGTCAGGGCTTTCAGGGATTGTTTAGGGTTTAGGGTTTAGGGTTTCAGGCTCGTGCCCCTAGGGTTGTGCCCGGAAAGGTTCCCCTTAAGATACTCCTAATATGGCCACCCTAAACCCGAAACCCTAAACCCTAAACCCTAAACCTGGCCCTTATACTACCTCAAGGATCTTGAAGGAAGGGTCCCTAAACCCCAAGGTACAGCCGCAAGGGTCGAAGGGATAATCCCCCGATTTACAGTAACCATAACCGCGAGAGAAGAGGGTTTAGGGTTTGGGGTTTGGGGTTTAGGGTTTAGGGTTTAGGGTAGCCAACCCCCCCAAAAAGGCTACCCCGATTATAATATGGTTTCTGGGCTACCAAGTTGGGGCTTACAGGGCTTATCACAGGGCTTGTGGGGCTTGCGGGGCTTTACAGGGTTTTGAGATAGTGACTGTTTCATAGGGTGGAATCGTAGGGCTTATCAAGTTGAGGCTGTGGGGCGCATGGCTCAAGTTCAAAGGAACATAGGGTTCAGAGTTTGGGCATTTGGGGATATTTGTGGTGAGAGAAGAGGGTTTAGGGTTTAGGGTTTAGGGTTTAGGGTTTAGTGTTTAGGGTTTAGGGTTTAGGGTTCAGTCCGTGTGCCGCAAAAGTTCGGGAGTTGGTCCTTGGGCATATAGGGGTTTACGATGTTAAGGGTGCCTTGTTGGGGTCGTTAATTTCAGGTGGTCCTTCTATTTCGGGTCTATCTCAGGGGTCCCCGATTTTGGTAAACCCCCGTATGCAGGGAGCTAAATGGGAGTTGGTACGAGGCTCTGCTAAGAATCTTTAAAGACACTTCAGGCTTTGGTGGTTTGCTGGTGACATGAGTCCTGACCCCGAACAAGAAGAAAACTGCCCTAAACCCTAAACCCTAAACCCTAAACCCTAAACCCTAAACCCTAAACCCTAAACCCTAAACCCTAAACCCTAAACCCTAAACCCTAAACCCTAAACCCTAAGCTGCCAGTTCTTTCAGTCCAAGCCTTCAGGGCGAAAAGAGCCTTTGGAACGCATTGGAGCCTCTTCTGCCATTTGCTTGAGACCTCCCTCGAAACCCTAAACCCTAAACCCTAAACCCTAAACCCTAAACCCTAAATTGCCCTTACAGAAGAATATTTTTTGGGGGCTCTAAAGCAAATACATAGTAGTCTTGGGGGGCGGGGTCTGCCTGAAATCGCCAGGAGTCTGCAGAAGCCAGTGGCGACCTTGGCTGCTGGGATGCAGGGGTTTAGGGTTTAGGGTTTAGGGTTTAGGGTTTAGGGTACAAATAAAAAACATCGACGCGTAAGTCCAGGCAGGAGGGTGCGTCGTCCCAGTACATAGCATTGAGTTCGAACAATCTCCAACTCCAGCTTAGGGTTTTAGGGTCTAGTGATTGGTAGCTTTTGGTTCCAAACTGCGAGCGAGCCTTCATCCCAGCCGAAGAGACGCTTCCGCGCGCAAAGGCCCGCAAGCCTTGGGCATTCCCACACCCCTCAAACCTACTGCAATAGCCTGAGCCTCAAACCGCCCGAAGCCTCAGAGCCTACACGCTCGGATGGCTCAATCTCATCATCGGAGAAGGCCATACCCCAAGAGCTTACAGCCCGAATAAGTTCGCCCCAAATCACAAAGAAGCTGCAGCGCAGAGGTCTCATGGATCCGGAACCCTAGATCCTTCTGGTAAGGGTTCAGGGCGCAGGCTTGACCTCCTCTGCCCCCTTTACTAAGGCTGGGTTGGGAGCCTTGGCCGCAGAAGTGGAAGAGGGTAGTCGCCTTCGTTCGCCCAACGCCCCAAGGCCTTTAGCATGTTGGCTCGAAAGGTCTGGGGTAGGAAAGAGATTCTGTAACTTTCAGTATGAGGGTCTTGCTTCTGAAGAGCTTTCTGAGCATCAAGGCGCATCTCGGCATGTAAGAACTGCGCCAAGTAACTTAAGTGCTTTCAACAGGCTACTTTTCGACCCATCTAACCCCCAAAAACCCCCTGCCCCAATACTGCTATAAGTACAAATGCCCGAGACCCCTGACCACGGGCTGCCCATGCGCTCGTGAGAAGCAGCCAAGGAAGCGCGACGCGTTCCTGGAGCCACTACTGCCGTCCAGCGTGCGGGAGGCAAACCGGGGCAGAGGAAGGGGTTTAGGGTTTAGGGTTTAGGGTTTAGGGTTTAGGGTTTAGGGTTTAGGGTTTAGGGTTTAGGGTTTAGGGTTTAGGGTTTAGGGCTCAGATTCGCAGATCGGAGGCGTTTCTTGGCCTTCGAGGGATTTCGGAGCCTTGGGGTTTGGGATTCACTTGCGCTTGACATCCGAAGACATGACTTGGCTTTTGCATGTGGCCGGTTGTCAAAATTATGATCCCTTTTGGGGTACCCTAACTTAGTAGTAGAGTAGGTAACCTTTAACCTTTTTGGGTTAATATAATCCCCTTATATTCCCAAAGGTTAACCTTTAAAACCCCTAGGTACTGGACAACTGAGCTTTTGGGGTACCCTAAATACTAGGTGCCGTATTCCAAGAGGGATCCAAAAAGGGACCATGATTTTGACCACCCACCCATGTGTCTCTGTGGATGTTCCCATGCTTAAGCTCGCAGCTCTCCACCAACCGAGCCCCGGAACCCTAAACCCTAAACCCTAAACCCTAAACCCTAAACCCTAAACCCTAAACCCTAAACCCTAAACCCTAAACCCTAAACCCTAAACCCTAAACCCTAAACCCTAAACCTCTCCTGTGTGCCCTCAATCATACGCCCTCCGCCTTCAGCTTGCAGCCTCTAGTTCTTGCCTTGCCATGCCACCACTGCCGCCGAGCCATGGCTTCACAAACCTAGTGGATCTAGGGTTTAGGGTTTCGGGTTTCGGGTTTAGGGTTTAGGGTTCGGGGTTTAGGGTTTAGGGTTCGGGGTTTAGGGTTTAGGGCTTAGGGTTTAGGGTTTAGGGGTTAAGGTTGGGTACTTGAGGTGCGCGGGTGCGTATGCTTAGGAAGCCTTGCTCGCGCAGGTCGTGCTCAAGTCGCAGCCCGGCGACGTTCTCAAGCTGAAGACAAGCAGAGGCCGTAGAGTCGTTGACTTAGAACCCTAAACCCTAAACCCCTAAACCCCTAAACCCCTAAACCCCTAAACCCCTAAACCCCTAAACCCCTAAACCCCTAAACCCTAAACCCTAAGCCCTAAACCCTAAACCCTAAACCCTAAACCCCTTGCCCCTAAACCCTAAACCCTAAACCCTAAGCCCTAAACCCTAAACCCTAAACCCTAAATCTAGTAGCTGAGGTTAACCTGGGTACTCAGCAACTAGGATGAACAGGGTTCAAGGTTCCTGTGTTCATGAGTTTAGCCTTTTGTGGGCTCTTGTTCAGGCCGAAGGCTTCGTGGTTAAGGGCTTGTCTCCAATGACCTCCCTCCGTACACCGCCGGAGCCCAAAGCTCAAAGCTCATGGCCCATATCCCAAAAGCCCCAAGACCCAGGCACTGGGCCGGAAACACCCAAAAAAGGTCCTACCCCCCCCCCCCCTTAACCCTAAACCCTAATACCCTAAACCCCAAAAGTTCCTAAGCCCTGAACTCTAACCGCCCGATGCAGGCTGGCACGTCCTCCGTGTGGAGGATGTCATGCTTGATCTGCGGGTTCAGCGGAGAGATCAAGGCATTTTGCAGGGGTCTTCCGGCTTAGGAGTTAGGACTTGAGTGTTGAAGGGCTTGCTGAAGATGTGTAGTACACTGCCTGGACCCCTAAAATTTGCTGTAAGCCGAACTTAAACACACACCAAGCCCCACTCACAAACAGGCGAGGTGCTGGAACGAGGCTTCCAGAACAAGACCTACGCAGCCAGCAGCTTAAGAGCTGGGGGAGACCTTGGGGTTTAGGGTTTAGGGAGCGGGGGTTGCTGAGTTTACTGTCCAGGATCTGGGGAGTTTGCGGCTGATCAGCACAGCTTTCTGCAAATGCGTCTGAACCTCTCGAGGTCTGCGTGCCAATCGTCTAAATTCTGGCATGCTGGCAACAGTACTTTGTGAGTTTCGCCGCGTACCCTACATCCGCTGACCATGAGAGCTCCGTGTTTCTGGCATCTTCCCTGTCTTTCTGGCGCGAACCCTTTTGACGTCCTTACTTGTAGGGGCCAAACGAACCCTAAACCCCAAACCCCAAACCCCAAACCCTAAACCCTAAACCCTAAACCCCCTGCACCCGAAAACCTCAAGCCTAAGCCCACCGGAGCAAGGTGGAAACCATGGGGTGCCAGATGAACCAGGCGGACTCAGAGAGGATGGAAGGCAGGGGAGACAGCGCTGGTAGGATTTAGAGGCTATGGGGTTTAGGGTTTTTAGGGTTTAGGGTTTAGGGGTTAGGGTTTAGGGTTTAGGGTTTAGGGCTCAGGGCTTAGGGTTTAGGGTGTGCGAATGCGCAAGTAGGCCTGCGAGCTCCGAAAATGGGCAGGCAAGCGTGCATGTCTGGAGACGGGTTTTATGTGTGGTGCACTCTTCCCGCGTCATTGTCGTTGTTCAAATCAAAACGGGCTTTGGGTTTAGGGTTCAGGGTTTAGGGTTGAAGGTTTAGGGTTTACTCCTGCTCTGCATCCCCGACCCCAACAGTATGTTTTCACTGTGGGACCCTCATTACTGTGGTGCACCCCTCCCATAAACCAAACAGTTGACAATCAAGATACCCCTCTTTGGTGCATCCTTGTCGTACTGGAGAAGGTTTAAGAGGACCTTTCCTGGACCCCTCCCTGTTTAGGGTTTAGGGTTTAGGGTTTAGGGTTTCACACTGGCAAAGTTGACTTTGCAGAGGGGAGTAGGGGGTGGGGCCGCTGCAGGGCTTCGGGAAGAGGCCCATCGGGCCTTACACTGCTTTCAGAGAGGGATGAGGGCCAAAGGCCCATGGTAAACCCTAAACCCTAAACCCTATACCCTAAACCCTAAACCCTAAACCCTAAACCCTAAGGACGGCAAGACCTCTGATCAGCAGGATGCTCGACCGTAAGAGACTCGAAGCTCACCGCAGTCACTGTCTAGGGTTCTACGGGTTCCTGCCCCCAAGAAAACCGCAGGCCTAGGATCCATAGCTACCCTAAACCCTAAACCCTAAACCCTAAACCCTAAACCCTAAACCCTAAACCCTAAACCCTAAACCCTAAACCCTAAACCCTAACCTTTGCCCGCCCTGAAGGCCAGCTCATGGCAGCAGGCTTGCGACCGGCTGCGGCCGAGGTGTGCGGTTTAGGGTTTAGGGGTTAGGGTTTGGGGTTTATTGAGGAAAGACCTTTGGGGTAGAGGGCTCTTTGTTGGCCATGCGGAACGAGGATTCACGAAGCGATTCCCGAAGGTGGCGAACGACCCACGTTGCTTTCAGCTCTGTCTCAGTTCCAGCAGGGGCAATTTCTACCCCAACCTCTGGCCAACCTAACGCCCAAGCACGCCAGCACCACCCCCTCTTGTTCTGGCTTTAAAGCCACGAACAGTCTCAAGCCCCCCCCCGCCAAAAATCCTCAACCTTAAACCCAAGATCCCAAACTTGGAACTCAACCGTTGCAATGAGGACGACGGCGGACCCCCGCTCCCCCAACAAACACAAAACAACGAAGGGCTCTCCCTCCCCCCCCCCCCCCCCCCCCCCCCCCCCCCTCCCGCCCCCGCCCCCCCCCCCGCCCCCCACAGCGCATGGTTCGGCTGAGGCTTTGGCCGGGGTTATTTGGGTTGCAGGATGTGGTGGTTTGGAGTGAGTGTGACTTGCTTTGGTGATTTGGGGATTTCGCATGCGACTGCTGAGAGGAGGACCCGGATGTCATCGTGCTCAACACCTGCTCCATCCGTGACAAGGCTCTCTAGGGCTTTCGCTGTGACTTGAGAGCATGCCGACCCCAAAATGGATGTATAACTTGAAAGCTAGCAGGTACAGTAGCCACGCTACTCAGACTAAGAAGACTGAAGTTTGCACTCCCAACAGCCCGAACATCAACATCCTTGAGCTCTAGAGTCAGGCTCTCAAGGTGGGAGAGCTGGTGCTCAGACCCTAACCCCCATCGCCCCTTTGTAGACACCGTGCACGCTGCGGTCCTGTCACACGCGCTGCCCGCTGCACGCCCACCTCTTGGTCAGGCGGAGAAGAGGGTCTATGCACGCTTCTGGGCTCCAACTAGTTCTAGATTCTAGATTCTGGGCTTCGGGCACCAGGGTTTAGGGGTTGAACGTTTTAGGGTGGGTTGGGCGCCTTAAGCCCGAAGTCACTGAAACCCTTGAACGTGCCAAACCAACCCGGGCTTAGGGGCACAAGCCCTGTGATGCAACGTGCAACCTTGAACCCTGCTTGTTGCCCTGAAATATCTTGCGACCCGAAATCTCTATTTCGACCCTGAGCCCCCAAAGGTTTGGACCCGCACCTGCAGCGCAAACGCCGGGGGGAGGACGTGACCATCGTGGTCAGCGGGCACCCGGGCGTCAGGTTGGAGTTTTTGGTTTTCAAGAATTCAGACAGACTTGTGGAGAAGCCAAGGTATGCATCTTCAACCTTGAGCCTAACCCTAAAGTAACAAGTCTAAGCCCTGCCAGTGCTTGCTTAGCCTCTGGAAAATGGGAGTGCGCCTGCAGTTGTTGTGTAGCAGTCGTAGAGGGGGAGTGGTAAGGGGAGGGGGAGAAGCAGAAGCCGTCGTCGTCGCTGTGGTGGTGTGGGTGGGAATTAGTACACGAGCAATATGATCTGCATTGGCTCAACAGCTGCTCTCTCTGCCAGCTTAAACCTGGCACCCGTGCCCCAAACCCTAAACCCTAAACCCTAAACCCTAAACCCTAAACCCTAAACCCTGAGGTGCGTGGCGCAGCAGGAGGGGGAGGGGCTGCTCAGCGCCGTCCCCGAGGCCGGGAATAACTGCGGCCGTGGCCGTGATCGAACGCCTTAACTACTATTGGGGTTTGGGGTTTAGGGTTTAGGGTTTAGGGTTTAGGGTTTAGGGTTTAGGGCTTAGGGCTTAGGGCTTAGGGCTGAATTAGGGCTTAGGGCTTAACGTAGTGCTTCGGGTTACTAACTACTATTTGCTTAAGTCGGTAGGCCCTTGGAACATTTTTTGTATTTTCTCTTGTTAATTTAAGAGGACTATATTTAGGACAGGAATATTTTTCAGAGGGCGTTAAGAGCCATCCTAGTTAAGAAGCCCCCCAAAATTTTCATGATTCTTCCTTGTAAGGGCAATGTAGGGATTATCTTTTTTTTTGGGGGGGGGGGCTCTTAAGCACATAGTAGTTAAAGCTCTCGACAGCCCTAGACCTTGTTGGTCTGAGACCGGGTGTATCACCGCAAAGGGGTGCGACAACAAGTTCCAAATTACGAGCTGTTCTGGTGCTGTTCATAAACAGGAAGCGGGTTCTGGACCCGGGGTATTTTGTTTAGGATTCTGGGCTTATCGGCCTGACATGCGTGGTGGCTATGTTTCAGGACGACGCAGACTCTTAGCACCGTGCCAAAATGTGTGCTTAGAGGCCCGGCTTCTTCGCACTCGTCGTGTGCGCAATCCATTTTGCCCAAACCCTTAAACCCTAAACCCTATACCCTAAACCCTAAACCCCTAAACCCACATTGGAACCTGGTATCCCTGAACCGCAGATCCTTCCCAGCTTTGAGTGTGTTGCGCTTCAATGTGTCGAAGGTTTGCATTCCTTGCAGTCATGTTGAGAACTCCCAGAGTCCCAAAGAACTCCTCCCCGAGCCCCAAAGCTTGAGATGAATGTGAAACGAGCATAGGTTGAGAGAGCGAGAAGAGCGCATGAATAAGGCTTGCAAAAAGCCAATGAAATGAGGAGTTCGGGGCCACGTGCTGGGTGGGTTGTGGAGTCACGACTGGTGTCAGTTCGGGATGAGATTGAGTAGACCAAAACCTACCCTAAACCCTAAACCCTAAACCCTATACCCAAAACCCCAAACCCTAAACCCTAAACCCAAAGCTCCGTGTTAAAGCAGACCTTATGGGAGCCTCACCTCCGCGCAGGTGGACGTCGTGGTCGGACCGCAGTACGCCAATCGTCTGGCCGACGTGCTGAGTGAGTCGCTGCAAGGCCTTTAGGGTTTAGGGTTTAGGGTTTAGGTTTAGGACAGGGCTTAGAAGTTTAGTGCTACGGGTTAAGGTATCATGAGTTTAAGTTTCAAGGAGTAGGGCAGGGGTTTGCGGGTCAGCCTGCTCCGCTTAAACCCTAAACCCTAAACCCCAAACCCTAAACCCTAAACCCTAAACCCGAAACCCGAAACCCGAAACCCGAAACCCTGTTTCTGCGAGAGGCGGTCAGGTCTGCGCCACGGCAGATGCCCGAATCATGGAGGACGTCACGATGCCAAACAGGCCCCGCTATCCCTTTTAGGGTCTAGGGTTTAGGGTTTAGGGTGTAGGGTTTTTTTAGGGTTTAGGGTGTTTTTCTCCTTCGCTCCCGCCCTCGCGCTCTCACCTCACTCTCACGTTCACTCTCACGTTCACTCTCATGTCCGTACTCGCGTCTGTAGGGGCACGCGAAGTTGCGCCTTGATTGTTTTGGCATCTTTGAGGGTGCCAGGCTTTCACCAAACCCACAAGAGGCCCCAAGACTCCCCCAAAGCCGCCGAAAGCCCCAGGCACCGATTCCTTCAAAGGAAAGGTCCTGAGCCGAAACTAACCTAGGAGGCCCTTGGGACATTTCAGAGTTCCCCTTCTTGGGCTCAAGAGGATCATATTCAGGAATACTTTTCAGAGGGCGGCTTTTTCGGGGGGCGTAGAAGTTTTGAAGGCCGAGGTTCCTTGAGGTGCACTCCTCCTCAGCTGAAGGGTTTAGAGTTTAGGGTGTTTAGGGTTTTTAGTGTTTTTAGGTTTTTTGGGGTTTTTGGGTTTTTAGTGTTTTTAGGGTTTTTAGGGTTTATAGGGTTTCTAGTCTAAGGTTTAGAACAGGCAGTCCAGCACCTCTGCCTGGGTGAATGTGATCTATGGCTGTCGCGGGCTGAGTCTTACAGAGAGAAGCGGTAAGCCTTGTGAACCTCATTCCGTTCATTCTTCGTCTTACTCGGTAGGACCTTGGAACATTTTTAAATTCCTTTACTGGGTTTAAGAGGATCATATTCTGAAATTTTTCACAGGGTTCTAAGGGCCATACTAGCTTAGTATTAGTAGGAGTATCATTACTATTAGTTCGTAGTGGTGGTAGACTAGTAAGACCAGGAGTGGCAGCGGTACTGGGAGAAATGCCCGGCGTCTTGCTCTCCGCTCTCCCTACCGCTGACTCCGATCCCGCTCCTCCCCCCCGACATCGATTACTCCCCTGGCATGTGTCGCTTGTTTGTTTTTTTCATTGGGGTCGGGGGGGCAGCGAGAGGGAGAGGAGCAGGGGCAGGTGGGAAGCGAGAACCCGGGAAAGGCGCCAAGAGAAGAGGGCGGCTAACCTTCAACATCTCCGGAGCAGTCAATATACCCCTTCCAAGCACCAGACCTTGGACCTGGGATGTTCCCCCCCAGTACTAACGGCTCCTCAATAGGGATTATAGTACCCTGAACCCTCAAAAGCGTTTCATTCGGATTCAGGACTTGCCCCTTCAGACCCTAGACACTAGACCCTAGACCCTAGACCCTAGACCCTAAACCCTAAACCCTAAACCCTAAACCCTAGTTTGGGGCTCTAAAAAGGGTACCGAGGCAACGAGCGCTGCTCCTACTGCGTGGTGCCCGCCACCCGGGGCTCGGAGCAGAGCCGACCCATGGAGGCAGTGAAGCGCGAGGCTGGCCAGGGCGGCTTTGGGGTTTAGGGTTTAGGGTTTAGGGTTTAGGGTTTAGGGTTTAGGGTTTAGGGTTTAGGGTTAAGAGTTAGGGTTTAGGGTTTAGGGCTACTGGGACCCAGAGTGGCCCTTATTTCCTTTTTTAGGGTTTAGGGTTCCCTTGTAAATCCCTTGGGTACAAATTGTTCCTAGGTTACCCCTGGGTCCAGTTGGGGTTTCAGCAGGGATTCTGGGGGAGTTTCGGTTCAGGAGGGGATGAGGTTGGGATGTTCCCCCTCCTACTAAATAGGGATGATAGTACACCCCCCCCCCCCCCCCTATTGTAGTTCTTGTTAGGGACCAAACCCGAAACCCGAAACCCTAAACCCTAAACCCTAAACCCTAAACCCTAAACCCTAAACCCTAAACCCTAAACCCTACATGTTAGTATAAGGGGGAACATCCCAAGGCTCGGCTTAGGACTTATAGGACTTGCAGGTACAGGTTCCGAAGACATTCTTGGCATCTTCCTGATGGGTGGTCAAAAATATGGTCCCTTTTGGGGTACCCTAGATTTTTAGGTGCCGTATTTCAATAGGGATCCAAAAAGGGGACCATAATGTTGACAGCCACCCAGATGAGTGTTACATTCTTTCTTGTTTCCACTTCTGTTCTAATCCGCACGTTAAAATGTATCTTAAGCATTACGATCGATTCTCTCAAGAAAAGCTCAGGGTTTGAGTTTGGGTTGCTGTTGACACAATGAGGGCCCATGCTCGCATGTAGCCGGCTCTGCAGAAAATGGGGCTTTACGAGAATAGAGGGCCCTTAATATAGTCCCCAAATATTCGGATCCCCTTATAGTAAGTACCCCAATCAGGTACCCCCTAATATTGTAAACTTCGCAAACTCTCAAACGTGTGAGAAAACCTAAAGAGTCTTAACTGCGAGGTGTCGCAGCTGACTTCTGAAGGCTACCGGGAGGTCACCCTCCTAGGCCAGCGGCATTCCTAAACCCTAAACCCTAAACCCTAAACCCTAAACCCTAAACCCTAAACCCTAAACCCTAAACCCTAAACCCTAAACCCTAAACCCTAAACCCTAAACCCTAAACCCTAAACCCTAAACCCTAAACCCTAAACCCTAAACCCTAAACCCTAAACCCTAAACCCTAAACCCTAAACCCTAAACCCTAAACCCTAAACCCTAAACCCTAAACCCTAACTAAACCCTAAACCCTAAACGGAAAGCTTCGTATCTTTGTGGCTGTTGGGCGCCCCTGCACTCGGGTCCCAGAAAGCAAAGCCACCCCCTGCTCGAAAGCCCTGCTTCGAGAACCTCCGTGCTCACCCACCTGCCCCTCCTCCGCCAGCAAACGCTAAGCCCTAAACCCTAAACCCTAAACCCTAAACCCTAAACCCTAAACCCTGAACGACCAGGCCAAAACATCGACGCCTGGGGCCGAGACCTTGAGCCGAGGAGGCGGAGTGACGGGTTGGGAGTGGGTGTGTCAGGGTATAGGGTTTAGGGTTTAGGGTTTAGGGTGTAGGGTTTAGGGTTTAGGGTTTTGGGTTATTTTAGGGTGTAGGGTTTAGGGTTTAAGGTTTCAGGGTGTCGGAGGTTCCCTTCTTGGGTTCAAGAGGGTCAGATGTAGGAATATCTTTCAGAGGGCTCTCAGGGCCCAACCTAGGTGCCATTCATCCCCAGCCGTCAGCTCCAAACCCAGAACTTTGGCACCCTAAACCCTAAACCCTAAACCCTAAACCCTAAACCCTAAACCCCAAACCCTAAACCCCAAAACCCTAAAGCCCGGAATCTTCAACCCAAACCTCCGACCGCAGAGCCCTCAAACTTCCAACCCTTGCCGATACAAGAGCTAAATCCTAAATCCTAAATCCTAAACCCTAAACCCTAAATCCCTAAACCCCTAAACCCCTAAACCCCTAAACCCCTAAACCCTAAACCCTAAACCCTAAACCCTAAACCCTAAACCGTAAGCCCTAAACCCTAAACCCTAAACCCTAAACCCTAAACCCTAAACCCTAAACCCTACGCACCTCCACGGGCTACGGAGGAGCTTTGCGGAGCTGATACGCTACGTCGGGGGCACGAAGGGCCTCGAGCGGCTTCGGTTCTTGACGTCGCACCCCAGGCAAGTGGTGGGTTTGGGGTTTAGGGTTTAGGGTTTAAGGTTCAGGGTTTAGGGTTTAGGGTTTAGGGGTTCAGGGTTTTAGGGTTTTAGGGCTTTAGGGTTTTAGGGCTTTAGAGTTTTAGGGTTTTAGGGTTTTAGGGTTTTAGGGTTTTAGGGTTTTGGGGTTTTAGGGTTTTGGGTTTTAGGGTTTTAGGGTTTTAGGGTTTTAGGGTTTTAGGGTTTTAGGGTTTTAGGGTTTTAGGGTTTCAGAAGAATTGAGGGCTTAGCGTAGTTCTATAGGGCTCTTTGTCTTTTGTTTGCGTGGTTGGATCTGCACGACTGTCGAAACCCTTTTTGGGTTTTGGGTTTTGGTTCCGCCCTTGCTCTGTGGAAAGTGCGTGCACTGCATGGCCAGGTACATTTCGGACGAGCTCATCCACACTGTGAGGGCATTCCAGCTGCCATATTGGGTGTGCCATTGTTTTGGGGTCACAGATTGGGGTTTAGGCTGCCACGTAAGCCGAGGATGTTGACGCAGTTTGCGAACAATTTCACATCCCGCACCACGGCTGCAGCTTTGGGTGTTACAGTGTTGGCCCAGTAGTTCTCAACTTAGTTCAACTGCATGTGGAGCAAAGGGATGCAATTAGAGATGGCCAATGAGATGCAAGCAGCATTCGCGCAACCCTTCAATCTCACTTCATTGGTGGGGTACCCGTAGCTGGGAGAGTTTTGGGGATGCTCAGAGCGGGACTGCCGTGAACCTCTTCTTTCGGCTGACCCCCCCCCCCCCGCCTTGGGATGTCCACCCGAATACTAACAGTCCCTTATAGGGATTTCAGCACCCCCTATGATAATCCCTACTTGTATTAAGGACTGTTAGTATAAGGGGGGGACATCCCAACCCCACCCATCCCCCCAACAGGCCTCATTCCTATCTTCCTGCTACTTCTCACGACACCAGCAGAACATTCCATGGGAGAGCCCCGGCAAACGAAAGGAAGATTGAACTGCCTGCGGTTTTGAACAAAAGACCTGAGGCTTTCGTAATATAGGAGTCGGAATAACTACCAATAGCACTACCTTTTTATCCCTCTATAAGTTATCCTAGAATAACCCCCCCCAAAACCCTATTCTAATGTTTCAAGGGCCCCTAGAGTACTTTGCGCCCAAAGACGTGACAAGGTTCCAGTCTGGGGATGATGACGTTCTCCGACGCATGGAGCGAGGCTACACCGCGGAACGATACAGGCAGGCTTGGGTTTGCTCAGGAACCCTGAACCCTGAGCCCGAAACCCTAAACCCTAAACCCGGAACACTGAACCCTGAACCCTGAACCCTAAAAAAACTGCCTTTGAAAGTTTAGGGAGCCGGTCGGGTTTATTTTGAAGCCGCACGCCCCTAAGCCCTGTCAACCCTAAGGCGGCCGTGAAATGCCACGTACAAAGCGCTGGGGAGAGGGTTACTTCGGTTGGCAGTGGCTGCTCACTGAATTCGCCTCGGCTTCCTGCCGACAAGCGTTTGGAACAAGCAGACACGGATCCGGTCTCCTTCCCCTCACCCAACCCAAATTGTGACGCACCCCCCCCCCCCCCCCCCCCCCCCCCCCCCCCCGGCGCCCTGTGGGACCCCCCCCATCGCTTGGCTGCAAACCGATGCTGTGGGGAGCCCTTGCCTGGACCTCTCTCCCTGTGAAACCCGTTTGGGATCTGGAACTGCCCCCCCCCCCGCCCCCTTCCCCTTTTTTGTTGAGGTCCTCTTTCCTCCTTTCCTGTGGGCCGGTCCGGCTGCCGAGGCGGCGCGCGCAATTAAATTGAGCCTTCTGAGAAGGACGATCATCCTTCCTGGTTCTTTGATGCCGGCTCTTTTCTCGAGATGCGAGATGGAACAAACATGTTATCATCAGCACGGCCTTTGCACTTGTTTTCCTCGAACTCCATCAGCTCCCCTGCCCTGTATGTCCTGCATGTATGGAGGCTCCAAAGCAACCCACAGCAATTCTCAACAGCTTGACGCAACGCTTTTGTAGCGTTTAGTGGATGACTGTTCGGGCCGACAAGACGTTGATGCTATTTGCCACCAGCCCCTTCTTTAATGCATGCGATGCCCGTCCTCCTACTTTGCAAAGCACAAGCACGGAACCTCCAAGTGGGGTACGGGGCAGACGGCGGCGAAGATTAAGTGGTAGGGCTTCCTCTTGCATTTACTCTGCAGCACTGCGAACATTCCGAACCGTTGTGCGAGGAGGCCTGGCTTCAAGAGGTTCTGTTTTTGGGAGTTGATTTTTTTTGTGGATTGTTCGGGATGTTGTTGATTTTTTTGTGTAGTGTTCGGGATGTTGTCAAATAAGCCTGACTGAAATCACATTTTTTGAGCTCGGCTGCGCGTACCAGAACTACTCCGTTGTGAATGCCCCCGAACCCTATGAATTACTGTTGACGGTTTCTAGGGGTCATGGGCGGTAGGGTCGGGGAGCGTGGAATAGGTCAGGGCTGCAACATTTCCCCTGCGCTTGTGTCATGATTGAGCCAGTAGACGTCTCCTGTCTTGCTCCAGGCAGATCGTCCGCAAGATCCGCAAGGAAGTCCCAAATGCCACTTGGTGCACAAGTTGCATGCTGCCTGTGAGCAAAGCATCCCAGTCAGCATTATGTTTTATGATGCTGCCATCCCATCAGTTCTTGTACTTTCCACGTCGTTGCTGATCTTCTACTACCTGCATTGTGCCATGCATTGTTCCATATTGCTCCTCATGTTGGTATCATTTTAGACGTCATGGCTGTTGCCCTGCTGGGTTGTCGCCATCATTGCTGCCATGCCGCAGAGTCTGAAAACCCTGTGCCCATCCGCTGGAGCACCGTAAGCTCTGAAGACGAGCACATGAAACTTCTCCCCTAAACCCTAAACCCTAAACCCTAATCTCTAAGCCCTAAACCCCAAACCCCAAACCCCAAACCCTAAACCCTAAACCCTAAACCTTAAACTCAAGCCGAACCCCCCCCGAACCCAAACTCTGAGTCCAAAGCCCTACGCCCGAACGACCCTGCGGCGGCTCCCAAAGTCGGGGTTTACGAAAATAGGGGACACCGAAAAGGTACCCCTATTTTGCCCTAAACCCTAAACCCTAAACCCTAAACCCTAAACCCTAAACCCTAAACCCTAAACCCTAAACCCTAAACCCTAAACCCTAAACCCTAAACCCTAAACCCTAAACCCTAAACCCTAAACCCTAAACCCTAACTAGTCCCGGGGGGCGGCGTGCCAACATCGCCCCCGAAACTTCTGCCAAAGCATGCACCCCACATCAGGCAGGACTCTCGGCTGATGCCATTGTGGGATTTCCAGGAGAGCCGGGGGCTCAGTAGGGTTTAGGGTTTAGGGTTTATAGGGTTTAGGGTTTTCAGTAGGCTCGCTGTTTCGAGGGGTTGACAGGCGAGATGGCTTTCGGCTTTCCAGGGGTTTGTTCTTGAAAGCAGTAAATGGGCCGGTATGTCGACTAATTAATCCCAGACCCTCACTTTGGAGTTTTGGGCATCCATGTAGCTCCCCAAGGTACACGGTTCCTTGTCTGACTGGGGAATAGTAGGTCGCTAGGATTAGTACAGTACATCAACAATGCAACATCTTTTCGGCACTTACAGTATGTACCCAAAGAGGACGCCAATCTGGCGGACTGATGGGATTTCTGGCCAGATTCTAGCTTGCTTTCGATCCGCGGCGCCATGGCAATGGCTCCGGTGCAGGTGTGCATTCTCTGCCCCAATGGATCTTGCACAGAGGTGCTTGTCAAGCCCGGCACAACGGTTTCAGAGATCATAAGCGATGAAGCTTTAAATTTCAAGCTCTCAAAAGGCTACGGCTCGCGTTTGGTATCTGAGACTGCAGAAGTTCTGGAGCCTGAAAGCAAAGTCTGGGACCCTCAGGTCATGACCCTGGTCCGTTTCAAAGACATCATCCAAACTGCAGCGAGAACCTCAGGTGAGGAGCTGGTAATGGGTTGAAATCCCGATGGGTACAGTTCACGTCAAGAGCTCAGCCTTCAGTTTCTGTAGAGAGCTTCAAGAAGTGAACATCCCCAGCTCGGTGGCCAGAACTCAGGAGCGTGCCTTTCAGGGCTGTGTAGCTCTGCAGCACGTGGAGATCCCGGACTCGGTGACTAGCATTGGCGAAGAAGCCTTCGTGTTATGCAGTGCCTTGGAGACCATCCAGATTGGCAACTCTGTGGCAAGTGTTGGGCATCGCGCGTTCTATTCCTGCGCTGCCTTGAAGAATGTGGAGATTCCAGATTCGGTGACTAGCATTGGCGGCTGGGCATTCGAGTCATGCAGTGCCTTGGAGACCATCCGGATTCCCAACTCCGCAAACTGTGGCATGGGGGTGTTCCATGGATGCCCGTGGCAGCACCGAGGCAAAGGCAAAAACACCAGGGCAAGGGCAAACAAGGGCAAAGCCAAAGGTGCTAAAGGCAAGGGCAAGGCAAAGCAAAGGTGGCATCCGCGTACCTTCCAGAGCTACCCTTTGACAGATTTAGGGTTGAGGGTGTATCGTTCTCTTCCGGGGTAGCTGAAGCAAACCGATGATTTCTGCCTTCCCCAACTCTTCAGTCTTGTGTTGTGTTTAGGAGTTTCGGGTTCAGGGTTCAGGGTTTAGGGTTTAGGGTTTAGGGTTTAGGGTTTAGGGTTTATGTAGGAGTTTCAGACTATCCAGGCTTTAGGGATCATCCCAACGGCCCCAAGCCCTCAGTTTTTGGCACTCCTTCAACTCTCCAACCACGAGGCTTGCATTAGGGTTTAGGGTTTAGGGTATAGGGTTTGGGGTTTGGGGTTTGGGGTTTAGGGTTTAGGGTTTAGGGTTCCGTGACTGTAAACAATGTGCTCCGAGTAAGGACCGAGGAGCAGTTCCAGCGCACGGTCGAGCTAGTCGAGGCCGTTGAATGACCGGGTTTGGGGTGTGGGACCCTAAACCCTAAACCCTAAACACCTAAACCCTAAACACTAAACACTAAAACCCTAAAACCCAAAAACCCTAAACCCTAAACCCTAAATACACCCTAAACCCTAAACCCTAAACCCTCAACCCTAAACCCTAAACCCTAAACCCTAAACCCTAAACCCTAAACCCTAAACCCTAAACCCTAAACCTAAAGGCTTGGGGCTGAGGGCATAGGGATGCAGCATCATCTGACTTTGAAGGGGAAAGGCCTGAAACTTAGACTATCACACCACGCGAACCAGAATCCAAACCCGATATAACCTGCATTGGCACCACCCGAAACCCTAAACCCGACTGAAGCTTTTCTGCATATCCGGAGGGGGGGGGATCAGGGCATGGGGCTTTACGTCCGACTTGGGGCCTCATCCAGATACCGCCAAAAGCCAAAATAAGCTTTCGAAGCCTTAGTTTGCGTCGCCTTGGGGGCGGGTTCTTGCAACAATTTGCTTGGAAGCTTCGTGGAAGCTTAGTTTGGGGGTCCTGGCAGGAAGTTGGCTTCCTGACAGTCAACCTGGCCGCATACTCTCCCAGGTGTAGACCTCGGCAGCAGCGTTTGGGTTCTTGTGTCAGGGTTGCAACGAAAAGGGTATAGTGGCTGTGCCTAAGCAGGAAGCGCGAAACCCCAAGTTCACAATGGTCAGAGCAGTAGCAGTCACAACCACAGCATCGATGGCAATCGCGAGAACCTTGAGCACTTCCTTTGGGCTGAACTGGGTATCTCCCAAAATAGAGGTACGCCCTTTTATACCCCAATTAGAAGAGAATCCCCTTAAAGGGACCCCTACCCCTATTTTCGGAAACCCCCAGTCCTACCAGGGCCTCCGACTACGAGCCCAGAACCCTGAACTTGAAAAGGGTTTAGGGTTTAGAGTTTAGGGTTTAGGGGTTTAGGGTTTGGGGTTTGGGGGTTTGGGGGTTTAGGGGTTTAGGGGTTTAGGGGTTTAGGGGTTTAGGGGTTTAGGGTTTAGGGTTTAGGGTTGAGGGTTTAGGGTTTAGGGGTTTAGGGGTTTAGGTGCACATCTCTCAGGCCGAACACGCTGGCAGCAACCTGGCCAGATCAGGTGCCCGAGGACTGGCGGAAACTCTATATCCCCCTTGGGATTTTTTTTTAAATATTTGTTTACATAAAACCCAAGAGGATACTATTTTGTTTTATCATGGTTCTAAGGGGAGTGTAGAACTGGGAGGGCTGAACTTCAGTGACCTCGGTTGTCGGTTACTTGGAGGTTCATAGTACCTATGAACCCAATAATAACTGTACTTATAACCCAATCATAACCCTGTTAGGGTACTTAAGGGGCTTATAAGTGGGTGATAACTGCACTTGTAGTTGGGTTATAAGTACCCTTGAACCTCCAACTAGCGCTGTAGGTTTGGTGTTTCGTCGGTCATACTGCCGACCGCCCACGATCCGAAGGTTTGTTGCAGCTTTGCACCTCCAATCCCATACAATCCCTGCAGTCAAGACGAAGTGCAGCTCGTGGCGGCAGCCCCAAGCCCGACAGAGCCTTTGAGTTTAGCGTGGCAACTTGGGTCTTGAAAGGTAGTGTGCATGCCACAACTCCCATGAGTCCAAGAAAAAGCCGACTCCTTTGCAGGACGTCAAGAAGGATCGCCTTCAGCGGCTCGGTGACGTGGCGCCCTGGCTCGAGGGTTTACGGTTTAGGGTTTAGGGTTTAGGGTTTCAAGTACGCTGGTTCATTTCCACCTTGTGACCCAGAGCCATCGTCACCCCCTACTCTTGCAATGCAGCCGAAGTCCTTGGCAGGGCCGTCTGAACATCCCTGAACCCTACACCACGGCGTACCATTGCGTACCCAGGTGCTCCGCACCTCACTGGAGCAGAGCCGGCGAATGCTGGGTGAGGTCCGGCAGCCGAGATTTGCATGTTTGTCGGGGGTTACTTCAGGGGCTTTTCACGCACACGGTTAAGAAGGGTTTGCTTTTGAACGGACCACACCCCAAACCCTGAATCTCAAGCCCCGACAAATCCAAAGCCGGCGATGCCCCTCATCCAAACCACAAGCCCTGACATTACCCAGAATGAACCCCCGACAATCCCTTCAACAACCCCAAGCCCCTAAGCCACCCCCTAAACCCTAAACCCTAAACCCTAAACCATAAAACCGAAACTCCCAGTGTGGAGAAGGTCCACGAGTTGCTGGTGGATGCCCCGCAGCCTGGTGCAAGCCAAGCCATCGGGTGAGGGGGAAAACCCTGAACCCTAAACCCCAACCCTAAACCCTAAACCCTAAACCTTGAACCCTAAACCCTAAACCCCATCGAACCTTAACAACCCTATACAACCCTATAAGTTGGGATGTTCCCCCTTATGCTAACAGTCCTTCATAGGGATTCTAGTAGGGGGTACTATGAATCCCGATTAAGGACTGCCAGTATAAGGGGGAACATCCCAACCTGTAAGATTTGCAAACCTGAAAACCGGCCCTAAACCCTAAACCCTAAACCCTAAACCCTAAACCCTAAACCCTAAACCCTAAACCCTAAACCCCCTGAGACCTGTAACTGCAAGAGGCAGGCTTCACTTGTGTGTTGGGCTCATGCCTCAGTCAGGCTCATGCTTCGGTCAGATTTGACTGAGTCCCAATTCCTAAATACTCAACCCTACACCCTAAACCTAAACCCCCTAAACCCCCTAAACCCCCTAAACCCGCTAAACCCCCTAAACCCCCTAAACCCCCTAAACCCCCTAGTCCCAATTCCTAAATACTAACCCCTAAACCCTAAACCCTAAACCCTAGACCCTAAACCCCCTAAACCCCAAAACCCATAATTCAGGCATAGGGCGCTAGATGCCAGGCGCTTCAGGGATTGGGGGTCTTGCTGTAGAATCCGCCTAGCGCATGGTACGCTCCCGCGGGTCCCAAATTCCTGTGTCAAGCTCTGGTTTAGGTTTTAGGATTCGGGTTTAGGGTTGGGGTGTAGCAGGTTTTCGAAACCCCAAAACTGGGCTTCTTGCCCCATACCCAAAGCTTCTCCAAGACCCGACATCCTAAGCCTTCGGGGGCTTGGTGTATACTGTGCTCCAAACCCCAAAGCCTAAGCCCCAACACCCAAGCAAGGCACCCAAACTCTAAACCCTAAACCCTAAGCCCTAAGCCCTAAACCCTGCACCCCAACCCTGCACTAGAAACTTTTTCCGAGGCACCCGCGGCGTGCTGGGGAGGTCCGTGGCCGGCTCCGCCCCTCGCCCTGAGGTTTAGGGTTTAGGGTTTAGGGTTTAGGGTTTAGGGTTGAGGGGTGAGGGGTGAGGGGTGAGGGGTGAGGGGTGAGGGGTGAGGGGTTGAGGGTTGAGGGTTGAGGGGTGAGGGGTGAGGGGTGAGGGGTGAGGGGTGAGGGGTTGAGGGTTGAGGGTTGAGGGTTGACGGTTGAGGGTTGGCACTGATAGTTGAGGGTTGAGGGTATGTAGGTTCAGGGCTTTTAGGGTTTGGAGGGCGTAGTGTTGTGTTAATCCGGTTGTAATGATTCAGAATAGGGAGCCCTTTGGCTTAAGTCTGAAGGGTTATCATGTTCAAGCTTTAGTCACTTTCGTGATGCATCTGGAGCAAGAGCTGATGGCTGTAGCGAACGTTTAGGGTTGAAGCTCTAAGGTGTAGGATGTTAACTAAGTAGAGTTGGAGGTTGAGTCAAGCTCCAGGGTAGGGGTGCAGACTTGGAATTCGGATAGGAAAAAAGGCTTTGTCACATTTAAGGGCTTATGGTTGAGGCTTTGCTGTTTGGCATGCATTCAGGGTTGAAAAGGGTCTGTGCGACCTGACGAGACAACCATGGAGTTTGATAAGTTTATATGAAACAGGGTATATACTACTCGTTTTTGGTGAGTGTATATAAGGTTCCTTTGTAATATTGGTGAGTGCATATACCTGGTGTCCTTTTGGGGGTACAAGAAATATGTACCCTACTTCTAAGCCTATAAGCTTGAGGATTTGACGCACCCGCAGCTCACGAAGCCACATTCCCTCGAGTGCTAAAACTCAAGAGCCCACACCGCAGCCAAAGAGAAAACCAGCCAAAAGGCAGCGGGTTTAGGGTTTAGGGTTTAGGGTGTAGGGTTTAGGGTTTAGGGTTTAGGGTTTAGGCTCTGCGCCCCAAGCTCAGGGACATTTAGAGCCCAGGGCCCTTGGCCGCAAGCCCCCCCTTGAGGCAACGGCCGACTTTGTGCCGTCCCGGGGCGTTCAGAGGACAGAAGGGATTCAGGCTTTGGGGTTGCAATTGTCCTTGCAGGGATTGGGGCTCATGTGTAGTTTGAGGGTTTAGGGCTTCGGTTGCTTTAGGATCGGGAGAGATGTGCCTTCCTGCACAAGGTCACACCAGTGAACGCGCATGTGACATGTAGGCCCATTTCAGCTAGGGTTAAGCTGTTTGAGGGCATAGACGCATTGTCTTTGCAATGGTTCAGAGGGCTTAGTTCGACTTCAAAATTGTTTTTTGTCTGCAGGCACGTTCCAGCGTTCTGCTGGTACCGTGCGGTAAAAGTTCCGAGCTGTGATGCTCAGGCATGAATGCTAGGATGCCCAGTAGTGCCCTTATTCCCTTTTTGGGGGGGTTTAGGTTCCCTTATAAACCCCTTTAAGCAAAAAAGGGCACCCTTTTGAAGCCTTGGTTACCGTTCAGCCTAGAATGCTTCAAATAGCTCGCATCTTCGAGGCAGCACCTCTCGACTCGATTCGCATCCTTGGCTTTCCAGCACAGTTCACCACACTATCATTCAAGCACCTCCATCGTTCGAACCCTCAACCCTAAACCCGAAACCCTAAACCCTGAAGTCTGAACTCTGAACCCTGAACCCCGAGGTACAAGAGAAAAAGCCAGGAGGGGATCAGAGTTCAAGGGCTGAAATTCCTGGGCTCCGAAGACTGTCCCAGAAAGTCCCAAACATCCCCTGAGCCACAGCCCTCCTAAACCCTAAGCCCTAAACACTAAACCCTTAGCCCTAAACCCTAAACCCTAAACCCTCCTAAACATTCCATTAAGCCTTCAGCTCCAAGTCCCCAAGCCATGGCGGCACCGCGCGCGGCCGCGACCATCTTGGTGCTGGCGGAAGCCCCGGGCAAGGTGCCCATGGGTTTAGGGTTTAGGGTTTAGGGTTTAGGGTTTAGGGGGTTAGGGTTTAGGGGGATTCTGTGCATTTTGAGAGGTGGCGAGTTGTCACCTCTGCTTTTGGGGTTTTGTTGCTTATAGGGCGTTGTGGCCCTCGGGATTTGAAAGTTTGGGGTTCTCGGACAAGGGCATAGCTTGGGGGTGGAAGGGTTTAGCGTTAGGGCTTAGGGTTTGGGGACCCTTAACCTTCAGGGCCGAGTTAAGCCCAAGCCCCAAAACTTAAACCCTAAAGCCCTAAAAACTTAACCCGAAAAAAAGGAAGGGAGGGGGTACCTTGACCATGGGGAGGACAGGGGTGGGGGGGGGGGGGTTGGGGTGGGGGTGCGTTACCATACATATATATATATATACTCAGATACAAATATGTGTATGTATATATGTTTATACATACATATATATAGAGTCCGGGGGACTGTGGGAGTGCACTTTTTTGTGTTTTTTTTGTTTCATGAGGTTTGCCATGTTACACAACTCACTAATATAAATAAAAACGCCCAACCCTAATAAATTCTATAAGTCTACTTATCAAGTAGTGAATGTATAGAACCTAATAGACTGAGATTACCATGATTCCAAATCTTGCTATTAGTTGGTGAATATAGATTCCAAGTCTTGCTTATTGGGGGTGAATGCGTTATGAGGGTGGCTATTATGATTTCAAGTCTTGTATATCGGGATGGTGAATATAGATATCAAGTCTTGCTTATTGAGGGATGAGTGTAAGTTCCAAGTCTTGTTTATCAGGAAGTGAATGAGTTATTAGGGGAATAGTTACTTTTTATTAGTCTTGCTGATTGGTATGGGGTGAATGCAGCTCTTCAGTATTGCTTTTTCGAGGGGGGTTGAATACGTGACTGGTGGACGAATACCTGGGTTGCATCAATATGGCTTTTGTGATTCAAAGACTTCAAAGAAACACGTTGCATCGGAACACCGTGTTTTGTTCACAAAAAAACAGACTTTTAAAACAGAGTTCACACCTGCAACTCTATAAAACAACGGTTTATCTGAGATGCATATACAAGCTATGGGAATGACCCATGAATGATTCCTGTAACTCAAAAAGCATGTAAACTTACGAAGGTCGGCAACAATACATGTAGGTGAATCTATGTCTATAGATGAAATGGCAATAAAACTCACAAACACCATGCCTATAATAAAGAGTCAACGATATTATTTAACGCCTCTAACAATACGAAACATCATTCTGGCAGCAATTTTACTGCATAGATTTCTCACAAAACCTCTAGCCAAAAAATGAAGCTATACAAGCTAGGCTAGAATGGACTGGACTTTTTTTATAACATATACATTTGACAAAGCAAGTACAAATTGTGCTTAAATTTTGAAGTGATACTGAAGAATCATTTTGAAAGACTATTCCTATAGTAGACTTTTGCACAGCACTTTAGATGCGGCAAATAATCTAGAGAGCCCTCTACTGCACTATTAACAATTTCCTAATAACTTATAAATCCATCCATAGGACAAAGAGCCTTAAACTCAGATATTATATATATATATATGTGTATATACAGCAATAATAATCATCATTTTTGTCGATGGGAATTTGTTATCCCATCTTATCATACAAGTTTATATATCTTGAATGATGAGTTTAAAAATGCTTAAAGCAAAATACTAGAAAATCCAACAAATAACACGCTTGGAACTCTTACAGAAGCTCCTCTTAGTAAAGGGAACAAGATAAATTACAAGATATTTACGTATGGGCAAACTCTGCTAGACTTGACATACAATGCAAATTACCTCAAAAAATGGGCAAGTATAGAAGATCTATATTAGAAGAAACAGCTAGAACAATAGCTAGCTTAGAAGTCATATTATTAAACCAACCCTGCATGAAGGAAAGCAAATATCAAGCCATAACGGTAGGCACGCTATGATACAAAGATTT
Source organism: Symbiodinium natans (assembly GCA_905221605.1). Taxonomy (NCBI): domain Eukaryota; class Dinophyceae; order Suessiales; family Symbiodiniaceae; genus Symbiodinium; species Symbiodinium natans. Next base: position 37,929 of record CAJNDS010000486.1, on the reverse strand, counting down.
TTCAATAAAGTCGCTTTGATTTTTATACATAGTGATTGTGGATTTTTCATAGCGCAGATTTTTATCACACCTGTCTCAGTGAAACACACTAGTCAGCAAAAGCTTTCGCAAAATATGAGCACCGTGTGGTCTTGCTTGTGGGGGGGGGGGGGAAATCCATCATCGGTAGGTTGTCCCAGTAGCTGTCCTTCATTTTTCCGGAAGCCCCGCGCTGGAGAATCGAAAAACAAAAAAAACAAAACAACAAAAAACAATCAAAAATCCAGGACTCCTGTAGATTGGGCCCTGGATGGAAGAGTCCAGAAAACTTGTAAAAAACTCAGAAACTAGAAAAAAAGCAAAAAACACGAAAAAACAAAAGCAAAAAAAAAAATCCAGGACTCTTGCAGATTGGGCCCTGGATGGAAGAGTCCCTGGAAATTGATTTTTTTGGTGTTTTCGAGTTTTTCCGAGTGTTTGCATTTTTTCTAGTTTTCCTCGAAAAAACCAAAAAAACCAAAAAAAACAATTTTCCAGGACTCCTGCAAATTGGGCCCTGGATGGAAGAGTCCCTGGAAATTGGTTTTTTTGTTTTTTTTGTTTTTTTTGGTTTTTTTGGTTTTTTTGTTTTTTTTTGTTTTTTTGGTTTTTTTGGCTTTTTTGGTTTTTTCGAGTTTTTGCATTCTTTTCTAGTTTTCCGAGTTTTTGTACAGTGTTTTCTAGTTTTCTGCGTTTTTTCGTATGAAAAGCATGTATCATGTAAGGAAAAATAGCCAAAAAGCGCACTCCCACGGTCCCCCGTTTTGTATATATATATATATATATACATGTATTTCATTTTTTTTTGTAGGTTTGTTGTTTCTTCCTTTGTTTGTTTGCTTATTTATGTATTTCGTATACCTGTATGCGCCGGATGTACCCCAGTCCTTGAATCGGGATTCTAGTACCCCCAACCCCCCCCCCCCCCCCCCCCCCCCAATTGTAATAATCCCTATGAAGGAGCTGTTAGTATAAGTGGGAACACCCCAAGCCATACCCTAAGCCCTAAGCCCTAAGCCCTAAGCCCTAAACCCTAAACCCTAAACCCTAAACCCCAAGCCGGAACTATGCAAGCCTCAATGCCCTGCAAGGCCTTCGAGGTGCTCATGATCAAGCGCCACTCAAAGGCCCGGTTCATGGCCAACACCTACGTCTTCCCAGGACCCCTTCTGCGACCTTGATTATCTCCAGAGGGTTTAGGGTTTAGGGGTTTAAGGTTTAGGGTTTAGGGATTAGGAGTAGCACCACATGCACCTGGAAAGGTTCGTATGGCTAATGTGGACATGGACATTTGCGGTCGAAGTTTCCCATGTTTCCCCGATAGGGGTTGCCTGTGCCATCACTTGGAGACTGTGCTAGATGCTCCTTATGACAGTCACGGCTGCATTGACGTAAAATGTCTTATATTGAGTTATTTAAGGCAGGTCGACGTCTACTTCTCAGCTGGGGCACACGGCTGAAGAAGCGAGATCCTCACAGGGCTTAGGGCAGTGGGTTTAGGGTTTAGGTTTCGGGTTCCCTAATTATCTGATCCCTAAACCCTAAACCCTAAACCCTAAACCCTCAACCCCAAACCCTAAACCCCCAGCCAGGAGGCTGCGTGGACGAGGCAGATCAGGAGTACGCCGCGCGGATCCGGTCACCGGAGACGCTGGCCGAGTACCGCGTCGCCGCGCTCCGCGAGCTGTGGGAAGAGTCTTAGTGCCATCTTGGGGGCGACCCTAAACCCTAAACCCTAAACAACTAAGCGGGTTGTGTGCTGATTATTCCGGCCAGGGTGGCAGAGGCCCGGGGGGGAATGAGTTTATACTTTGTCGTCGGAAAAAGGGATGGTTCCGAATGTTCAGAAGCTTGAGGAAGCTTCAGGTTGTTGTCAATACGCGGGCGGATCTGACTGGAGCAGGAAAGTTCGACCACAACGTGGCAGTGGGATGATTTCACATGCGTCGTCAGCATTCAATATTCAGAAAGGTCGGTGCCAGACGGGTGTATGATCTGCCTGCATACCCAGGCAACCCCCATCCAAGCATTCATTTTTTCTTCGAGGTTCATTTTGTTCTTCGAGGGCTCCCAAGGTTCAACGTTTCAGGCTTTGTGATGTCTCATAGCAGTCATAGCAAGGGCTGCAGGTTTACAAAGCTCCGGGTTCCGAGTTGTATGCAGGAAACGGCTTAGGGTTTGGGGTTTTGGGTCGAGTTCTGGAGGCGAAGCAACTGTAAGCCTCGAACACAGACAAGGAGACAGGCGTGCACTTCGAATCTGATGGCAGAGCGGGTGTTGGCTCTTCTTCACCAGAACTAGGCGCAGACGATCGGCAAGAGGGTTTCGGGCTTAGGGTTTCGGGTTTAGGGTTTAGGAGCTTCTGTTGTTTGACGATTGATATTGATCAGGCTTGTGCAGTGCATACCGGTCGCCCTCGGCTTAGCCCGCTTGGTAGCAAATCATGTGCTTGCATCTGTTTCCGATGCCAAAGTTTGGTGGATCTTGCGTCATTCATGTACGCTGCCTTGCTTATCTGCCAGTATCTTCTTTGGAAACCGTGGATGTAAACGCAGCGGCTATCGAGAACCCCATCCCAACCTCCGATCCTGCGTCCCATAGGATCCTAAGTACCTATATGGGGGACACTTACCCAAACCGTACTAGTAATTCCTATGATAGAAACCCTAAGCCCTAAACCCTAAACCCTAAACCGTAAGCCCTAAGCCATAAACCCTAAACCCTAAACCCTAAACCCCAAACCCTAAACCCTAAACCCTAAACCCTAAACCCTAAACCTACTTTCTACTGTGTAGGTACTTAGGACCCTTTGGGACCGAAGTGCCCCAGCGCAAGGCGCGGCGCAACTCGCGCGACTCACACCCTTCGCGCACTGGGTGACGCCGAAGCAGGCGCGAAGAGGGTTTAGGGTTTAGGGTTTAGGGTTTAGGGTCTAGGGTTTAGGGTTTAGGGTTTAGGTGTTTAGGGTTTAGGGTTCCTTCGGAGACTAAGGAGACTAAGGAGTTGCGGGCACTTGTAGTGTTCACCGAAACCCTATAAGTGGAGGCAAATTGCACAATTATGGTGATTCCTTGATGGCTATTCTTGCCATTAGCGACGAGCGAAGGTTTAGGGTTTAGGGTTTAGGGTTTAGGGTTTAGGGTTTAGGGTTTAGGGTTTAGGGTTTAGGGTTTAGGGTTTAGGGTTTAGGGTTTAGGGTTTAGGGTTTAGGGTTTAGGGTTTAGGGTTTAGGGGCGTTCGCAAGTCACCTTCCCTGACGACATTTCAAATCCGTGCAGAAGTCGTCGGGCTCAAGGTTCAGGTTGGCAGCCAAGCTTCTAATCTACTACTTGCTTAAGACCCTCCCCACCCCCCCCCCCCCTCCCCCCCCAAAAAAAAACACAAAAAAGAAAAACAAATATATATATATATATATATATATATTCTCATATTCTTCCTTATAAGGGCAATATAGGGATTGTTACTTGATATTTTGTGGGGGTCTTAAGCAAATAGTAGTAGCTCCTAACGCTATTCAGTTTGCAATCCCGCAGAAAAAGCAATCATTTCCATTTAAGGTTCAGGGCACACTCACTAGTAAACTCTGAGCCAACAAACCATCTTCCTACCCACTGCACTGAACAATCCTAAGCCAAGGCCATGTAAGATATGGGGGTTTATGAAAATACGCGGCCCTAAAATAGACCCCCAAATCGTAGGATTCCCTCATAAATAAAGACCCCAATAAAGTACGGGGACCAAACTGAAACCGACATCTGGGGTCCAGGAGAAGTACCGCTACGACACCCGCTTCTTCCTCGCCCGGGCGACGAACCCCGCAGCAGCCACTCTGCCCGTGAAGGGGGATCCCAAGGCCAGCCCCACCACAGTGCTCGGGTTTAGGGTTTAGGGTTTAGGGTTTAGGGTTTCGGGTTTCGGGTTTAGGGCTTGGGGCTTAGGGCTTAGGGTCCTGAGGTTTTTTCAGTCTTAAGGTTCATCTTGGGTAGGTTGGTAGGTTTGAACATCTTGACATTTTGTTTTAATCTTGGCTACCCTTAATCCCTGTTTGTTAGCCTTCTGCAGCCACCAGAAATGTGTTTTTTGTAGGGCCCCCAAACCTACACCTGGTTCGGTGTAGGTTTGAAGGTTTTAGGCCCTGAGTGCCTGGTGTTGCACTTCCCTCTGTCGTCATGATGGACACGAAATCCTCGCTGAACTGAGGTAGCTCGCAGGCTTGGCATCGAAGTTATGTTCTCGTGGCGTAATGTTGCACCCTGTTTAGTACGGGCTTCCTCTAGAAAGTCAAGCTTGCCAGGCCTTCGTGCCTTGTGGTATATCCGCTATGAAGTCGAGTCTTCCGGGCATGGTAAGAAATATTTCGCGCGGCGAATCTTTGAAAGCAATTGCTGGGGGCCTCTGTCCTTCTAAATTCACAGGAAGCCCATCCCTGTTAAAATCATAAGAGGTGTGGGGGGGGTGGGGGCGGGGGGGGGGGGGGGGGGGGGGGGGGGATGCGGATCAAAAAAAAGTTATTTAGGATCAAGAAAAATTTATTTAGGATCAAGAAAAATTTATTTAGGATCAAAAAATAATTTATTCGGTTCTTCCGCTGGAGAGAGGGAACCGGAGGGAGGTTGGGAGAAAAGGAGGGAGGGAGGGAGAGAAGAAAGGGCGGAAGGACGAAAGGAAGGAAGGAAGGCAGGAAGGAAGGAAGCAAGCAAGGAAGCAAGGAAGCAAGGAAGCAAGGAAGCAAAGAAGCAAGGAAGCAAGGAAGCAAGGAAGCAAGGGAGCAAGGAAGGAAGGAAGGAAGGAAGGAAGGAATAAATCAAGAAATCAAGAAAGAAAGCAAGAAAGAAAGAACAATGAAAGACAAAAAACAAAAACAAGGAAGAAGTCGTGCCAGCTTGCTTCAAAGCATACGCATCTTTTCGAAACCCATTATGCGAGCATTGCGTTTGCCAATGGGGGGCGGGGCCCACCCCAACAACCCCCCGCTTCATTGAAGTCGTGCCAGCTTGCTTCAAAGTATACGCGTGTTTCGACGCCTCTGATGCGAGCCTGCACCCCCCTAACCCCCCGTTTTATTTTAAGTCGTGCCAGGTGCTTCAGCATACTTTCGAAACCCATGATGCGAGAATTCTGTTTGGGGGTTGGGGGGGGCACGCCCCCCCCAACCCCCCGCCAAATCGTTCTGGCTTGCTTCAGAGTATACGCATTTTTTTGAAACTTCTGATGCCAAGATGCCAGCATTGATTTGCAACCTGGAAACACAGAAATGCTGCTATTTACAGTATGTCCAGCCTCTGAAAGCGCACAAATGCTGCTATTTACAGTATTTGCAGCCTCTGGAAACTCAGAAACGCTGCAGTGTACAGTATGTCCAGCCTCTGAAAGCGCAGAACTGCTGCTATATACAGTATCTGCAGCCTCTCTGGAAACTCAGAAATGCTGCTATTTTCAGTAGTTCCCACATGAATGCTGTATTTTTTCGGTATTTAGAGCTTGCGAACGCAGAAAACTGGCATTTCTGAGCGTTTACAGCCTCCGCTCCGCTTGCAACAAGCCTTCGAAGCCTTCAGTAAATAATTTTTGATCCCAAATAAGTTTTTCTTTGATCCGCCTAGAAATAAATTTTTTTGATCCCAAATAAATTCTTTTTTGATCCCCTACCCGGGCGGGCGGGCGGGCATGAAAGAGGGTTGGAACATGAAGGTTTGGCCGTAGGATTTGCTCTGGGATGAAGGTTAACCTTGATCGTTATGGCTGCTACTGATTGATGTGCAGCACAATTCATAAGGAGCTTTCTGGCATGTGCTAACAGGATTGGGCAGGAAGTTGGACTGGCAACACATGACACAAACGCAACAGTTCTTACCAAAGTTCACAGGCGTCCACCATATTGAACGGCACAAGTCCTGCTGCCTCTACCGGGCCTTTTCGCACTGAGATTTGCGTCAGGAGGTCGATGACGTCCGTTGGGTGTCCCCGCAGGACGCTCTCATGCTCCACGCATCACAGGACGTGAGGGGTGATGAAGAGTGATGTGTTTCTGTGCCTTGTAAGGCTCCCGGCCTTTAGGTTCGGAAGGTAGCATATCGGGCTTGGGCCTCCAGATTCTGTGTGATTCATGGTGTCACGTTGAGCTTTGGGGCGTGGCCTCAAGTCACTAGCTAGGCCTTTGGAACTTTTATTTTTCCTTACTGGGTTTCACTGGATCATATTCAGGAATATTTTTCAGAGGCTTTTAAGGGCCGTCCTAGGGAGAGCACCCTCGTTTTGGTCGACCTGGGAGGTTAACCCTTTCTGCTTATAGCTAAAGGTCTTTAAGCTTTTGAGGCATGCATGGTGTGCTTTGATGCAAGACCTGATGAAGGGAGTCTGCGAGTTTCTTCGGTGTAGACACTATCTTCTGCCCAAACCTTTAGGCTTACTGGGTGACAAGTCTGCCACCGCCTCAATCCGCTTCACGCAGGATTCCAACTTCCGTTTACCCCCTCCAACCTTCATCATCATGCAGTCGCTCGTCCTGCTGCTCGACAAACTTGATGTTTCTTGCTGCTCTTGCTGCTCTTGCTGCTGCTGCTGCTGCTGCTGCTGCCGCTGCCGCTGCCGCTGCCGCTGCCGTTGCTGCTGCGCTGTTGTTTGTTGTGGCTCCCGCCCTTCGAAGGCCTCCTTGGTTTTTAGGCTGCGTAGGCTCCAGGGTGCGGCTTCGGGTCGCCGAGGCCTTCGCAGCCGAAAGGCGCCCTGAACCTCATCTCCAAGTGCCCCAGCAGAGCTGAGGTGACTTAGGGGGTCACGGCTTTGGTGACCGAAAGTTCCCAAAGAGCCCAATATCCCTTAACTAGGGAATATTGCTTAATTTATATAGGGATCCTTAATATGGTTTAAGGTATATTCCTTAATTAAGGGGTATTGGGCTCTCCGGGTTCGGGTTGAGGGCAGCACGTTGTGGCAGGGCTTGGGGGCATGTTGGGTCAGAGAGATTTCCAGCCAGTTCAAGTGGGGCAGGGCCGGAGCTTCGAAACCCGAAACCCGAAACCCTAAACCCTAAACCCTAAACCCTAAACCCTAAACCCTAAACCCTAAACCCTAAACCCTAAACCTAAGGTACGCCGGCCTCTATGGCAGTGAAGAGGCCCTGCAGGCCATGCCACGAGTGGAGCCCGTGCTGGATGTGGGATCCCAGCCGATTCGTATCTACATGCGCCCGGTGCCTTGGCTTTGCTCCGATTTCTGGGGCATAGGGCTTGGAGTTGGAGGGCTTGATGCTTTCGGGGTTTTGGACGTAGGTTTTTGCGCCTTCAGGTGGGACGGGGGGGGGGCGGAAGATGGCAGACTACGGCTGAGAGCACAGTGGGAGTCTTAGTGGCGTGTGTGCTTGGGAGGAGATCAGAGGTGTGATGGCAACTTCAAGAAATGCCAGTGCAGCTCCATGCCGACTCCTCTTTGCGCAACGCCTCGCCTTCCTAAGCCTCATCCGGAACAACCCCCTGGTTCTTCGTAGGGAATGAGGGAACTAGGGCCCCAAAAATATACCCTTTTATGGATTGTATGAGGTTCCCTACTAAGAACCAGCCAGGGGTTCGTTCCTCAGGAGTGGACGCATCTACCCCCGGGCGTGCACTCTGACGGCCCCGCCGTGGTTCACGTGGGCGAGGGCATGCCAGATCTTCCGGCCCACCAGCCTGACGCCCCTGCTGCCAAGCTCTAGGAGGGGTATAGAAAGAGGGGACCCCTAGAAGGGACCCTTCATCTGATTCCCCAAAACAACCAACCCTAAACCCTAAACCCTAAACCCCCTACATATGCCTTACACAGTCCCAAGATACCTAAGTTCCCCCCGAATAGCCCCTGAATAGACCCTGAGGTCCCTCGTGAGGGTCCCTCCTTTCGTCCCTGGAAAGCTGTGAATGCCAAGCTTTTCACTCTGTCTCTTACTTGAGGCTTTGGTCTGGAAGGGCAAGCTGTATGGTTTCGGGTTAGGGTTTAGGGTTTAGGGTTTAGGGTTTAGGGTTTAGGGTTTAGGATTTAGGGTTTAGGGTAGGTCAGGAGGCTCAGCCCCCTCTTTGAAAGGGCGAGCATCCCAGCTGTTCTTTTGAGCATTGCTGCCGCTGACAGCCGCGAGAACTTGTCTCCGTCTGGTGCCTTGCGTGCGAAGAAACCCGTTTAGGGTTTAGGGTTTAGGCTTTAGGGTGGAGGGTTTAGGGTTCAGGGTTCAGGGTTTAGGGTTTAGGGTTTAGGGCTTTGGTGGTGAGTTGGGTGAATGTCTGGTAGCTGCTGAAGGCTTTATGAAGGCGGCAAGAGGCGGAACAACTACTACCATCACCATGGAAGGCAGTAGGCTTCACACGTCGCTTTCCCTGATGTGTACTGGGTACCCAAATCGTGCACCCTAAGTAGGAGGGATGATTGGGTGCGAGCAGGGGCTTGAACCCTATGCTGTCAACCTAACCCTCAACCTCAAGATCCAAACCTTAGACTCAAAAGACGAGCCCGGCCAAAGGGAGATCGGGGGTTGGCTTAGTGCCTTGAACCACCAGCCAGAACCTGAAAGGTCTTGAGCACGCATCATGGCCAAAAACCCAAACTCAGGGCAAGAATCTTCGGAATCCCGATGTTGAGAGGGAGAAATGTGCAGAAGCAAGGATCGAAGGTCTTTGGATTTTCTCGTAGCCCAAGCGGCCTGAAGGGCCGAAGCTCTAAATCCTCCGCCAGGACCTTCTTGGGCGCCTGGTGCGAGTACGGATCACGGAAGCCTACAGACACTTGGCGCACCTACCCTAAACCCTGAACCCTGAACCCTAAACCCTAAACCCTAAACTGGGCGCACCTGGGCAGGCTGACATGAACCTGTGGGTTGCAAAGCTTCATGCTTCAGCATCTCTGTAACGGGATGGCTGATGGCAGCCACATTCAGCTGCCTGGTGCCCTAACCCCTAAACCCTAAACCCTAAACCCTAAACCGTCCCCGAATCCTGAACTACAAAACCCCGAGAATACAGAGCCCATTCGGTATGCTTCAGAACAGGCTTCTCCGTGGTGGGCGAGATCGTCGGCGAGCCGCGCTGAGCGGTGCTGATTTAGGGCGCTGAGGGTTACCGGTTATGGTTTAGGGTTTAGGGTTTAGGCTTTCGGGTTCAGGTTTAGGGTTTTGGAGATTCAATATTAAACATTGGGATGTTCCCCCTTATACTAACAGTCCTTAGTGGGGATTATAGTACCCACCCCATTATAATCCCTATTGAGGACTGTTAGTTGAAGAGGGAACATCCCAACATCAAACAGTAATTAGCAGACGAAGGTTTTCGGTTGGAGGATGTGCTGTTCTGCTGAGCCGATGTGGGGAGGGTTCTTTCACCGCGAGTTTTGTAGAGATCCGCTCTTTTCCTTAGTTAATAGCTTGTGGGGCCGTACCTATTTTGTCTATCATACCTATAGTTTTAGAAACGGTTGTGACATAACCTTTATTTGACTTTCTGTGCCTGTAACCACTTCAATTGCATCTAAATGACGAGCCACAGGTAGATGGTGCATCATTACATAGAATTCATTGTCTATGTTTAGTTCATTTTCAAAGTCATGAGTTTCAATGCATCTAGCAATTGTCGATTACCTGACCATTACGATTGTAAATATCCCCTATGCCGCAAAGACCTATAGGCCCTAAACCCTAGAACCGAATCCTTTGGGCTTCAAGCCCAAAGCCCAAAGCCCAAAGCCTAAAGCCTAAACCCTAAACCCTAAACCCTAAACCCTAAACCCTAAACCCTAAACCCTCCAGGTCCCAAGTCTTAAGTTCGGTTCGGGGACGCAGCTCCGTTAACGTGCCACCTGGCCAAAGTCTGAGCCAAGGCGACGCAAGTTGTTTCAGCAAAATTGCACCGGGCCTTTTGACATCTTGACAATACTATATTTCAGGGCAAGGAGCGTTTAGGGTTTAGGTTTAGGGTTTCGGGTTTCGGGTTTAGGGTTTGGTTCGTGGAGCCTGGTTCATGGAGCTTGGCTCAATAGGCCCTTGGGACATGTCTCCCTTTTTGGGTTTCAGAGGGATCATATTCAGGAACCTTTTTCAGAGAGAGGGTTCTTAGGGCCATCCGAGCTGGTAGGTGCAGAGCAGGTTCCTCCTCTGGAGGATTTAGGGTTTAGGGTTGAGGGTTTAGGGTTTAGGGTTTAGGGTTTAGGGTGCCGGTGTGCTGGCTCCTGTCGGATGTGGATGTGCAGGATCTCGACGGTCTGTCTGAGAATTTCTTGTGGTTCTACTTACTGTTGGTTAGTAGGGAAATAGGGCATGAGGTACCCCACATCCCCCTATATATACCCTTTAAGGGATGACATAGGGTACACCCATTCCTTCATTCCCTACTGACCAACAGTAAGTCTAAGGAGTTCGATGTTCCTTGAAGGTTCCTCTGCTGCCTTCACCGGACTCCACCCCATATGCACCCACGGAGCTTTGTCTCCAACAGAGAGTCCGACAGGCCTTGTAAACCCTAAACCCTAAACCCTACACCCTAAACCCTAAACCTTGCCCTAAACCCTAAACCCTAAGCCCTAAGCCCTAAGCCCTAAACCCTAAACCCGAACTAGGCCTTTATTCCCTTTTTTAAGGGTGTGGGTTCCCTTGTAACCCCCTTCAGACCAAAAGGGCACCCTCATTATTCCCAGGTGACTCCTGGGCCTAGACTTTGTGGATCCAACAACTACCAATCCTAGAGATGTCACGCAGTCATGTACGGGCGCTTGGACCTACAAAGATAGCTGGGGGCCACGGGTTCAACGTTTGATCAAGATGTCTAGGACCCGGAGTAGGCCCTTATTTCCTTTTTTTCGGGTTGGGGTTCCCTTACAATCCCCTTTAAAACCAAAAGGGTACCCTTTTCATTCCTAGGTTACTCCTGGGTATAGATGTTCAGGGGCAGCCAGGCATCTTGACTCGACTCGGGCGATTTGGATTCTGTAAGTAGCGTTGATCATGGCTCTATCCGTGCCCTCAAAACTCCAGGCCCCAACAGCAACTCCCTGCTACCCCCAAATCTTCCACCCTGGGCCGTGAACCCTTGAGGCACCGGCTTAGCTGAGTGGGTAACCTTCAACCTTTTGGAGCTTTTAGGATCCTACGAATCCTACTTCCGGCAATGGACTCAACTAGGGTAGCTAGGATCTCGAACGTCGCCGGGCTGTTTGGGATTTAGCATCCTGCAACACAATGCTTCTGTCTAATGTTGAAGGTGCTTTGGAGAAAAAGGGGGTTAAGCCGGGGGGGTAGGGGCTGGCTCTAGACATGTCCAACCATATATATGCGACTCTGTACACCTCTGCTGCAAGCTGCTCTTAGCCCTAAACCCTAAGCCCTAAGCCCTAAACCCTAAACCCTAAGCCCTAACCCTAAACCCTAACCCTAAACCCGCGTGGCTTTCGGCAACGTGGGAGCCATGGCCTGGACCCGGAACCGTTGTGTCCTCGTGCTGGGCCTGAGCGTCCTAGCCATGGGCTGTCTCGCTGTCCTCATCTTCATGCCTCGGGACGGCATCCTGGGAACGCTGGCCTAAACCCTAAAACCCTAAACCCTAAACCCTAAACCCTATAAACCCTAAACCCTAAACCCTAAACCGATGCAGATTCTATCTCTCTTGGCATTGTCTCACGTCGCTCGGCTCTTGCTTGCAGCAGCTGCCGAGCTGCTTGCCGGGATCTCGACAATGCTCGGAGGAGAGCGAGCTCTGGACTGCAAGAGCCTCGCCAAGGCTCCTAGGATGCCCAGTCGTGCCCTTATTCCCTTTTTCGGGGGCTCTAGGTTCCCCTATAAACCCCTGTAAGCAAAAAAGGGGCACCCTTGTTAATCCTAGGTTACTGGGCAACCTGGGCTCTAACATCCCTGCAGGCCCACTTCGGGCTACTGGAGGCACTTCTTGTCAGAGACCTCATCGACGTCTTGTCAGGTGAGGCTACCGGTATTATTTACTTTGTGGCTCTGGGTACCATTCTCATGTTTGCAATTCCTTATCTCCCTCTACGACTAGCAAACGCTCTACGGCAGGATTTGCCCTTTAGCACCTGCCGGTAGCATCGAGTACTCTGCGCAGGGCAGAAGAGCGAGACCTAGGCCCTCCATCGCAGGGTATTGCCTTACAGCAACACCCCACGGCGGATCCGAAGTACGCTCCCTCAGGGTTTTCGGCGTTGAGGAAGCTGGGCCGCGCATGCTTGGGGGCCAACGGCTCGGTGAAAACGGGCCCTAAGCCTGGTGGTTGAAGACTCTGCGGATTGAGTCCTTATGGACGACCCCAACCACTAAACTCTAAACTCTAAACCCTAAACCCTAAACCCTAAACCGGATAACTACATCGCGTTGGTCACACTTCGAACCGGCTCGCAACCATCGGTTTAGGCTTGAGGGTTTAGGGTTTAGGGTTGAGGGTTGAGGGTTTAGGGTTTAGTACTTAGGTTGCTATGTCAGGGCTCTAACCGCACCCTTGGCATAGAAAGCGTGAGCCACCGGCAAAAGCAACCCTCAAAGCCGAAGCCTCCCGAACCCTATAATCAAAAACCCTAAACCCTAACCCTAAACCCTAAACCCTAAACCCTACACCCGAAAGCCTACAATCAGCGAACAAAAGCCCCAACAGTGCACTCCAGACGGTTGGAACATGGTTTAAGGATGATTGGAGCTGTGAGTCCCTTTAGTATACCTTTTAGGGTTTAGGGTTTAGGGTTTAGGGTTTAGGGTTTAGGGTAGGGTATGAGGATAAGGATGTGCTGTTTAGCTCTAAGGAGCTACTTGGACCCCAAAGTCCTTGTATGGGCTCAAGTATTCCCTATTTAGGTCCATGGGTAAGCAACTTATCTAGACCCTATCCCTAAACCCCTTTTTTTGGAGCTTACTACCACTAAACCCTAAACCCCAAACCCTAAACCCCAAACCCTAAACCCTA
>CAJNDS010000486.1:0-20000 GCA_905221605.1 Symbiodinium natans | reverse complement strand
GATCAGTCGCATGGGGTCCCCAACAGCTCAATGAACGTCCGGAGACTGGTGTGGGTCTATATGTGGGCGGTGCAAAACGAGAGATAAAACACAACATGGGCACTTACGATCTTCGGAGCAGACTTTTCAGGTTCGGCTTGCATGGCGCTGCCTGCACCTGATGCTTGAGCCAAGGCCAAGCACGAAAGGAGACGCGTAAAGGAGCTCCGCGGCGGGGCCCGAGTAACCCTATAGGCCCTAGGTGCCCCAGAAACCAATCATGCCGCATGCCGAGTTTTGTTTTTGGAGCATGTGCCCTTTTGCAACAGCGCCGCTCCGCGTCAGTGGCTGCTGTCATATTTCACGGAACACGCGCTGAGTTGCGACTCAAGAAGAGTGGCCAGTGGAGCCGCTTGGTTGGGGCCTTATAGATCTGTGGTGCGCTTCTTTTCATTTTGCGGGCGGGCAGGCGCGTGCTGCATGAGCACGTCGTGAGGCACCTATCGTGCCCCCACAGGTCTTTGGCAAGTAGCAGTCTCAGATGTTGACGCACCAAAAGCACGCTTCGATGCCGTTCGCAGAAGACAGATCTCGTGGGCCCTGTGCAGCCGGGAGAAAAGTGGGGCGGAGGACAACGCTGCGGTGCCAACACTGCAACACGGCACTGCCAACGCTGCATTGCAAAAGGCACATAAGGTGGGACAAACATTTTGTTTTGCCCCACCTTTCGTCCCTTTTGCAACACCAATACTGCGGTGCAAAAGGCACAAAAAAGGTGGCAGAAAAGAGAGGACAAACAAGACGTTTGTCCCACTTTAAGCGCTGTTTCGGCAAAGTCGCATTAAAGAGGGACAAACAAAACGTTTGTCCCCCTTTAAGGCGGTTTTTGGTTAGAAGCGCTTAAAAGGGGACAACAAAAGTAAAGGAGTTCGGTTGTCCCACTTAAGGCGCTGTTTTCGAAAAGGCGGTTAAAGTGGGACAGCAAAGCCAATAAAGTGGGACAAACAAAACGTTTGTCCCTGTTTCATGCGCTTTTGCCGAAACAGCGGTTAAAGTAGGACAAACATCTTGCTTTTATCATCTTTTCTGTGCTTGCAAAAACCCACTTTAAGAGGCCTCAAACACCCTACAAACCCTCTCCAGAATAGAAAAACCAGAAAAGACAGAAACGAAAGCCTCAAATTTGCTTGGGAGAAGAGAAAAAACATCGTTTTGAGCATCTGAAAATGATGTTTTCGGCGTTCCTGTATGGTTCTGAGTTGGAAAAAACCCATTCTCAGAGGCCTTAAACTTTAAACACCACTGAAACATCACCAGAATAAACAGCCTTACAAAGCTGAAAACGAAACCCTTAAATTTGCTTGCGAGAATAACAAAAACATCATTTTCGGTATCTGAAAATGATGTTTTCGGCATTCCTGTATGGTTCTGGGCTTGCAAAGCCCACTTTAAGAGGCCTCAAACGCCCTACAAACCCTCTCCAGAAGAAAAAACCAGAAAAGACAGAAACGAAAGCCTCAAATTTGCGCGGGAGAAGAACAAAAACATCATTTTGAGCATCTGAAAATGATGTGTTCCTGTATGGCTCTGGGCTTTAAAACCCATTCTCAGAGGCCTTAAACACCACTGAAAACCTCACCAGAATAAACAGCCTTACAAAGCCTAAAACGAAACCCTTAAATTTGCTTTCGTGAGAATATCAAAAACATCATTTTCGGCATCTGAAAATGATGTTTTCGGCATTCCTGTATGGTTCTGGGCTTGCAAAACCCACTTTAAGAGGCCTCAAACACCCTACAAACCCTCTCCAGAATAGAAAGCCTTAAATTTGCTTGGGAGAAGAACAAAAACATCATTTGGTTGTGACATTAACAAGCAACAGAAAAATATTGTCTGACATGACTTGCGGATTTTGTGGATTCCTAAGCACAGGGGGGTCCCTTAAAACCAAACCAAAAAGCCAGCTGTGAGGGGTTTAGGGGTTTAGGGGTTTAGGGTTTATGGGGGTTTTCTTGGAGATATTGCTTGCGGGTTGCCACTGCTGCAGTCTTGACAGCGAGTGTTACTTCTAATCAGATGCAGCTGGTGTGGTGCCACAAATCCAGGTCGAGAGTTGAGGGTTCAAAGTTGAGGCCTCAGTTCCACTGACATTCCAGATGTGACAAATGCCCTCCGATTTGGGGAGAAAACGAGATCGCACGGCATCCGCGATTGGGGTTTCGCGCTTCGCTGTAAGGGTTTGAGCTGAAACCTGCTGCACTGCGAACCTGAGGGCCCTAAACCCTAAAACCCTAAACCTTGAAACCCTAAACCCCTTAAAGCCCTAAAACGTTAGGACTAGGCCCTTGTTCCCTTTTTTTAGGGTGTAAGTTCCCTGTAGAATCCCCTTGCAGCCAAGAAGGGTACCCGTTTTATTCCAAGGCTACTCCTGAGTCTAGTCTTTGTGGTGCTTTACTGTGACTTTAGATCTTTAGCTTTTTTGGGCTTATCGGGTTTCTTAATAAGGCAGCTAAAAGTTTGATTTGTTACTACCCTCCTAAGTGCAGCCAAGTAGTGCGGGTTTCAGTGCAGCTCTCCGGTTGCTTGCCAGGTCGAGTTCACTGCTGCCATGCTCGATGGAATGAATGCGGGACCCGCTCAGCAGCTCGAAGCCCTAAACCCGAAACCCCTAAACCCTAAACCCTAAACCCTAAACCCCTAAACCCTAAACCCAAAACCCTAAACCCTAAACCCTAAACCCCTAAACCCTAAACCCTAAACCCTAAACCCTAAACCGCAGCATGTGGTTTTCGACCCAAGTCCCGACGCATCCCGCCAAACCCTGAACCCCTTGAAAGCGCCCAGGGCAAGGCTCAAGCACTGAGGGCTCCTCAATGCTTGCGGTTTAGGGTTTAGGGTTTAGGGTTTAGGGTTTAGGGTTTAGGGTTTAGGGTTTAGGGTTTGGGGTTTAGGGTTTAGGGTTTTGGGTTTAGGGTTTTGGGTTTCGGGTTACGAACCTTTGAAACCACAAGTCAGTTAGAACAGAACGAATTCTCCGACCCAAAACTCAACATGATCCAGCGCCCTTGCCGCCCCACAATGTCCCTTCACGCACGAGTGCGGCTTGAAGCCTTACGGGTCAAGACACGTGAATAAGACGACAGATGCACAGCAGCACAGACCTGACACTGGCAGAGTGCGCGTGTGCCCCCAACAGCTGCGTTGGGAGCTCGAAACGACCATGTGCATCAAACCCTCAAACTTTGCAGCCCTTCGCAGAGGTTAAAGGGTCAAGGCTACGGTAGTTTCGTTGAGGATGCACCTTGAGAAGCCTCAAAAAGCAGCTCGAAGTCCCCTAAACCGTAAACCCTAAACCCTAAACCCTAAACCCCGCAACCTTGAATTCCTAAATCTAAAGCCTAAACCCTCCCTCCACTCGATGCCGTCCAAAAAGCTTGATCAAGGGACTAAAGGAGGACCCTTACAAGGGACCTTGGGGGTTATTTAGGGTTCATTTAGGGGCTACTTAGGTGTATAGGGACTATATCAGGTATATATTCTAGGGGTCCCTCCTTATACCCCTTAACTTGAGCAAGGAGCCCCGTGGAGGCGCATTGCCTACACGCTCCACCAGCCCTGGCGCGGGCCACAGGGGTGTGAGATCCTACAAACTCCTTTCTGCAGGGCTTTTGGGTCTCCAGGCTGAAAAAGGGTTTTGACATCTTGCAATGGTGAAGTACAGTCTTCCTGGACTCGGCGAAGGAGGAACTTGAGTCTAAGAGCGCTGTACTGTTGGCGCATTCGGATGTAGTCGGATGCATGGCAATCGCGACATCCAGAAAGCTCCAGTGGCATGACCGAATCAGTCTCCTTGGGCACAGCCTTCCGACCCCTGACTCCCGACCCCCTGCACCCTGATTCGACCCTGACCTCAACATTAACCACCCTAAACCCTAAACCCTAAACCCTAAACCCTAAACCCTAAACCCTAAACCCTAAACCCATGAGCTTGATTGGTTTGAGTGGCTTGCCTTTCGCCCGTGGGTCTTCAAGGAGGGGATTTTTTTTGGTGCTATTGGAGACGTTGAGGATATGGTGGCCGTGATGGATCGCGAGCCCCAACACCCCGAACTTCGGCTTCCTTGCTTCGGGCTTTCGAACGTCCATTGGGGCTTCGATATTGGGTTCGGTGGCGCCTTCTATGGGGTACGGTAGTAGCCTTCAACCTTCAACCCTAAACCCAAAACCCTAAACCCTAAACCCGAAACCCGAAACCCTAAACCCTAAACCCTAAACCCTAAACCCTAAACCCTAAACCCTAAACCCTAAACCCTAAACCCTAAGCGCAAGTAAGGGTTTCGAGCTCAGAGTGGATTTGGGAGTTACTTGGCATCGATATTGAGTGACGGTCGCTGTTTGCCACATTGCCTGGCTGCAGGGTCAATGCCGATGTGCATCTATTCACGATCGGCAAGGATCGAAAGGCACATTGTCGCAAACGCATGCATGTATGATCTGAATCGAGCTGTCCATTACTAGAGCAATTTTCGGCTTCGAGGGTTTCTGCTTGAAACTCTGAACACAAGTTAGCGATCTACGACATGATGCTTTATCGCCATATCATCATCAGTTGCTCCCCTTCAGTGGCGGAGTTTTGTATGTTTTTTGTTGGAGGGGGGATTTAAACCCCTTATACTAACAGTCCTTCATAGGGGTTGTCGTACCCCCTATTATAACCCCTATTCTATGGGGTTCTTCAGGGGCGTTCTTAAGGGAGGGGGGCTTCAAGGGTATATAACCCAAGATTCCCTAATACTTCCCCCACTACTCCCTGGCGCTTCCCACGCTTCCCTAAGGTTTTTCTAGGTACCTACCTGAACCCCCTCCCTTAAGAACTCTATAAAACTACCAAGGACTGTTAGTATCAGGGGGAAGATCCCAAGCTCTGCCCGTAACCCATCTCTGGCCGCAGGTCCGGGCCTGGTCCAGAGACTTTATCGACCTTCTGATCTCCATGTTCTCAGAAACTTGGCGGTCAGCTGGCTTCGGGCCGTCTACTTGGAGGTTCATGGGTTACAATGGGTTCTCTTGATTAACCCTAAACCCTAAACCCTAAACCCTAAACCCTAAACCCTAAACCCTAAACCCTAAACCCTAAACCCACCTCGAATGGGCTTCGTCACAACATCCACCCCGCAAGCTACCAGGATGGGCTATTCGGCCCTATAATCCCCATAATCAACCCTACAAAGGGATAGGGTGTAATAGCCCGTCCTGGTAGCTGAGGCCACAAAAGCGGGGCAACCCCAAAACCCCAAACCCCAAAACCCCAAAACCCCAAAACGCCAAAACCCCAAAACGCCAAAACCCCTGCGTACTCATCTCGGATGGCCTTGTCCGGAATGACTCCACATCCACACCCCACTGGCACTCAAGACCTAAAGCCTAATGCCGAGGCCTGGCTGAAAGCAGAATCCCCAGCTCCCAAACACCCACCTGGGAAGCCTAGAGCCTTGAGGGCTTCTAGTACCCCCCTATGTTCATCCCTGCTATGGCCTAAACCCTAAACCCTAAACCACCCTCCCAACCAAAGCCCCTGAACGCCCTGAAACCCTTGGGCCCAAGGACCGAAAGCCATACAATACCAAGGCAGCCCCTTCAGGGACCCCAAACCCAAAACCCCAAACCCCAAACCCCAAACCCCAAACCCCAAACCCCAAACCCCAAACCCTAAACCCTAAACCCTAGACCCCAAACACTCACCTAAACAATACTTAGGATTTTGTTTAGAGGGTCTTTTGGGCCATCCTGGATACCCACCGAGAGCCCAGGAACCTGACATGCAGCCGAAGAGCGCTAGCCGATAGAAGTAGCTGAGGATGTTGGGGAGGTTCAGGGTTTAGGGTTCAGGGTTTAGGGTTCAGGGTTTAGGGTTTAGGGTTTAGGGTTGAGGACTTCAAGCTTAGGGCTCGGAGCCTGCGAAGACGCTGTTACCCGGAACCTTTGCCCTTCGCCTTCTTGGTCACGCTTGCCTGCGTGCAGCTGGCGATCCGTAGGCCAGCTGTGCATTTTCACATGTGGGGGTTTCTGAAATTACATGTAGGGGCCCCCTAGTTATAAATAGGGTTCCAAGGGCCCTCAACTGCTTTAACTAAAGTTAGTACAGTGAGGGGCCCCTACATGTAGGGGGTGCCTTACTGTGGTCCTGATTATAACTTGGTAGCCCTGGTATAGGTTGCATGTTTTTTTTGGCTTCTTTATAAAAGTAACCAACCCCAAAATTGTGCCCTTGTTAGAAGATGGTTCCTGGGCTACCAAGATAAATTAATCCTACACTTTGGGGGTCAAAGTTCAGGGCCCCTTCTGTTCGTAAACCCCCAAGTCTCACCGTTTATTGGCACGAACGCAGCCATGCCGCAACTACTCGGTTTAGGGTTTAGGGTTTAAAGAGCAGCTTTTCAGCACCGAGTTTGCATACCTTGACGACATGTGAAAAACTCACTTCCCTTCGAGAAGGAGTCACAAGTTACAAGCATCGCTTGCTCACGACTTTGAGCTCATAAGTGGGTTCTGGTAGCAATGGTCGCTTACTGGACACCTCCGCACAAGAGCAGCTATCTGGATAAGCACGGGAAGTTATATGGGAGTTTACGAACATAAGGGACCCCTAATATAGACCCCAAACAGTCGGATTCCCTTATCATAAGGACCCCAATAAGGCACCCCTGATTTCGGAAACCCCCCACATCACCCCCCCCAAACCCTAAACCCTAAACCCCAGGTCCTTGGACTCCTAGACCTCGCCATCCATCAAAATCCCGAACCTGATTCACAAAGGAACATTGGCATTTGAGGGTTTAGGGTTTAGGGTTTAGAATCAGGGTTTCGGGTTTAGGGCTTAGGGCTTAGGGCTTAGGGCTTAGGGCTTAGGGCTTAGGGCTTAGGGCTTAGGGTTTAGGGTTTAACATCATGTCGTGGGGTTGTGATGCTTCTTGCAGGACCCATGGGTTGGTGCATGGGTTGATTTCGGGTTTAGGGTGTGGGTTGCGCCCCGCAGCCTCTTCGCGTGAGCATCTTACCCTAGGCCCAGTCTCGTAAGACCTGAAGCCAAACCCCTAAACCCCTAAACCCTAAACCCTAAACCCTAAACCCCAAACTTAACCCTAAACCCTAAACCCCAAACTCAACCCTAAACCCTAAACCTTAAACCCCTAAGTCTCTAGAAGCGGCCGAATGCTTCGAATTCCTTCAACCTTTTCGTGCCCAAGCTCCTGAACCCTACCTTTCAACCTTTGTACCCTAAGCCCTAAACCCTGAACCCTGAACCCTAAACCCTGAACCCTAAACCCTAAACCCTAAACAGTACATCCCTACGTATAGGCATCCTCGAGAAGACAGAAGTTGGGAAGTTCCGAATAATTAAACCTGCCAACCCCGAGCCATAGATAGAACATGCCTCAGGCATGGCCGAAGCCAAACATAGAAATGAAATGTTAAGTCTTTGTATGGGTTCACCCTAAACCCTAAACCCTTAAAGCCCACACCACAGTGTGGGAAGGGGGACTGGGGGGGGGGGGGGGGTGAAGGGGGGATCGGGTGCGTACGTGCTCATATACGTGTTCCATTCTTTATATTATATATATATATATATATAAAACAAGCATATAATATATATATATATATATATATGGTACCCCCCCCCCCCCCCCAAAAACCCACGCTTCCATATGCTCTTCCCTGAAGTCCGACAGATCGGCCTCCCAGTTTGGTCATGGTAGGGTTTTAGAAATTCATTAAATAGTTTACTGAATTTCACTAATGTGTCTAATGTCCTTGATTTCGCGACTTTGAATAAGCTTCGTTGATTCCAAAAAGCTTAATTCACATAATTAGATCCACTCAGCCATTGCTCGAGCGAGTGCTCAAACAGAAGTGACCTGAACAATTTGCTCGAGATCGTGGATTACTATTAAATGTTAAAAAAACGTTTTAAAAAAGTAAAAAACTATCAATAAGATTGCTAGATTGCTGTTAGTTTTACTTGGGTTCCTATTAAATTTAATCGGATTCATTTCGTATGAATTCAATAAGAATCCTATTTAAGTCAATACGTACAATTGATAGGAATCTGGTTTAAATATGTAGAAGCATATCAAATTAGTAGGACTCCTATTCTAATTTCTTGGAGTCCTAAACTCAAAGGAATCATAGGAAGCCCGTTGAAATGAATAGGAACCCTTTTGAATTCATAGGAATGCTATTAAAATGAATATGAACCCTATAAAAACTTCTGTGAATTCTTTTACGAGTAACAGGAATCCGTTTAACATGAAGACGAATCCTATTAAGATTAAGAGGAGCCAATAAAGTTCTATAAAGAAGTAACGTGGACCCTTTGAAACAATAAGAGCCGCGCTGATGAAATAAATGACTATGAACCTATTAAAACTTTTTGTTCATAGGACTGCTGTTAAAATTATTAAGAATTACAATAGAATTATTTCGAGTCCAATTGACATGAATAGGGACCAGTATTCAAAAAAACAGTAGGAGCACTGTTGAATCTAGTAGGATCCCTATGAAAATTATTAAGAATCCTTTCAACATGAATGAGAGACCCTGTTAACATGAATACGAAGCCTATTCAAATTAATCAGGAACCTATTTAAATTAATTGGAAGCTTATCAAAGCAAAAAGAATCCAATTAACAATTGTACGCAACCTTTCGAAATTGAATAAGAAGCCCATTAACATCATAGGAATATGTTTAAAAAATACTAGGAATAAGAACGCTATTGACATTACTAAGAACCCTATTCAAACTACTTGGAATCTGATGAAAATGAATAGTAATCAATATTAACCCGAATAAATCCAATAGGCACCCTTTAATAGGCATCCTTTAGAAATTAATACGAACCCAATTAGACAAATGCAGGAATCCTACTTAAAAAAACAGTGAATGCTAGTAAAATTATTCGGAATCTTATCAATTTAATACGAACCCCCAGTAAAATGAACGGCAGTAGGATTAATCTTAAATAGGAAACCTATTCGGTAAGATTAATAAGACTCTTATTTTCCGTCTCTAATTTCAAAATGTAACCTTTCTCTCGGCTCTTAGAATTCCAGAATTCCAGATTTTTCAGGGGCCCCGAGTTCCCGAATTCCAGATTCTGGAATTCTGGAATTCTGGAACTGGGGGCTAATAAGAACTCCCATTGAAGTGAACGGGAGTATTATTAACATTAGTCAGCCTAGAAAGTTTTTTAATGGCTACCGCCAGTGCCGCCGACCCCAAATTTTCCAAGGTGGGTGGGGTGGGGGGGGTGGGGGGGGGTGGGGGTGGGGGGGAAGGGCGGAGCAAGCGGAGCGGTTTAAAGTCAGTCATCTGATCGAGTCTGGGGGAGGCAAAGGGCCAGAGGCCCGTGAAACTGTGGGGCCATGAGCCAGTAGGCACAGGGCCAGGGGACCATCAAGGGCATGGAGCCATTGGGGGCCATATCCAGCTGGCCAGGGGGGGGGGTTGGGGGGACGGTGATGGTGAGGGAAGTGAGTCAGCTGATCGGCGTGGACTGGCCCTGAAACAGCAGAGATCGGTGAGGGGCGGAGTAGGCGGGAGAGGGTAGGCCTGCATGGGGAAGGGGTGGGGGGGGAGGGGAGCGGGATGGGAAGGGGGAGTGGGAGAGGGGAAGGGGTTGGTGGTGGGAGTGGGGGGGGGGGGGTAGGGGATGGAATGGGGGGGTAGGGGAAGAGGGGCGGGATTGGGGGTACGGTGAGAGGGGGGGCAGAGATGGGGAAGAGGTCGGGGAGTGGAATGGGGGAGGTAAGGATGGAGTGGAATGGTTGGGAAGCATGGGGGGGGGGTGGGGGGGTGTGCAGCTTAAATAGGGTCTATTTGGAAGCTGGGAATCGTATTTACAAGAGGAAAACAGGCCCCAAAACGTATACTTATTCACAAGAGCCATGTTCCAAATAGACCCTATTTTAGGTCCTGTAGGGTTGCACAGACAGAATTTAATTCATTAAATTCCTTAATTTCCACTTTCCCCCTGGAATTTAATGAATTTAATCAATTAATTCAATTAATTCATTTATTTCCAAAGGGGGGGTGGAATTAATTGAATTAGTTGAATTAATTGAATTAATTGAATTAATTGAACCCCCCCCCTTTAATAAATTGAATTAATTGAATTAATTGAATTAATTGAATTAATTGGAATTAATTCAATTAATTCAATTAATTCCATTAATTCAATTAAGTCAATTAATTGAATTAATTTTATTTCCAAATGGGGGGGATTCCCCAGCCCCCACCCCTCCCCCCCTTTGGAAATAAATGAATTAATTGAATTAATTGAATTAATTGAATTAATTGAATTAATTGAATTAATTCAATTAATTCAATTAATTCAATTAATTCATTTATTTCCAAAGGGGGGGTGGAATTAATTGAATTAATTTAATTAATTGAATTAATTGATTCAATTAATTCAATTAATTCAATTAATTCATTTATTTCCAAATGGGGGGGATTCCCCAGACCCCACCCCCCCAGCTCGATTTGGCCAAATTTTGCCCGGAGGCTGCCCGGCAAAATTTGGCCAAATCGAGCCGCGCCTTTCTGGAGGCCCGAAATTATTTAAACTATCGCGGCTCGATTTGGCCAAATTTTGCCGGGCAGCCTCCGGGCAAAATTTGGCCAAATCGAGCCACGCATTTCTCATCGCATACGAAGGGCAGCCCGATTTGGCCAAATTTTGCCCGGAAGCTGCCCGGCAAAATTTGGCCAAATCGAGCCGCGATAGTTTAAAAATTTCGGGCCTTCAGAAAGGCGCGGCTCGATTTGGCCAAATTTTGCCCGGAGGCTGCCCGGCAAAATTTGGCCAAATCGAGCCGCGCATTTCTCATCGCGTTCGACGAGCAGCCCGATTTGGCCAAATTTTGCCCGCAGACTGCCCGGCAAAATCTGGCCAAATCGAGCCGCGCCTTTCTGGAGGCCCGAAATTATTTAAACTTATCGCGGCCGATTTGCCAATTTTGCCGGAAGTACCTGCGGCAAAATTGGCCAAATCGGGCTGCTAGTCTTACGCGATGAGAAATGGCGGCTCGATTTGGCCAAATTTTGCCGGGCAAGCCTACGGGCAAAATTTGGCCAAATCGAGCCGCGCATTTCTCATGGCATACGAAGAGCAGCCCGATTTGGCCAAATTTTGCCCGCAGGCTGCCCGGCAAAATTTGGCCAAATCGAGCCGCGATAGTTTAAATAATTTCGTTCAATTGGTTCATTCATTTCCAAATGGGGGGGATTCCCCAGCCCCCACCCCCGCCCTTTGGAAATAAATGAATTAATTGAATTAATTGAATTAATTGAATTAATTGAATTAATTCAATTAATTCAATTAATTCATTTATTTCCAAAGGGGGGGGTGGAATTATTTGAATTAATTGAATTAATTGAATTAATTGAATTAATTGAATTAATTGAATTGATTCAATTAATTCAATTAATTCAATTAATTCAATTAATTCAATTAATTCAATTAATTCAATTATTTCCAAATGGGGGGATTCCCCAGCCCCCACCCCTCCCCCCCCTTTGGAAATACATGAATTAATTGAATTAATTGAATTAATTGAAATAATTGAATTAATTCAACTAATTCAATTAATTCCACCTACCCTTTGGAAATAAATTAATTAATTGAATTAATTGAAATTCAATTAATTCAATTAATTCAATTAATTCAATTAATTCATTTATTTCCAAAGGGGGGGGGGGGGTGGGGGCTGGGGAATCCCCCCCATTTGGAAATAAATGAATTAATTGAATTATTTGAATTAATTGAAATAATTGAATTAATTCAATTAATTCAATTAATTCCACCTCCCCTTTGGAAATAAATGAATTAATTGAATTAATTGAATTAATTCAATTATTTCAATTAATTCAATTAATTCATTTATTTCCAAATGGGGGGTGGGGGCGTGTGCAGCTTAAATAGGGTCTATTTGGAAGCTGGGAATCGTATTTACAAGAGGAAAACAGGCCCCAAAACGTATACTTATTCACAAGAGCCATGTTCCAAATCGTATTTACAAGAGGAAAACAGGCCCCAAAACGTATACTTATTCACAAGAGCCATGTTCCAAATAGACCCTATTTTAGGTCCTGTAGGGTTGCACAGACAGAATTTAATTCATTAAATTCCTTAATTTCCACTTTCCCCCTGGAATTTAATGAATTTAATCAATTAATTCAATTAATTCATTTATTTCCAAAGGGGGGGGATGGAATTAATTGAATTAGTTGAATTAATTGAATTAATTGAATTAATTGAACCCCACCCTTTGGAAATAAATGAATTACTTGAATTAATTGAATTAATTGAATTAATGGAATTTATTGGAATTAATTCAATTAATTCAATTAATTCCACCTCCCCTTTGGAAATAAATGAATTAATTGAATTAATTGAATTAGTTGAATTATTTCGATTAATTCAATTAATTCAATTAATTCATTTATTTCCAAATGGGGGGGATTCCCCAGCCCCCACCCCTCCCCCCCCTTTGGAAATAAATGAATTAATTGAATCAATTGAATTAATTCAATTAATTCAATTAATTCAATTAAGTCATTTATTTCCAAATGGGGGGGATTCCCCAGACCCCACCCCCCCAGCTCGATTTGGCCAAATTTTGCCCGGAGGCTGCCCGGCAAAATTTGGCCAAATCGAGCCGCGCCTTTCTGGAGGCCCGAAATTATTTAAACTATCGCGGCTCGATTTGGCCAAGTTTTGCCGGGCAGCCTCCGGGCAAAATTTGGCCAAATCGAGCCACGCATTTCTCATCGCATACGAAGGGCAGCCCGATTTGGCCAAATTTTGCCCGGAAGCTGCCCGGCAAAATTTGGCCAAATCGAGCCGCGATAGTTTAAAAATTTCGGGCCTTCAGAAAGGCGCAGCTCGATTTGGCCAAATTTTGCCCGGAGGCTGCCCGGCAAAATTTGGCCAAATCGAGCCGCGCATTTCTCATCGCGTTCGAGGAGCAGCCCGATTTGGCCAAATTTTGCCCGCAGACTGCCCGGCAAAATCTGGCCAAATCGAGCCGCGCCTTTCTGGAGGCCCGAAATTATTTAAACTATCGCGGCTCGATTTGGCCAAATTTTGCCGGGAAGTCTGCGGGCAAAAAATTTGGCCAAATCGGGCTGCTCGTCGTACGCGCTGAGAAATGCGCGGCTCGATTTGGCCAAATTTTGCCGGGCAGCCTCCGGGCAAAATTTGGCCAAATCGAGCCGCGCATTTCTCATGTCATACGAAGAGCAGCCCGATTTGGCCAAATTTTGCCCGCAGGCTGCCCGGCAAAATTTGGCCAAATCGAGCCGCGATAGTTTAAATAATTTCGTTCAATTAGTTCATTCATTTCCAAATGGGGGGGATTCCCCAGCCCCCACCCCCCCCCTTTGGAAATAAATGAATTAATTGAATTAATTGAATTAATTGAATTAATTCAATTAATTCAATTAATTCATTTATTTCCAAAGGGGGGGGGTGGAATTAATTGAATTAATTGAATTAATTGAAATTAATTGAATTAATTGAATTGATTCAATTAATTCAATTAATTCAATTAATTCAATTAATTCAATTAATTCAATTAATTCAATTAATTCAATTAATTCAATTAATTCAATTAATTCAATTATTTCCAAATGGGGGGATTCCCCAGCCCCCACCCCTCCCCCCCCTTTGGAAATAAATGAATTAATTGAATTAATTGAATTAATTGAAATAATTGAATTAATTCAATTAATGCAATTAATTCCACCTCCCCTTTGGAAATAAATGAATTATTTGAATTAATTGAAATTCAATTAATTCAATTAATTCAATTAATTCAATTAATTCAATTAATTCAATTAATTCATTTATTTCCAAAGGGGGGGGGTGGGGGCTGGGGAATCCCCCCCATTTGGAAATAAATGAATTAATTGAATTAATTGAATTAATTGAAATAATTGAATTAATTCAATTAATTCAATTAATTCAATTAATTCCACCTCCCCTTTGGAAATAAATGAATTAATTGAATTAATTGAATGAATTGAATTAATTGAATTAATTCAATTAATTCAATTAATTGAATTAATTCATTTATTTCCAAAGGGGGGGGTGGGGGCTGGGGAATCCCCCCCATTTGGAAATAAATGAATTACTTGAATTAATTGAAATAATTGAATTAATTCAATTAATTCAATTAATTCCACCTCCCCTTTGGAAATAAATCAATTAATTGAATTAATTGAATTAATTCAATTATTTCAATTAATTCAATTAATTCATTTATTTCCAAATGGGGGGTGGGGGCTGGGGCATCCTCCTCCCCCCAATACTAAACCACGAGCCCGGGCCTCCCCTCAATACTAAATCACGAGCCCGGGCCTCCCCCCAATACTAAATTACGAGCCCGGGCCTTCCCGCAATACTAAATCACGAGCCCGGGCCTCCCCCCAATACTAAATCACGAGCCCGGGCTAACTCACGAGCCCGGGCCTCCAAATTACGAGGCCGGGCCTCCCCCCAATACTAAATCACGAGCCCGGGCCTCCCCCCAATACTAAATCACGAGCCCGGGCCTCCCGCAATACTAAATCACGGGCCGGGCCTCCCCCCAATACTAATTTACGAGCCCGGGCCTCCTCCCAATACTAAATCACGAGCCCTCCTCCCCCCAATACTAGGGCACAGTTTTTGCTCCAAAAAGTGACATCGCCAGCCCTGGTCCCTAAGATTTTGAGCTCATTTCTTGCCCCAAAGAGAAACATCGCAAGCCCTGGTCCCTAAGATTTTGGGTTCATTTCTTGCCTGAAAGAGTAACATCGCAAGCCCTGGTCCCTAATATTTGGGGCCCAGTTTTTGCTCCAAAGAGTCAAATCGCAAGCCCTGGTCCCTAAGATTTTGGACTCAGTTTTTTGCTCCAAAGCAAGCCCTGGTCCTTAAGATTTTGGGCTCATTTCTTGCTCCGAAGAGTCAAATCGCAAGCCCTGGTCCCGAAGGTTTCGGGTTCAATTTTTGCTCCACAGAGTCAAACCGCAAGCCCTGGTCCCTAAGATTTGGGGCACAGTTTTTGCTCCAAAGGGTCAAATCGCAAGCCCTGCTCCCTAAGATTTTGGGCTCATTTCTTGCCCAAAAGAGTGACATCGCAAGTCCTGGTCCCTAAGATTTTGGGCCCAGTTTTTGCTCCAAAGGGTCAAATCGCAAGCCCTGGTCCCTAAGATTTTGGGTTCAATCTTTGCTCCAAAGAGTAACATCGCAAGCCCTGGTCCCTAAGATTTGGGGCCCAGTTTTTGCTCCGAAGAGTCAAATCGCAAGCCCTGGTCCCTAAGATTTTGGGTTCAATTTTTGCCCCAAAGAGTGACGTCGCAAGCCCTGGTCCCTAAGATTTGGGGCCCAGTTTTTGCTCCAAAGAGTGACATCGCAAGTCCTGGTCCCTAAGATTTTGGGTTCAATTTTTGCTCCAAAGAGTGACATCGCAAGCCCTGGTCCCTAAGATTTGGGGCCCAGTTTTTGCTCCAAAGAGTAACATCGCAAGCCCTGGTCCCTAAGATTTTGGGCACAGTTTTTGCTCCAAAGAGTCAAATCGCAAGCCCTGGTCCCTAAGATTTGGGGCCCAGTTTTCGCTCCAAAGAGTGACATCGCAAGTCCAGGTCCCTAAGATTTTGGGTTCAATTTTTGCTCCAAAGAGTGACATCGCAAGCCCTGGTCCTTAAGATTTTGGGTTCGTTTTTTGCTCCAAAGAGTGACATCGCAAGCCCTGGTCCCTAAGATTTGGGGCCCAGTTTTTGCTCCGAAGAGTCAAATCGCAAGCCCTGGTCCCTAAGATTTTGGGTTCAATTTTTGCTCCAAAGAGTGACATCGCAAGCCCTGGTCCCTAAGATTTTGGGCCCAGTTTTTGCTCCAAAGAGTCAAATCGCAAGCCCTGGTCCCTAAGATTTTGGGTTCAATTTTTGCTCCAAAAAGTCAAATCGCAGGCCCTGGTCCCTGAGATTTTGCATTCATTGTTGCTCCAAAGAGTGACATCGCAAGCCCTGGTCCCTAAGATCTTGGGCCCAGTTTTTGCTCCGAAGAGTCAAATCGCAAGCCCTGGTCCCTAAGATTTTGGGTTCAGTTTTTGCTCCAAAGAGTCAAATCGCAAGCCCTGGTCCCTAAGATTTGGGGCCCAGTTTTTGCTCCAAAAGAGTCAAATCGCAAGCCCTGGTCCCTAAGATTTTGGGTTCATTTTTTGCTCCAAAGAGTGACATCGCAAGCCCTTGTCCCTAAGATTTTGGGCCCAGTTTTTGGTTCAAAGAGTCAAATCGCAAGCCCTGGTCCCTAAGATTTTGGGTTCAATTTTTGCTCCACAGAGTCAAACCGCAAGCCCTGGTCCCTAAGATTTGGGGCCCAGTTTTTGCTCCAAAGAGTCAAATCGCAAACCCTGCTCCCTAAGATTTTGGGCACAGTTTTTGCTCCAAAGAGTCAAATCGCAAGCCCTGGTCCCTAAGACTTTGGGTTCAATTTTGCTCCAAAGAGTGACATCGCAAGCCCTGGTCCCTAAGATTTGGGGCCCAGTTTTTGCGCCAAAGAGTAAAATCGCAAGCCCTGGTCCCTTAGATTTTTGGGTCGATTCTTGCTCCAAAGAGTCAAATCGCAAGCCCTGGTCCCTAAGTTTTCGGGGTCGATTTGTGCTCCACAGAGTCAAATCGCAAGCCCTGGTCCCTAAGATTTCGGGGTCGATTTGTGCTCCACGGAGTCAAATTGCAAGCCCTGGTCCCTAAGATTTTTGGGCCCAGTATTTGCTCCAAAAGGTGAAATCGCAAGCCCCGGTCTTTAAGATTTTGGGCTCATTTCTTGCTCCAAAGAGTAACATCGCAAGCCCTGGTCCCTAAGATTTTGGAATCGATTTTTGCTCCAAAGAGTCAGAGCGCAAGCCCTGGTCCTAAAATGTTGGGCTCAATTTTTGCTTTTCCCTTCTCTTCTGCTTCCTTTTAACTGATAAAACACAAGAAAGGAACTCATATGATAAAGCAGTTGAAAGGTAAGCAGAGGGTGACTCCTTGCGCGTGAGCCTTTCCATAATACTCCATCATATTCATCCTCTCGGCCTATCTCTTCTGTTCCTTTCCTTACTCTTCTCCTTCTCATAGTTCTTCCTTTTTATTTTTCTCATTTCGAAAAGAAAGAGGGAAGGGAGAAACAAGGGAGAGAGAATAGATAAAGAAGAGCGCCATCTTCTCTATTCATCTGTCTTCTATTCTCTTCCTTGCTCTTCCCATTAAATATGCACTCCTTGGTATCTCTCCTCTCTCCTTCTCTCTTCCTCCAACAGATGTGCTTTTGGATCGTTTTCTGCATCTTCAAGCGAGAAAAAAGGACACAGACTGCGATTAAAAGGGACGCCCATGTTGGATTGGCAGCGCAAGCCCAGCTGATGCTCATGATTCTCTCTCTTTCCCTACACATGGGCGATGGAACGGGTGTCCTTTTCAATCGTTTTCTGCATCTTCAAGAGAAACAGGGACACCCCACAAGAAGGAAAAGCAACATAAGAGATAGGGAGGGAAATTGACCCTTTCCTCTCTTCTTATCTGCTATTTTTCTTATTCGCTTCAAAAAGCAACATAAGGGAAAGGGGATTTCCTGAAGAGGAGAGAGGGAACCTATCTGTGAAAAGCAAGAATGGTTTTTTCTAGTTCGAAAGGGAATAGGGAGAAACAAGGGAGAGATGATATGTACAGCTTTGCGCCTTATTTTGTGATTCCGTCTCCTTGCTTCCTGTCTCTTCTATTCCTTGCAGCACGCTTCGGGAAACATAGCATCCTTGTTATCTTTCCTCTCTCACTTCCCTTTCCCTTCTCTTCTTCCGCTTCCTTTTAACTGATAAAACACAAGAAAGGAACTCATATGATAAAGCAGTGAAAAGGTAAGCAGAGGGTGACTCCTTGCGCGTGAGCCTTTCCATAATACTCCATCATATTCATCCTCTCGGCCTATCTCTTCTGTTCCTTTCCTTACTCTTCTCCTTCTCATAGTTCTTCCCTTTTGTTTTTCTCATTTCGAAAAGAAAGAGGGAAGGGAGAAACAAGGGAGAGAGAATAGATAAAGAAGAGCGCTATCTTCTCTATTCATCTGTCTTCTATTCTCTTCCTTGCTCTTCCCATTAAATATGCAATCCTTGGTATCTCTCCTCTCTCCTTCTCTCTTCCTCCAACAGATGTGCTTTTGGATCGTTTTCTGCATCTTCAAGCGAGAAAAAGGGACACAGAATGCGATTAAAAGGGACGCCCATGTTGGATTGGCAGCAAGCCCAGCTGATGCTCATGATTCTCTCTCTTTTTCCCTACATATGGGCGATGGAACGGGTGTCCTTTTCAATCGTTTTCTGCATCTTCAAGAGAAAAAAGGACACCCCACAAGAAGGAAAAGTAACATAAGAGATAGGGAGGGAAATTGAAGAACTCCTCATTGTACTTGGTCATTCCCTTTCCTCTCTTCTTATCTGCCCATTTTCTGTGCGCCTTGTTTTGTCTCCCCCTCTTCTCCCATCAGCTCTCTTCTGGTCTTTTCTTTGCTCTTCCCATTAAAAATGCAACCCTTTTTATGTCTCCTCTCTCCTTCTCTCTCCCTCCTCTTCTCCTGTTCCCTTCTAAACGACAAAAACGCAAGAAAGGAAGAATAAGAGGGTAATGGAGGCCCTGTTCCTTTTCCTCTTTCAATGGATGGGGGAAGTGGGCGGAGTTGGCCCCTTGCCCGTACACCCTCCCCATGCTTCAGCAAACCCCTCCTCTCGCCCTATCGCCTCTGTTTTTTTTCCTTTTGCCCAAACGGAAAACGAAAACGGGTTCCTTTATATGTTCATTGTCCTTCCTTTTGTTTTTTTATTTCACAGGGAAAAGAACCAGAGAAGAGGAAGATAAGAACGAGAGGTGAGATGAAAACGGCACCATCTTCTCTTTGCCTTATTTTTGCACCTCCCTCTCCTGTCTTAATTTCTCTTCCACTCTTTTTTTCCATTGCTCTTCCCATAATATTGCATTCCTTTTGATAACTCACAGGAATTAAAATGGCCTCCTTGTTGTCTCTCCTCTCTCACTTCCCTTTCTTTCCCTTCTCTCCTTCTGTTTCCTTTTAATTTTAACTGATAAAACACAAGAAAGGAGCTTGTAAAATCAAGCAGTGGAAGGGTAAGCAGAAGGTGACTCCTTGTGCGTGGACCTTTGCCGTACTTCACCATACCCCTCTTTTCGGCCTATCTCTTCGGCTCTTTTCCTAACCCTTCTTCTTTTCATCTTTCTTTTTGTTTTTCTCATTTCTAAAAGACAGAGGGAACGGAGAGATAAGGGAGAGAGGATAGATAAAGAAGAGTACCATCTTCTTTGCGCCTTGTTTTATCTCTCTTCTATTCTTTTCTTGGCTCTTCCCCTGAAAATCGTGTTCCTCTTATCTTTCCCTCCTTCTCTCCCTTCTCTTCTCCTCACGAGAGCCTTCGACTTTAGGATTGAGGAGAAAAAGAGAAGAGAAAAGAGGAACTACCTGGTTCTTGTTCCTGAGGCCTCCATAGTACGACTGACGTGACAGCAGCGTTCCCTCGTGGAAACGTGTATGGCTACAAGAAAACCCGAGTCCCAGCTTCCAAATAGACCCTATTTAAGCCACCCCACAGGGTGGGGGGGGGGTGGGCGGCGTGGGGGTGGGGTTGGGGGGGGGTGGGGGGGGGGTGGGGGTGGGGTGGGGGTGGGGGGGGTGGGGTGGGGGGGGTGGGTGGGGGTGGGAGGGAAGGGCGGAGCAAGCGGAGCGGGCGAGCGGGCGGAGCGGGGTTGGTGGTGGGAGTGCGGGGGAGGGGGGTAGGTGGGTGAGGGCAGGGAGGGTCTTCACTGACGCCGCCCCGCTGTTGCTGGGGTCGGCGGATAAGGAATCCTCTAAAACTTAATGGGTAAGATTAATAAGACTCTTATTTTCCGTCTCTTATTTCAAATGTAACCTTCTTGGCTCTCCGAAATTAG
>CAJNDS010000485.1:0-128439 GCA_905221605.1 Symbiodinium natans | reverse complement strand
GGGCAGTCTCGCAATTGTGGGTGCTCTAAAAGTCTTTGGCGGCTTGGAACGTGTGACTCGCTTCTTTTTGAGCCAAGACGACAGGTCAGTTGTGCAAGGTTTGCTGCCAAGAGCCCGCGGTAGTAAACTTTCGGCTTTAGGAAGCTTGCATGGAAGTGCTCTGCAAAACGGCTTGCCTGCTTTTTCATTCCGCAGCTGGCGCACGCTGGCAGTCTGGATGTTCGAGGCCCCGAGATTGAATATGTACACGTGTGGTGAAACACGAAGTGCAGCTGCGGAGCCTGGCAGAGTGCGGTTGGCACACGTGTTGCTGCTTTCGTATTAATTACTGTGTTGCATGCTTTGAACCCTTGCGCCCTGCCAGCCTATACTTCTCGGATTGCGAACGTGTTGGGAAATCGTCGGAGCTCTTGCAAGAAGGCTTGGTCTGTCAGTTGCTCCGGAGTGCGTGCCAAGGAATCCAGATGGAAGATGGTGTCATTGAAGAAGCGGTAGGCCACCCAGTGAGCATTGTCCCGGTTCTGCACCAGGCCTATGGCTGCTTCTAGTTCGTGCTTGGTCGTGACGGGCTGCAGCACCATCTCCCATCGAACACGGTCATGGACAGCCAGGGCCTTGGATTGAATGACCTGAGCCAGTACTTCGGAGGAGTAGTAGCCATCTGCGGCCATGTGGTCTTGCGCCTGTTCACCCCGTTCTTCGCCACCTTCTTGGAGAAGGATCTGCACGGCCTCCTCCATGTCGGTCTCGGTGAAGAAGGCCTCGCCTAAAACGTGATTCAACGCGTGGATGCCACAGAGAGCACGTTCTTGGCGCTCGAAATATGGGAGGTTGCCTTGCGGGCATGGTGCCGGGGCTGCGGGCTGATTGCTCGTCCGTGGAACCTTGGCTGGCGTAGCGCTAGATTGGGATTCAGCTGCCGCCCGCTTGCCGGTGCTCTTCGCATTTCCCTTGCCCTCGCGCTTGCCTTTGCTCTTGGCCTTTGCGCTGGTTGTGGCTTGGGTTTTTGCCTTGGTCTTGGGTTGCCGCTTGCTTTGGGCATTGGCTTTAGGCGTGGGTTTGGCGGGGCACTTCTGCCGGTGCTGCTTCTTGGCCTCTTTGGTATCTGGTGCCTCCTGACCACATTTCGGGCAGCGCCAAGGTAACTCGCCCTCTTGCTCCTGGAGCTTCCTCAGTCGCGACCAATCTGGAGCGCCCATGTTGGCCAGCTGCGTTTCGTAAAAGTTCTTGCTCTCTGGCGGTCGAAAGAGATCCTTCCACAGCTCCGGGCCATCTCGGCCGGCTTGCTGAGCCTTTAGCTTGGTCAACGCCCATTCCGCGTTGGCATTGTAGCGCAGCGCTTTTGGATTGAAGAGCTCGAAGGTGCAGAGGGCTTGCTCTGGGCAGCGGCTCAAAGCTACGTAGGCCTGACCCTCTTGACTGCAAGTGGCATCCAGACGGGAGTGGGCGCCATCGCGTAGGGTGGCCGCTTGGCTTTTGTGGATGGAGGTGGCTTTCGCAAGAACGAGAGGAAATTGGAGTCTCGACGCCTTGCTTCCGTCCATGTCTAGATAAGTGGCCGATCGTCGCGAGACGGCGACGAAGCTGGTCTCGTTCTCTGCGCACCACTTGGCCCCTGCCTTCTTCTCGAAAGCGACCCAAATGTCCTCAACCTCTCCAGTTTCCTCGTCCGCGTCAATTTGTTCCACGAAGCCGCAGGCTCCGTTCACCAGGCCGTCCTGCACGTCGATGTTATGCCTGAGCATGACTCGGACGCCGACCGCGACCTTCAGCAACGCCTCCAAGCCACCCGTGTTCTCTGGGTCGGCCCAGACCACTTCCGTGGGCAGTGGTGCGCCGGTCTTGACGTTGGTGTCCAGTGCCGGGCACTCATAAAGCTTTGCGCCAGTCTTTGCGATGTGCTCCTCAATGTAGCAGCGATTGCTTTCTGCGACCGCATGGCGAGTGGGGTACAGAAACACTGCCTTGGGAGCGGGCTGCCTACTGTCGTTCTTCTTGACCTCCATGCCGCGCAGCTCCTGAATGTCTTGCTCCGTCCACTTTCCAACGCGAATTCGCGCCAACAGGGCTGCCCATCTGGGATCTTCTGAAGCACGCTGGTTCCCCTCGAGCTCGCAGAGTTGAAACAGCAGCCACAAATGACTGGCGAAGGAGGGCAAGCCTCCTGGTGGTGGCAACTGATACAGGTCCCCAGACAGGACAAGGTGCACGCCTCCGAACGGAATGTAGGGTACATCTTTGGCCAGACGGAGATGCTGATCGAGGCGCTCAAGCATGTATGAGGAAATGAAACTCATTTCGTCCACAAAGAGCACCGAGACCAGCTTCCAGATGTTCCGGAGCGCTGCAAGCTGTGGGCCGCTTGGCAGCGGCAGGTCGCACGCTTTGCCATAGCTTTTGTTGACGACGGGCAGCAGGCAGCAGGAGTGCAGAGTGACCCCGTTGATGTTCCAGGCAGCCACTCCAGTGGGCGCCGCGATGATCACCCCGACGCCGCTCTGTCGGATCATGTGGGCCGCGGCCCGCACCACGACAGACTTGCCGCAACCACCTGGCCCATGCAACAGCATGTGGAGGCGATCGGGATCATGAGCATCCTTGGAGGTTGGCTTCAAGGCGGAGTGGATGATGTACTTCATGGCTCGGCATTGGTGCTCTGTTGTTGGGCTCGGGTTTTGCACAGTGAGCAGGTCGAAGGATTCCTCGCCTTCCTCAACCGGCGCGAAGGCGTCGCCAGGCGCGCCTGTTGGCACGTGGTCTGGCGCCACGAAGTCTATGTCGTCCCCGTGCCGCTCCTTCAGTGCCTCGAGAATCTTCAAAGAGTCCTCGTAGTTGTCTTGGGCCACCTTGCTATTGGCCCAGCCATCCCGCAAGTGTGCCGGATGCATCCGTGCTCTCATGTACATGGCGGCTTGGACGGCCTGCAACTTCCGAGCAGCGTTCACGGTTCCGTCCATTTGTGGGAAGCACTTCGACCGGAGGAAGTCTGGGTGGCCACCGACATCCTGGGCGAGGCGCCGAAAGGCTGCAGCGTGACTGCCATTGTCCTCGTCTCGCAGCCAATCTCCCGGATCTTTCCACACAGTGTACAGCATCAGTCTGGAGTAGTAAAAGGCTTCTGGCTCCTGGTCGGGGCTGAAATTGCGGTAGGCCACTATGGCCGGGCGCTTCCGTGGCTGCGGGAAATCTACACCAATGTACTTGAAGGCCGCGCAAAAGTCCAGGAAGTTCACGTCCCGGAATTGACACGTCGTGGGCATGCCACCTTCCACGGGAATTTCCACCTCTTGCTCGCTGAAGGCCTTCTGCATCTCTCGGTACCAGCGTTGCGCCGCGGGCATGTATCCATCTCGATCCAGCTTGCTGCGACGATAGCTGTCCGGTCGTTGCAGGGCCCTGCTCTCCTCGGACTTGGGCACCGACAGGGTCCACGTCTCGGGAGGTCCCACTTGGATCCATTCGTTGTCTCTGGAGAACTCGACGATGGGGAATCCCAACAGCAGGTGGCACGCTTCAAAAGTGGATGTGGTCCTGCCCTGCAGCGCTGCGTGCGCGGCCTTGTAGATCTGCTGGTTACCGAGGCCGGCGCCATCTGCGTTGCTGGAGGTAAGGCTGGCAACGATCCTCTCCATGCGCCGCTGCGCCTCCTGGTCCTGCTCCGATTTCAAAGCGTAGCCGAGAATGTAGCGGCTGGCGCTTGTCAACTCGCAGATCACTTGGAGGTCCATGCTGGCCCGCCACCGCCGGAGGATCTTGATGTTGTACTGGCCCATCATCTTGTCGGACTCTACCCGTCTCGTGGCGAGGCTGCTTTTCCAGCGGCTATTGGCGTACTTCTCCTGAGAGCTTCTGCGCCTGGTCCGCTCTTCTGGGCCGTGCGGAAATCCAAAACGGCAAGCGCCGTCCGTCTTGATGCCGCAATATTCGGTGTGCTTGTGCACCAGGAATTCGGCCAGTTTTGCGTTGAGCTCCTTGTCCCGGGACGAAACTTTCGTGGACTTGCGCCAACTGCCCGGACTTTTGGTGACGATGTATTTATCGCTCCAGTCCTCAGCACACGTAGGGGTGAAATTGTCCATGGCCTCCTCATCCGACCAGTCGGGACCTTGCGGCTTTGCTTCTGTCTCCTCGTTTTCGGACGGGACCTTCGCCTTTTGGTTGGGCTTCTCCCATTCCAGCACCCAGAGCAGGATGTGAGCATGCGGATAGCCCCTCTTTTGCCACTCGATGCGGATGAGGTAATCCACGACCTTGAACGGCGGGCGCTCCTTGCGGACCCCGCGGTGCTGGCCTGCAGAGTCTGTAGCTGGCGCCTGGACGAAATCATCCTCTGCTTTGTGTGGCGTTCTCTCCGGCTCATCCTCGGCATCTGCATCCTCGTGAAGGTGGGTCTTGGCGTCGTGCTCGGCAGATAGCCAATACATCAACTGGGTCAGCTGGTGCATGAACTGTCGCGCTACGATGGCAGGGTGCTGATTGCAGAGCTGGTTTGGCGACAGGCCGTCCCACGTGAATTTCACGTCGGCTTGATAGCACTGCAGTATCTCCGCGGCTTGGCGCTCAAGCTCTTCCGGCGGCCTCTCAGGATGCAGCCGTAGGAGCCGGGCTGTGATGACTGCGATCAGGATGTCGGGTTGCCGGGCATGACAGGAGAGCGTCATGAAAAACTTGGGCACTCCCAGTTGCTCATACATGTTCAGCGCAACGTTCTTCTTTGCGTAGACGTATGAGCTGGTGCCGGGGATGTCCCTCAGGGCTGTAAACACCTGACCTTTGCCCTCTTGGTATTTGGTCTTCCCACCTGGAGCCTGCTGGTTGCCGATCCTCACATTGATGTTGCCGGAGAGACGCTTCTTCAGGTGCATTTCGAGAAGCCACATGATGTAGGCCGGTGATGACTCGAAACGCGGGTCCGAGCCGAGAAGACGCTTGCGAGCGTACTGGGAGAAGCTGCCATATCCATTCTGCCATCCGCCTGTGCCCGTGGAAAATAGGTGTGGGAAGAACTTCACGTCCATGTCGTCAGTGAGCTCCGCCGTGCCCCGGGCTTTCTGTAGCTCCACGGTTTCCGCTCTGGGCGCTTTCAGCTCTTTGGGGATCAGGTACGTCATCTGCAGCTTGTCTTCCTTCTCTTCCATCGTTTCAACAGAGGCCACTGCGTCTTCCGAGTGTTGCGCTTCGCCCCCCAAGGCCGAGGAGTGTGAGCCACCGGACTCCCCCGTTTGGCGCTCTTGGGAGGCTTCGTGGGCTGTCGTTGCTGCTGCGCTTGTGCATGGCTGCGCTTTTCCAGCCAGGATGCTTTCCATTCTTGTCAAGGCTCTGTCCACTGCCGGGTTTGCCTGGTAGAGGCGGTGCTGCGTTTTCAGCTCTTGCAAGGCCTTGTGTAAGCAGTCGAGACGAGCTGGGGAAGCGGTCTTGCCCTGCACTCCTTCCACCAGGACGGTGCCGTCTTCCTCAAGTGTGGCTCCTTCCAGGACGTCGCAGATGAAGGGGTCGTCCACCAGCACTGCATACATTCGGCCCCATTGAGCGCTCGGGCCGCCCGAAGGTAGCTTGTCGAGCAACACTTGGGAGATTCGGGCCATGGCGATCAGGTGCTGCTCGATGGGCTGGAGATGTTGGAGCGCCTCCGGGATGGGTGGCAGGATCGGAAAGAGGATCTTGGCAATCTTTTCTCGACAATCCTTGCACAACATCTTTCCTGTCGATTTGGCCGGTCTGCAGTACTTGCCTGTCGTGAAGATTCGGCATTCCTCACATATCCTGGACAATCCGAACCTTCCCCAGCTTCGAGTGAAGGCATGGTAGTCGGCCTGTGCACGTTCGGGACTCAGCACATCCTCGTCTGGAAAGGGATAGCCTTGCTGCTGGAGCTCTGTTGCAACAGGCTTTGGCCCGCGGCTACCCATGCCCTCCTCGGTCCTCTCGGCCTGCAGCTCGCGCCTGTGTGTTCGATAGCTGTCTTCCTCAGGCTTGGGCCCACGGCTGCCCACTCCCTCCTTGGCCCTCTCGGCCTGCAGCTCACGCCTCTGTTTCCGTTCACTTTCTGCTTCTTCTGGGCGTCCCCCTGAGCCAGGCATGGGTCCACGGCTGCCCACTCCCTCCTTGGCCCTCTCGGCCTGCAGCTCACGCCTCTGTGTCCGTTCACTTTCTGCTTCTTCTGGGCGTCCCCCTGAGCCAGGCATGGGTCCACGGCTGCCCACTCCCTCCTTGGCCCTCTCGGTCTGCAGCTCACGCCTCTGTGTCCGTTCACTTTCTGCTTCTTCTGGGCGTCCCCCTGAGCCAGGCATGGGTCCACGGCTGCCCACTCCCTCCTCCGCCCTCTCAGCCTGCAGCTCGCGCCTCTGTGTCCGTTCACTTTCTGCTTCTTCTGGGCGTCCCCCTGAGCCAGGCATGGGTCCACGGCTGCCCACTCCCTCCTCCGCCCTCTTGGCCTGCAGCTCACGCTTCTTTCCTCGCATGCTCATTGCAATAGAAACAGGTCCACGGCTGCCTGCTCCTTGTGCTGCTCGCTCTTGCTGCCGAGCTCTTTTCTCTGCGCTCTGCTGGGCGAACCGCTCTTCCTTTTCGGCTTGGCGGCATTGTGGGTTGCTGCACCATCCCTGTCCTCGTCCACTCCTGTTTCCCACGCGGCATCGCTGGCAGGGTGCCATGGCAAATGCTAAACGGCTGAATCTGAACCAGTCTACAGTCTACAGTGCAACTCATTGACAAGCACAAGCTGCGCGGAGGCTGTACAAGTTCAACAACGGATCAACGGAGGTTGCAAGATTTCGCAGCAGAAGCTAAGTGTGTGTTTTGCCATTGCTCAGCAGGAGCCCTCATATGTGCAGATACGGTTTTCTTCTGCGTTTGTTTGGAGCAGTGAATCGGCAGTCAGACGGCGTCTTTCACGCTCAGCCTGTACAACGGATCAAATTTGCGTGCTGAAAACGATTTGTACACAGACGACGTCATTGTTATCGGCTCTATTCAGCAGGTCGAGCCAAGCCCAGGCGTCGGTGATCACGTCGCTGCCACAAACTAGCTTGGTCGTTTCCAAGCGTATTGGGCCCACATGAGAAGCGTCCAGGTCGTGTAGAAGCACTTCCCTTGGAGGGCGGTTCTCAAGAAATTGTGCTGGAGTGGGTTTTCCTGTGCGTTTTCTTCTTGAACGCAGCTCCTGTAGGGAAAGCGTCACGTCCGACTCGTTGTTGTTTCTTGCGTGCAGTTCTGCTAGTTCTGCCTCTCGATACGAGCCGAAACGTTCTGGTACGATGGGGCATGGCCTCGAGCAGTGCAGCATCTGTCCGTCCATGTTTCGGTACTGCACTTGCATCTTTGCCATCCGCTTCTCCAGTTCCATTTCTTGCTGGAACATTTTCTGGTCCTGCGCGTCTTGCATCATGATTGCTTTTTCGATCGGGTCTGACTCCCACCTGGCCAACTCGTGCATGACAAATTCTGCTTCCAGCATGGCCTGCTCGAGCTCGTACTCCTTGATTTGTTCCTGGTAGTCATCCTGTTCGGAAGCCTGAATGGAGTGGTCCTCTTCCATAGATTCGGATATGGCCGTCGCACCAGTCGACCTGAGGAAAAGCCAGCACGCGTGCCTTGAACGACTGGAAGAGAGCGACCAACTGAGGTTTGCGCTTGGAGATGGTTGTCCAGGTGGAAGTGGGGGCACGGTCCTAAACTTGATTCTTGATTTTGGGCCCAAGCGCACGGCGGCTGTGTTTGGGGAAAAAGCTACTGCAGCAACATGACTCGATCGCTGTGGCACGACTGGAGCTCTGACACTTTTTTGTTTCGTGATTGTGTTTTCTTCACGTTTCGAGGTCAATCCAGCACTCGCATTGCTCTTTTGCTCCTTTTTCAGTGCAGCGAGCTGACAGCGATGTAGCCATTCTGTGAAACGCATTTTGTGAGCGGCTCTCGGGTGGCTGCACTCAAACTTTTTGCTTGCGTGGCAGAGCTGCAAGGAATGCAGACTTTTTCGCGTCGATTTCACGTCCTGCATCAATCTAGGCTCAGAAATTGCATCCTAGCACCATGCCTGGTGGCTTCTGGCCATTGTTCTGGCTGGTGCGGCTGGCTGTGAAACGCTTCCCACCTGCCTCCCGGCAGAAGGTACTGAGAATCTAAGCGCAGCAGGCTGGCTGCGAATCTCTTCCCGCCTGCCTCCCGGCAGACAGTACTAGGAATCTAAGCTCAGCGATTGCATCCTAGCACGAGGTCAGCTGTCTTTTGGCCATTCTTCTGCTGGTGCGGCTGGCTGCGAAACGCTTCCCATCTGCCTCCCGGCAGAAGGTACTGGGAATCTAAGCGCAGCAGGCTGGCTGCGAATCTCTTCTCGTCTGCCTCCCGGCAGACGGTACTGGGAATCTAAGCTCAGCAATTGCATCCTAGCACGAGGTCAGCTGTCTTTTGGCCATTCTTCTGCTGGTGCGGCTGGCTGCGAAACGCTTCCCATCTGCCTCCCG
This sequence comes from Symbiodinium natans, assembly GCA_905221605.1. Taxonomy (NCBI): domain Eukaryota; class Dinophyceae; order Suessiales; family Symbiodiniaceae; genus Symbiodinium; species Symbiodinium natans. The sequence goes on along the minus strand of CAJNDS010000485.1, from coordinate 119,977 downwards.
GCAGAAGGTACTGAGAATCTAAGCACAGCAGGCTGGCTGCGAATCTCTTCTCGCCTGCCTCCCGGCAGACAGTACTAGGAATCTAAGCTCAGCAATTGCATCCTAGCACGAGGTCAGCTGTCTTTTGGCCATTCTTCTGCTGGTGCGGCTGGCTGCGAAACGCTTCCCATCTGCCTCCCGGCAGAAGGTACTGCGAATCTAAGCACAGCAGGCTGGCTGCGAATCTCTTCCCGCCTGCCTCCCGGCAGACGGTACTAGGAATCTAAGCTCAGCAATTGCATCCTAGCACGAGGTCAGCTGTGTTTTGGCCATTCTTCTGCTGGTGCGGCTGGCTGCGAAACGCTTCCCATCTGCCTCCCGGCAGAAGGTACTGAGAATCTAAGCACAGCAGACTGGCTGCGAATCTCTTCCCGCCTGCCTCCCGGCAGACGGTACTGGGAATCTAAGCACAGTAACTGCGTCCTTAGCACCAGGTTTGGTGACACGGCAGGCTGGTTGTGAAACTTGCTACGCGACAGACAGTACTCGCTCAGCAATTGCACTACAGCTCCAGGACTTGCTGGCCTCAGGACTTTGTGTTGACAGGTGTTTGTATCTGCGAAAGGCATTGATGCTACTCTGCGTCTGCAACACACAGCTCACGTACTCAAGTGCAACGCAGAGCTTGGTACCCTGCGTTTTCATCCAGGCGCTGCTTGAGTTGGAGCAGGTTTTGCACAGGTCTGCAGAAACTGGTCTTGCCAGCTCGGGCGGTCGAGTGTCGGGCTGTTTTGGCACATAAAATTCATTTCAATTGGCTCAGAAAAGCTTCGAGCCTCAGTGGACGCACCAATAAGCAAGACAATCGCATGTGTTGGAGCATTTAAATTCTGCAAATGACGTTACAGCTGAGTTCCGGACGGGGAAGCACATCTCAATACCTTCGTCAAGTCGAACAAGAGCGAGCTCAAAGCTTTTGGGCTTCCACGCGCTACATCGAGCTGGGTTCCAGGCTGCTGGATCTCTTTGGCTCAGGGATGCTTTCAAGAGGCTCAGAGAGGCTTTCAGCCTTCTCAACCCCCTTCATATAGGTAGATTAAATTCCTTCTCAAGAAGTCCTCAAGAGGCTTTCAAGAGGCTGTGAGAGGCTTTGAGCCTTCTCAAGCCCCTTCAGTTAGGTAGAATAAATTCGTTCTCAAGAGGTCCTCAAGAGGCCTTCAAGAGGCTCAGAAAAGCTTTGAGCCTTCTCAACCCCCTTCATATAAGTAGAATAGATTCCTTCTCAAGAGGTCCTCAAGAAGCTTTCAAGAGGCTCAGAGAAGCTTTGAGCCTTCTCAACCCCCTTCATTTCGGTAGAATACATTCTTCTCTAAAGGTCCTCAAGAGGCTTTCAAGAGGCCTCTCTCGAGCCTTCTCAACCCCCTTCATATAGGTAGAATAAGTTCCTTCTCAAGAGGTCCTCAAGCCTCAAGATGTCCTCAAGAGGCTTTCAAGAGGCTCAGAGAAGCTTTGAGCCTTCTCAACCCCCTTCATATAGGTAGAAAAAATTCCTTCTCAAGAGGTCCTCAAGAGGCTTTCATGAGGCTCAGAGAGGCTTTGAGCCTTCTCAACTCCTTCATATAGGTAGAATAACTTCCTTCTCAAGAGGTCCTCAAGAGGCTTTCGAGAGGTTCAGAAAGGCTTTGAGCCTTCTCAACCCCCTTCATATAGGTAGAATAAATTCCTTCTCAAGAGGTCCTCAAGAAGCTTTCAAGAGGCTGAGAGAGGCTTTGAGCCTTCTCAACCCCCTTCATATAGGTAGAAGAAATTCCTTCTCAAGAGGTCCTCAAGAGGCTTCCAAGAGGTTCAGAAAGGCTTTGAGCCTTGTCAACCCCCTTCATATAGGTAGAATAAATTCCTTCTCAAGAGGTCCTCCAGAGGCTTTCAAGAGGCTGAGAGAGGCTTTGAGCCTTCTCAACCCCCTTCATATAGGTAGAAAAAATTCCTTCTCAAGAGGTCTTCAAGAAGCTTTCAAGAGGCTCAGAGAGGCTTTGAGCCTTCTCATCTTCATATTCTTCTCTTCATATAGGTAGAAGAAATTCCTTCTCAAGAGGTCCTCAAGAGGCTTTCAAGAAGCCTCTCTCGAGCCTTCTCAACCCCCTTCATATAGGTAGAATAAATTCCTTCTCAAGAGGTCCTCAAGCCTTCTCAACCCCCTTCATATAGGTAGATTAAATTCCTTCTCAAGATGTCCTCAAGAGGCTTTCAAGAGGCTCAGAGAAGCTTTGAGCCTTCTCAACCCCCTTCATATAGGTAGAATAAATTCCTTCTCAAGAGGTCCTCAAGAGGCTTTCATGAGGCTCAGAGAGGCTTTGAGCCTTCTCAACTCCTTCATATAGGTAGAATAACTTCCTTCTCAAGAGGTCCTCAAGAGGCTTTCGAGAGGTTCAGAAAGGCTTTGAGCCTTCTCAACCCCCTTCATATAGGTAGAATAAATTCCTTCTCAAGAGGTCCTCAAGAAGCTTTCAAGAGGCTGAGAGAGGCTTTGAGCCTTCTCAACCCCCTTCATATAGGTAGAAGAAATTCCTTCTCAAGAGGTCCTCAAGAGGCTTCCAAGAGGTTCAGAGAGGCTTTGAGCCTTGTCAACCCCCTTCATATAGGTAGAATAAATTCCTTCTCAAGAGGTCCTCCAGAGGCTTTCAAGAGGCTGAGAGAGGCTTTGAGCCTTCTCAACCCCCTTCATATAGGTAGAATAAATTCCTTCTCAAGAGGTCTTCAAGAAGTTTTCAAGAGGCTCAGAGAGGCTTTGAGCCTTCTCAACCACCTTCATATAGGTAGAATAAATTCCTTCTCAAGAGGTCCTCAAGAGGCTTCCAAGAGGTTCAGAGACATATAGGTAGAATAAATTCCTTCTCAAGAGGTCCTCAAGAGGCTTTCAAGAGGCTGAGAGAGGCTTTGAGCCTTCTCAACCCCCTTCATATAGGTAGAATAACTTCCTTCTCAAAAGGTCTTCAAGAAGCTTTCAAGAGGTTCAGAGAGGCTTTGAGCCTTTTCAGCCACCTTCATATAGGTAGAAGAAATTCCTTTTCAAGAGGTCCTCAAGAGGCTTCCAAGAAGCTGAGAGAGGCTTTGAGCCTTCTCAACCACCTTCATATAGGTAGAAGAAATTCCTTCTCAAGAGGTCCTCAAGAGGATTCCAAGAGGTTCAGAGAGGCTTTGAGCCTTGTCAACCCCCTTCATATAGGTAGAATAAATTCCTTCTCAAGAGGTCCTCCAGAGGCTTTCAAGAGGCTGAGAGAGGCTTTGAGCCTTCTCAACCCCCTTCATATAGGTAGAAAAAATTCCTTCTCAAGAGGTCTTCAAGAAGCTTTCAAGAGGCTCAGAGAGGCTTTGAGCCTTCTCATCTTCATATTCTTCTCTTCATATAGGTAGAAGAAATTCCTTCTCAAGAGGTCCTCAAGAAGCTTTCAAGAGGCTGAGAGAGGCTTTGAGCCTTCTCAACCCCCTTCATATAGGTAGAAAAAATTCCTTCTCAAGAGGTCTTCAAGAAGCTTTCAAGAGGCTCAGAGAGGCTTTGAGCCTTCTCAACCACCTTCATATAGGTAGAAGAAATTCCTTCTCAAGAGGTCCTCAAGAAGCTTTCAAGAGGCTGAGAGAGGCTTGAGCCTTCTCAACCACCTTCATATAGGTAGAAGAAATTCCTTCTCAAGAGGTCCTCAAGAGGCTTCCAAGAGGTTCAGAGAGGCTTTGAGCCTTGTCAACCCGCTTAATATATATAGGTAGAATAAATTCTTTCTCAAGAGGTCCTCAAGAGGCTTCCAAGAGGCTAAGAGAGGCTTTGAGCCTTCTCAACCCCCTTCATTTAGGTAGAATAAATTCCTTCTCAAGAGGTCTTCAAGAAGCTTTCAAGAGGCTCAGAGAGGCTTTGAGCCTTCTCAACCACCTTCATATAGGTAGAAGAAATTCCTTCTCAAGAGGTCCTCAAGAGGCTTCCAAGAGGTTCAGAGAGGCTTTGAGCCTTGTCAACCCCCTTCATATAGGTAGAATAAATTCCTTCTCAAAAGGTCCTCAAGAGGCTTTCAAGAAGCTGAGAGAGGCTTTGAGCCTTCTCAACCCCCTTCATATAGGTAGAATAAATTCCTTCTCAAGAGGTCTTCAAGAAGCTTTCAAGAGGCTCAGAGACTTCTCAACCACCTTCATATAGGTAGAAGAAATTCCTTCTCAAGAGGTCCTCAAGAGGATTCCAAGAGGTTCAGAGAGGCTTTGAGCCTTGTCAACCCCCTTCATATAGGTAGAATAAATTCCTTCTCAAGAGGTCCTCAAGAGGCTTTCAAGAGGCTGAAAGAGGCTTTGAGCCTTCTCAACCCCTTTCATATAGGTAGAATAAATTCCTTCTCAAGAGGTCTTCAAGAAGCTTTCAAGAGGCTCAGAAAGGCTTTGAGCCTTCTCAACCACCTTCATATAAGTAGAAGAAATTCCTTCTCAAGAGGTCCTCAAGAGGCTTCCAAGAGGTTCAGAGAGGCTTTGAGCCTTGTCAACCCCCTTCATATAGGTAGAAGAAATTCCTTCTCAAGAGGTCCTCAAGAGGTTTTCAAGAGGCTGAGAGAGGCTTTGAGCCTTCTCAACCCCCTTCATATAGGTAGAATAAATTCCTTCTCAAGAGGTCTTCAAGAAGCTTTCAAGAGGCTCAGAGAGTCTTTGAGTCTCAAGAGGTCTTCAAGAACCTTTCAAGAGGCTCAGAGAGGCTTTGAGCCTTGTCAACCCCCTTCATATAGGCAGAAGAAATTCCTTCTCAAGAGGTCCTCAAGAGGCTTTCAAGAGGTTGAGAGAGGCTTTGAGCCTTCTCAACCCCCTTCATATAGGTAGAATAAATTCCTTCTCAAGAGGTCTTCAAGAAGCTTTCAAGAGGCTCAGAGAGGCTTTGAGCCTTCTCAACCACCTTCATATAGGTAGAATAAATTCCTTCTCAAGAGGTCCTCAAGAGGCTTCCAAGAGGTTCAGAGATGCTTTGAGCCTTGTCAACCCCCTTCATATAGGTAGAATAAATTCCTTCTCAAGAGGTAGCTTCCAAGAGGTTCAGAGAGGCTTTGAGCCTTGTCAGCCCCCTTCATATAGGTAGAATAAATTCCTTCTCAAGAGGTCCTCAAGAGGCTTTCAAGAGGCTGAGAGAGGCTTTGAGCCTTCTCAACCCCCTTCATATAGGTAGAATACATTCCTTTTCAAGAGGTCTTCAAGAAGCTTTCAAGAGGCTCAGAGAGGCTTTAAGCCTTCTCAACCACCTTCATATAGGTAGAAGAAATTCCTTCTCAAGCGGTCCTCAAGAGGCTTCCAAGAGGTTCAGAGAGGCTTTGAGCCTTGTCAACCCCCTTCATATAGGTAGAATAAATTCCTTCTCAAGAGGTCCCCAAGAGGCTTTCAAGAGGCTGAGAGAGGCTTTGAGCCTTCTCAATCCCCTTCATATAGGTAGAATAAATTCCTTCTCAAGAGGTCTTCAAGAAGCTTTCAATAGGCTCAGAGAGGCTTTGAGCCTTGTCAACCCCCTTCATATATATAGGTAGAATAAATTCCTTTTCAAGAGGTCCTCAAGAGGCTTTCAAGAAGCTGAGAGAGGCTTTGAGCCTTCTCAACCCCCTTCATATAGGTAGAATAAATTCCTTCTCAAGAGGTCCTCAAGAGTCTTTCAAGAGGCTGAGGGAGGCCTTGAGCCTTCTCAAAACCCCTCATTTAGGTACAAGAAGCTTTCAAGAGGCTCAGAGAGGCTTTGAGCCCACCTTCATATAGGTAGAAGAAATTCCTTCTCAAGCGGTCCTCAAGAGGTTTCCAAGAGGTTCAAAGAGGCTTTGAGCCTTGTCAACCCCCTTCATATAGGTAGAATAAATTGCTTCTCAAGAGGTCCTCAAGAGGCTTTCAAGAGGCTGAGAGAGGCTTTGAGCCTTCTCAACCCCCTTCATATAGGTAGAATAAATTCCTTCTCAAGAGGTCCTCAAGAGTCTTTCAAGAGGCTGAGAGAGGCCTTGAGCCTTCTCAAAACCCCTCATTTAGGTAGAATAAATTCCTTCTCAAGAGGTTTTCAAGAAGCTTTCAAGAGGCTCAGAGAGGCTTTGAGCCTTCTCAACCACCTTCATATAGGTAGAATTTCCTTTTCAAGAGGTCCTCAAGAGGCTTCCAAGAGGTTCAGAGAGGCTTTGAGCCTTGTCAACCCCCTTCATATAGGTAGAATAAATTCCTTCTCAAGAGGTCCTCAAGAGGCTTTCAAGAGGCTGAGAGAGGCTTTGAGCCTTCTCAACACCCTTCATATAGGTAGAATAAATTCCTTCTCAAGAGGTCTTCAAGAAGCTTTCAAGAGGCTCAGAAAGGCTTTGAGCCTTCTCAACCACCTTCATATAGGTAGAAGAAATTCTTTCTCAGGAGGTCCTCAAGAGGCTTCCAAGAGGTTCAGAGAGGCTTTGAGCCTTGTCAACCCCCTGCATATAGGTAGAATAAATTCCTTCTCAAGAGGTCCTCAAGAGGCTTTCAAGAGGCTGAGAAAGGCTTTGAGCCTTGTCAACCCGCTTCATATAGGTAGAATAAATTCCTTCTCAAGAGGTCTTCAAGAAGCTTTCAAGAAGCTGAGAGAGGCTTTGAGCCTTCTGCAACCACCTTCATATAAGTAGAATAAATTCCTTCTCAAGAGGTCTTCAAGAAGCTTTCAAGAGGCTCAGAGAGGCTTTGAGCCTTCTCAACCCCCTTCATATAGGTAGAAGACATTCCTTTTCAAGAGGCCCTCAAGAGGCTTCCAAGAGGTTCAGAGAGGCTTTGAGCCTTGTCAACCCCCTTCATATAGGTAGAATAAATTCTTTCTCAAGAGGTCCTCAAGAAGCTTTCAAGAGGCTGAGAGAGGCTTTGAGCCTTCTCAACCCCCTTCATATAGGTAGAATACATTCCTTCTCAAGAGGTCTTCAAGAAGCTTTCAAGAAGCTCAGAGAGTCTTTGAGTCTCAAGAGGTCTTCAAGAACCTTTCAAGAGGCTCAGAGAGGCTTTGAGCCTTCTCAACCCCCTTCATATAGGTAGAAAAAATTCCTTCTCAAGAGGTCTTCAAGAAGCTTTCAAGAGGCTCAGAGAGGCTTTGAGCCTTCTCAACCACCTTCATATAGGTAGAAGAAATTCCTTCTCAAGAGGTCCTCAAGAAGCTTTCAAGAGGCTGAGAGAGGCTTTGAGCCTTCTCAACCCCCTTCATATAGGTAGAAAAAATTCCTTCTCAAGAGGTCTTCAAGAAGCTTTCAAGAGGCTCAGAGAGGCTTTGAGCCTTCTCAACCACCTTCATATAGGTAGAAGAAATTCCTTCTCAAGAGGTCCTCAAGAAGCTTTCAAGAGGCTGAGAGAGGCTTGAGCCTTCTCAACCACCTTCATATAGGTAGAAGAAATTCCTTCTCAAGAGGTCCTCAAGAGTCTTTCAAGAGGCAGCTTTCAAGAGGCTCAGAAAGGCTTTGAGCCTTCTCAACCACCTTCATATAGGTAGAAGAAATTCCTTTTCAAGAAGTCCTCAAGAGGTTTCCAAGAGGTTCAGAGAGGCTTTGAGCCTTGTCAACCCCCTTCATATAGGTAGAATAAATTCCTTCTCAAGAGGTCCTCAAGAGGCTTTCAAGAAGCTGAGAGAGGCTTTGAGCCTTCTGCAACCCCCTTCATATAGGTAGAATAAATTCCTTCTCAAGAGGTCTTCAAGAAGCTTTCAAGAGGCTCAGAGAGGCTTTGAGCCTTCTCAACCACCTCCATATAGGTAGAAGAAATTCCTTCTCAAGAAGTCCTCAAGAGGTTTCCAAGAGGTTCAGAAAGGCTTTGAGCCTTGTCAACCCCCTTCATATAGGTAGAATAAATTCCTTCTCAAGAGGTCCTCAAGAGGCTTTCAAGAGGCTGAGAGAGGCTTTGAGTCTTCTCAACCCCCTTCATATAGGTAGAATAAATTCCTTCTCAAGAGGTCTTCAAGAAGCTTTCAAGAGGCTCAGAGAGGCTTTGAGCCTTCTCAACCACCTTCATATAGGTAGAAGAAATTCCTTCTCAAGAGGTCAGAGAGGCTTTGAGCCTTGTCCACCCCCTTCATACAGGTAGAATAAATTCCTTCTCAAGGTCCTCACGAGGCTCTGAAGAGGCTCAGAGAAGCTTCGAGCCTTCTCAACCCCCTTCATATCCCTAAGCCTGTTGTTAAGCTTGTTTCGAGCCTTTGGAGCCTGTTGGGGCTTGTTTTTACTGCTTGGAGCCTTTTGGAGCTTGTTTCGAGCCTTTGGAGCCTGTTGGAGCCCTGTAGGTGGACCGTGCCTACAATCCATAAGAGAAAGCAATGGTGAAAAGGGTTAGAGATCAATTTACTTAAACCTTCTTGCTAGCTCTACTTAAACCTCCTTGCGTGCTGTCGCATCAACGAACCACAAAGCCAAAAAGTCAAATGGCTCAATTTACTTAAACCTCTTGGTGCGTCAGTGTAGGGATGGCATGTTGAACCGCAGGATCGAAATGAAACACATACAATTTCTATTTATCTTCATCTTGAGGGTTTAGGGTTCAGGGTTTAGGGTTTAGGGTTTAGGGTTTAGGGTTTAGGGACAGGTTTTTAGGGTTTAGGGCTGGATTTAGGTTTTACGGTTTTTTAGGGATTAGGGTTTCTTAGGGGTTCTTTAGGGTATAGGTTGTTTGGGGTTTAGGGCTGGATTTAGGGTTCAGGGTTTTTAGGGATTAGGGTTTCTTTTTGGATTTCGGGATTAGGGTTTTTTAGGGCTCAGGCTTAGGGCTTAGGGTTTAGGGCGTAGGGACTCAGGGTTTAGGGTTTACAGTTTTTTTTGGGATTAGGGTTTCTTAGGGGTTCTTTAGGGTTTAGGTTTTTTTTGGGGTTTAGGGCTGGATTTAGGGTTTAGGGTTTTTAGGGCTTAGGGTTTCTTTTTGGGTTTCGGGATTAGGGTTTTTTAGGGCTCAGGCTTAGGGCTTAGGGGTTAGGGTGTAGGGACTCAGGGCTTAGGGTATAGTTGTGAGGCGACGAAGGAAGGGACGGATAGGGCCCGATCGGAAAGGGATAGGGGTCTATGCCACGGATAGGGGTCTAGGTCCGGGCGACAGCCCCCTGTATATAGACCCCTATCCTTTCCGGACAGGGGCCTATGCACAGAAACCTATCCACATCGGGGAGACCCCTGGGGATAGGGGTCTATCGCCTCGGGGTATGGGGGGTATGGATAGGGACCTATCTTGATTGCGATAGACCCGTATCCAATAGGTACCTATCCAAAACAGATAGGCGGCTACTTTTGAACTCATACTCAGGAATATCTGGATCATTTGAATTTCGATTTATAGAGGGGCTTCCATAGGGCTATCTAAGCCTAATGTCTTGATATCATCGTAACCTTCTTGGATCTATATGAATGATTCATGAATTTTCTTTTTCATTCGAATTCTTTATAGGATGTCCCTCGCGCAAGATCATGGATCGAACCTATTTCTTGAATACGATGGATATTATTGGAGGAAATTGAAATCATATTTCGTCTCATCAGAATATTTTTTGAAATGGTGGTTCGTCTCATTTTTGATTCTTTGCATTTAGCTTCGGTTCTTCTTATTCTTTTTTCGTCTTTATGGGATGACTTATAATTGGGGATGATGACGGACTTTTGAGCACGTCGAGGCGTCTTGGAGAATTCGAAATTCTTTTTGCTCTCATGGATGAGGATCCCCTTTCATTTGTTTGGGCACATAATGCCTGGGGGATGAATTTCATTTATGGAATAAATTTCCGGATTCGAATTTGGAAACCTTATCCCTTCAGGCACCAAGATCCTAAATCTTAAGCGGGAATCCCTAAATCTTATTTTCAAGCTTCATCATTCGTTCAATTCTTATTAGATAAGTTGGTGTCCTCCAGGCTCGCGCGTCAGGCTCTCAGAATTCAATAAAGGGATCCCGAAATTAATTAGATCTTTTGTTTGCCCGTATTTCTTCAAAGCTTTGGCATACGTCTTCTTCTATTCAATAGGCGAATATGTCGTCGATGGAATCGATGGGTCCCCTCGAAATCATTAATCTATTTTCTATATAGATATTAGATTTTCGAAGGTTTGGAAATGGATTTTTTTCGACCATTTATTCTATTCATTTTATTGGAATGGAATTCATCTCTCGTTCTTTATAGTTTTTGGACACATAATTCATTTTACGTTAAGATTGTTAAGGGTTCAGCTCCGATGACTTGGGAATAGAGATTGTAAGGCTAAGAGAATATATGGATTTTGATATCGTCGATATTTTCTTAGAATTATTTGAATTTTTGTAGGCTGTGGATAATGGGTCGAAAATAATTCTTGAATAAGATGGATATTTTATGGAGATTGAAATAATGGTTCGTCTCATTAGAATATTATTTCGATATCGGCAGATTATCTCATGTTTGATAGATTTCATTTGGGAATCTTCATTGTTCTGATCATTTTTTTGCATTTTGCCTGAGATATTTCGTATTCTTATTTGCTGAAATCGTTGCAAAATCTATATTCGGAAAAATATATCTAAACATATATGTCCGAAAACGCACGTCCCAGAAATATTTATCAAAAAATGCACGAGTCGGCGACGGCTCATGGAGGGGGGAGGACCACTTGTCTTGGATAGGGCGAGGGGTGGGTGAGCAGTTGGGTGCAACGAGTGGAGAGAATATACTTTTTTGATATATCTTTTTGGGCGGGCGCGGGATTCAAGACGCCCCTTATTTCCCTGTGATTGTCTACGAAGTGTAGTTTTTCTTGTATTTGCCGTCTGAATCGGGTTCCTTAGAGACTCAAGACAGATTCTGCTCCGACAAGGCCTCGTTGTTGCTTTTCATTAGGCTTTCATGATTAGAACCTCCCAAATTACCTCTTCTTGAGCTCTTTAATACGGTCGAATATTTAAGATCTGGGTTCTTCGCTCATTTCTCCGACAGCAGCTTCACACCATTGAAGATGATGATGTGTGATATGTTGCGATGCTGATCATTTAGTGTGGTCGAAACACTGGGCCTGGAGCCTCACACTTGCAAGCCTAATTCAATCCAATGAAATTCCAACCCCTGAAATCCAAACAACTGATCAACGACACGGCACTTAAGACTTACCAAACACACCTATGCCGGGAGCAGGGCCTACATATTCAGCCTAATTACCTGATCTTATGGTAAACACCCGATTCCGGGAAACAAAAATCGCCTTTGAACACCAGAAATCGCTCTTTTCTAAATTAAAACCAAGGGACGTCTTAAATCCCGCGCCCGGCTCTTTTTGGAAGATATCTTTTTGGATATGAATTTTTGGAAAAATGATTTTGGATTATGCATTTTTGGATATGGATATATATTTTCGGAATATATATTTTTGGATATGCATTTTTGGATTATATATTTTTGGATATACGTTTTTGGATATGCGTTTTTGGATCATGAAATTTTGGATAAAATTTTTTGGAAAATATATTTTTGGATGGATTTTTGGATTTCCTTATTCATCAATATATCTCATAATGTTATGGGTGGCCAGCAAATATTGAGGGAATATATATTTCGGGAATTATTATATTTGGGATATTTATATGGGGATTCATATGAAAAGTCCTTATCAGTTTATTTTAAATAAGAGTGGGAAAGGATTTTTGGAAAGTCGTGCCTATTCATAAATAGCAAGAGAACGTATATAGTCAAAATCTTGAATTATATCCCAAATGATTCAATATGATTCAATTATCCCGATAAAGACGGGAGAATAAGCTAGGTCAAACAGAATCCTAGAATCTGGCGCTCATAGATGAATCATAATAATCATGATAGAATAATAGAAAATATAGGACGTCTTCAAAAAAATATTCGCAGGTATCGTCCTTAGATCAAAAATCAAGAATCAGTTGTGATAGGACATATCCCGATCAGAGAATATTTTCGAAAATAAAGATATCATGATCAGATTCCTTCGAATTACGCTCGCAGATATCGTCCTTTTCCAAAAGGTCAATTACGAGAGGAATCGTCCTATTTGGAGAAAGAATTGAAATGTATTGAAAATATATATTCTTCCTTGGAGATTGAATCCCAGATATCTCTCTGAATGATATATTTCATGATTCATTGGGGACCATTGTTCCTTGTAGCAAAAGGTCATTGCAAGAACCTGCCGTGACGCCCTCATTACGCCGTGTCCATTAGGCATCTCTATAAAATATCATGGTTGCAAGGATTTCCGCGTTTGGGAGTAATTGGGTGTGGTGGGGGATTATTAAACGTATCGAGGTATCTTGGAGAATTCGAAAGCTTTCTTATTTTCTTGGATATGGATTCCCTTTCATTGATTGGTGCGTATATGTCGTCGTATGATATGAATTTCATTTGGTGGGAGTCATGTATCATATTTATATATCCTTTCAAAAGTGGAGAAATATTCATCATGATCATGAATTAGAATGGATTTTAAGATTTGATGGATGAATAGATCGAAGATACGAGGGTGATATAGGATCAAGATGAAGAGAAAATTATGAATAAGATGTGAGAATTAGGATTTCAAGGTGTGATAGGGATATCTTCGAAGAATAGATAGATGCGCCAATTGTTGCTTATGATTGATCGTATGCATGAGAATAAAGAATGAAGTAGTTTCTTGGAAAGAGGAATTCGATTTTTTTGAAAGAAATTTGAAAAAGACATATATATATATATATATTCAAATATATTATTTAGATAATAATGTGAATTTCAGGAGATTTATATCTTAGAGAAAAAAAGTCCATGAATTCTTCGAATTATGAGTTTTCGATGATCATTATTAAATTTGATTTTAAGAAAAATCTTCAAAAAAAAGAGGAGGATAATATTTAAGATCCTATGAATATTGAGGGGCGATTAATTATTATATTGATTATTCTAGAGCATAGATCAATCGATTAATTCTTTATATATTTAAATTCGGAAATCATCTCGATTTGGAAGATCGATAGCTATAAATGAAATATAATATCTGGATTTGGAAGAATCGTGAAATTATGTTGAATATTATGATTACGAAATGGATTCGATTTAGGATTTTTATGGAATACGATTTTGAATCGACCTATGGGGGACGCGATGGGGAATGGAATGAGGTCATGATGGGAAATTGCGCATCTATTATCAAATACGAAGAATAGATATCCGATAGATATTCTTAATATCATTAGAAATGTCTTCGTTTGCTTTGGATATCTCTATTCATGATTTCTCATTTCAATTCGATCATATCGGGCTCGGATGGGCTTGCCACCGCATAGATCGGACACAAATATCGGGATCGTTCAGAATTTGGATTTTGAATCTATTTCTTATGAAGCAATAGAATACGATCGAATTATGAATTCTCCTTTGGAGAGGATAAATTGAGATTTGAATCGATCGATATTCAATGGGGACTCTTTCATATCTTATAAAAATGTCGTCCAGCACAAGAATCTATGGATGAGAATCAAGGAATTAATGATCGTTTCTTGCATGAGAATATTTATGAAATTTGAGATATATATTATGTTAGATCGAATCTCCATTATCCGCCGACCCCAGCTTTGAGCGGGGGAGGCGCTAGTGAAGACCCCATGGCGTCGGCGTAACCCCGCACCTGAAGCTGACTTTAAAGGCCCCAGTCCGTGCCCCGCCCTTCCCGCCCTTCCCGCCCTTCAGTGCATGCCTGCCCCCTCCACCCTTCCCGCCCGCTCTGCCCACCATGGCTCCGCATGGTCCCATGGCTCCATGCCCCTGGCCCTCCGCCCACTGGCCCCATGGTCCCATGGCATGCCCGCCCGACCACGGGGCTCCATGCCCCCTGGCCCACTCCTGGCCCCATGCTCCTTTGTTCTATGAGCTGGCTTCGTGCTGACTGTAAAGGGCCCTTCCCCTTCCCGCCCGCTCCGCCCGCCATGCCTCATGGGTCCATGGCCTCATGGTCCCATAAAGGGCCATGGCTCACGGCCCCATGGCCCTATGGTCCCATGGCTCCATGCTCCCTGGTCCCATGCCCCTCTCTTGATAAGCTGACTTTAAAGGCATGCCCGCCCCCTCCGCCCTTCCCGCCCTTCCCGCCCGCTCCGCCTCATGGTCCCATGGCCTAGACATCCCTGGCCGCACTGGTTCCCTGGCCTCATGCCTCTAGAGATCCGATCAGATGGCTTTAAAGGGCCCCAGTGCACGCCCGCCCTCTCCGCTCTTCCCGCCCGCTCCGCCCTTCCCGCTTGCTCGTCCTTCCCACCCGCACTTTCATGCCCATCCCTGGCCGCACTTTCATGCCTGGTCCCCTGGCCTTCTGCCTCTAGACCCGATCAGATGACTTTAAAGGGCCCCAGTGCATGCCCGTGTAGCCCGCTCTAGGCCTGTTCGGATGGCTTGCCTGCCCGTGGCCGCACTTTCATGCCTGGTCCCCTGGCCCCAGTGCATGCCCGCCCCCTCCAGCCGTTCCTTCCCCTTCGCGCCCGTTCCGCCCGCCATGGCTCACGGCCCCATGGCCCTATGGTCCCATGGCTCCATGCTCCCTGGTCCCATGCCCCTCTCTTGACAAGCTGACTTTAAAGGGCCCCAGTGCATGCCCGCCCCCTCCGCCCTTCCCGCCCTTCCCGCCCTTCCCGCCCGCTCCGCCTCATGGTCCCATAAAAGGGCCCCAGTGCACGTTTGGCCCCTCCGCCCTTCCCGCCTTTCCCGCCCATGGCTCATGGGCCCATAGCCCCAGCCCGCTTGCTCCGCCCTTCCCGTTCGCTCCGCCTCCCCATGGCCTAGACATCCCTGGCCACACTGGTTCCCTGGCCTCATGCCTCTAGAGATCCGATCAGATGACTTTAAAGGGCCCCAGTGCACGCCCGCCCTTTCCGCTCTTCCCGCCCGCTCCGCCCTTCCCGCTTGCTCCGTCCTTCCCACCCGCTCTTATCATGGCCTAGACATCCCTGGCCGCACTTTCATGCCTGGTCCCCTGGCCTTATGTTTCTAGACCCGATCAGATGACTTTAAAGGGGCCCAGTGCATGGAGCCTGCCCGCTTGCTCCGCCCTTCCCGCCCGCTCCGCCTCCCCATGGTATCCCTGGCCGCACTGGTTCCCTGGCCTTATGCCTCTAGACCCGATCAGATGACTTTAAAGGGCCCCAGTGCACGCCCGCCCTCTCCGCTCTTCCCGCCCGCTCCGCCCTTCCCGCTTGCTCCGTCCTTCCCACCCGCTCTTATCATGGCCTAGACATCCCTGGCCGCACTTTCATGCCTGGTCCCCGGGCCCCAGCGCAGGCCCGCCCGCACTTTCATGCCCATCCCTGGCCGCACTTTCATGCCTGGTCCCCTGGCCTTACGCCTCTAGACCCGATCAGATGACTTTAAAGGGCCCCAGTGCATGCCCGAGGCCTGTTCGGATGGCTTGCCTGCCCGCTCCGCTTGCCCGCTTGCTCCGCCCTTCCCGCCCGCCTCCCCATGGCCTAGACATCCCTGGCCGCACTGGTTCCCTGGCCTTATGCCTCTAGACCCGATCAGATGACTTTATAAAGGGCCCCAGTGCACGCCCGCCCTCTCCGCTCTTCCCGCCCGCTCCGCCCTTCCCGCTTGCTCCGTCCTTCCCACCCGCTCTTATCATGGCCTAGACATCCCTGGCCGCACTTTCATGCCTGGTCCCCTGGCCTTATGTTTCTAGACCCGATCAGATGACTTTAAAGGGGCCCAGTGCATGCCCGCCCTCTCCGCTCTTCCCGCTTGCTCCGCCCTTGCCGCCCGCTCCGCCTCCCCATGGCCTGGCCGCACTTTCACGCTTGGTCCCCTATGCCTCTAGACCCGTTCAGATGAATTTGGAGGGGCCCGGTGCATGCCTGCCCGCTCCGGGCCGCAATGCATGCCCGCCTAGATATCCCTGGCCGCACTTTCATGCCTGGTCCCCTGGCCTATTATGCCTCTAGGCCTGTTCGGATGGCTTGCCTGCCCGCTCCGCCTGCCCGCTTGCTCCGCCCTTCCCGCCCGCTCCGCCTCCCCATGGCCTAGACATCCCTCGCCGCACTGGTTCCCTGGCCTTATGCCTCTAGACCCGATCAGATGACTTTAAAGGGCCCCAGCGCACGCCCGCCCTCTCCGCTCTTCCCGCCCGCTCCGCCCTTCCCGCTTGCTCCGTCCTTCCCACCCGCTCTTATCATGGCCTAGACATCCCTGGCCGCACTTTCAGCCTGGTCCCCGGGCCCCAGCGCATGCCCGCCCGCACTTTCATGCTCATCCCTGGCCGCACTTTCATGCCTGGTCCCCTGGCCTTATGCCTCTAGACCCGATCAGATGACTTTAAAGGGCCCCAGCGCATGCCCGCTCTAGGCCTGTTCGGATGGCTGGCCTGCCCGCTCCGCCTGCCTGCTTGCTCCGCCCTTCCCGCCCGCTCCGCCTCCCCATGGCCTAGACATCCCTGGCCGCACTGGTTCCCGGCCTTATGCCTCTAGACCCGATCATGACTTTAAAGGGCCCCAGTGCACGTCCGCCCTCCCCGCTCTTCCCGCCCGCTCCGCCCTTCCCGCTTGCTCCGTCCTTCCCACCCGCTCTTATCATGGCCTAGACATCCCTGGCCGCACTTTCATGCCTGGTCCCCTGGCCTTATGTTTCTAGACCCGATCAGATGACTTTAAAGGGCCCCAGTGCATGCCCGCCCTCTCCGCTCCTCCCCCCACACCTTTCTTCGATAAGCTGACTTTCAAGGGCCCCAGTGCATGCCCGCCCCCTCCTCCGCCCTTCCCGCCCTTCCCGCCCTTCCCGCCCGTGGCTCATGGCCCCATGGCGCCATGGTCCCATAAAACTGGCCCTATGCCTCTAGACCCGATCAGATGACTTTAAAGGGCCCCAGTGCACGCCCGCCCTCTCCGCTCTTCCCGCCCGCTCCGCCCTTCCCGCTTGCTCCGTCCTTCCCACCCGCTCTTATCATGGCCTAGACATCCCTGGCCGCACTTTCATGCCTGGTCCCCTGGCCTTATGTTTCTAGACCCGATCAGATGACTTTAAAGGGGCCCAGTGCATGCCCGCCCTCTCCGCTCTTCCCGCTTGCTCCGCCCTTGCCGCCCGCTCCGCCTCCCCATGGCCTAGACATCCCTGGCCGCACTTTCACGCTTGGTCCCCTATGCCTCTAGACCCGTTCAGATGACTTTAAAGGGCCCCAGTGCATGCCTGCCCGCTCCGGGCCCCAATGCATGCCCGCCTAGATATCCCTGGCCGCACTTTCATGCCTGGTCCCCTGGCCTATGGTTGTAGGCCTGATCGGATGGCTTGCCTGCCCGCTCCGCCTGCCCGCTTGCTCCGCCCTTCCCGCCCGCTCCGCCTCCCCATGGCCTAGACATCCCTGGCCGCACTGGTTCCCTGGCCGTATGCCTCTAGAGCCCCAGCACACGCCCGCCCTCTCCGCTCTTCCCGCCCGCTCCGCCCTTCCCGCTTGCTCCGTCCTTCCCACCCGCTCTTATCATGGCCTAGACATCCCTGGCCGCACTTTCATGCCTGGTCCCCGGGCCCCAGTGCATGCCCGCCCCTTTCATGCTCATCCCTGGCCGCACTTTCATGCCTGGTCCCCTGGCCTTATGCCTCTTCCCGCCCGCTCCGCCCTTCCCGCTTGCTCCGTCCTTCCCACCCGCTCTTATCATGGCCTAGACATCCCTGGCCGCACTTTCGTGCCTGGTCCCCTGGCCTTATGTTTCTAGACCCGATCAGATGATTTTAAAGGGCCCCAGTGCATGCCCGCCCTCTCCGCTCTTCCCCCCACGCCTTTCTTCGATAAGCTGACTTTAAAGGGCCCCAGTGCATGCCCGCCCCCTCCTCCGGCCTTCCCGCCCTTTCCCGCCCTTCCCGCCCGCTCCGCCCGCCATGGCTCATGGCCCCATGGCGCCATGGTCCCATAAAAGGGCCTCCATGGCCCCATGGTCCCGTGGCTCTAGCCCCCTGACCCCATGCCCCTCTCTTCTATGAGCTGGCTTTGCGCTGACTTTAAAGGGCCCTTCCCCCATACCTCATGACCCCATGGCCCCATGGCCCCATGACTCCATCTTTCTGGCCCCACGCCTTTCTTCGATAAGCTGACTTTAAAGGGTCCCAGTGCATGCCCGCCCCCTCCGCGTTCCTTCCCCTTCCCGCCCGTTGGCTCACGGCCCCATGGCCCTATGGTCCCATGGCTCCATGCTCCCTGGTCCCATGCCCCTCTCTTGATAAGCTGACGTTAAAGGGCCCCAGTGCATGCCCCCCTTCCCGCCCGCTCCGCCAAGGGCCGCAGTGCATGCTTGCCCCCTCCGCCCTTCCCTCATGGGCCCATAGCCCCAGCCCGCTTGCTCCGCCCTTCCGCACTGGTTCCCTGGCCTCATGCCTCCAGAGATCCGATCAGATGACTTTAAAGGGCCGCAGTGCACGCCCGCCCTCGCTCTTCCCGCCCGCTCCGCCCTTCCCGCTAGCTCCGTCCTTCCCACCCGCTCTTATCATGGCCTAGACATCCATGGGCGCACTTTCATGCCTGGTCCCCGGGCCCCATGCCCGCCCTCCGCACTTTCATGCCCATCCCTGGCCGCACTTTCATGCCTGGCCCCCTGGCCTTATGCCTCTAGACCCGATCAGATGACTTTAAAGGGCCCCAGCGCATGCCCGCTCTAGGCCTGTTCGGATGGCTTGCCTGCCCGCTCCGCCTTGCTCCGCCCTTCCCACCCGCTCCGCCTGCCCATGGCCTAGACATCCCTGGCCGCACTGGTTCCCTGGCCTTATGCCTCTAGACCCGATCAGATGACTTTAAAGGGCCCCAGTGCACGCCCGCCCTCTCCGCTCTTCCCGCCCGCTCCGCCCTTCCCGCTTGCTCCGTCCTTCCCACCCGCTCTTATCATGGCCTAGACATCCCTGGCCGCACTTTCATGCCTGGTCCCCGGGCCCCAGCGCAGGCCCGCCCGCACTTTCATGCCCATCCCTGACCGCACTTTCATGCCTGGTCCCCTGGCCTTATGCCTCTAGATCCGATCAGATGACTTTAAAGGGCCCCAGTGCATGCCCGAGGCCTGTTCGGATGGCTTGCCTGCCCGCTCCGCCTGCCCGCTTGCTCCGCCCTTCCCGCCGCTGCGCCTCCCCATGGCCTAGACATCCCTGGCCGCACTGGTTCCCTGGCCTTATGCCTCTAGACCCGATCAGATGACTTTAAAGGGCCCCAGTGCACGCTCTCCGCTCTTCCCGCCCGCTCCGCCCTTCCCGCTTGCTCCGTCCTTCCCACCCGCTCTTATCATGGCCTAGACATCCCTGGCCGCACTTTCATGCCTGGTCCCCTGGCCTTATGTTTCTAGACCCGATCAGATGACTTTAAAGGGGCCCAGTGCACGCCCGCCCTCTCCGCTCTCTCCGCCCTTGCCGCCCGCTCCGCCTCCATGGCCTAGACATCCCTGGCCGCACTTTCATGCTTGGTCCCCTATGCCTCTAGACCCGTTCAGATGACTTTAAAGGGCCCCAGCGCATGCCTGCCGGTCCGGGCCCCAATGCAGGCCCGCCTAGATATCCCTGGCCGCACTTTCATGCCTGGTCCCCTGGCCTATGCCTCTAGGCCTGTTCGGATGGCTTGCCTGCCCGCTCCGCCTGCCCGCTTGCTCCGCCCTTCCCGCCCGCTCCGCCTCCCCACGGCCTAGACATCCCTGGCCGCACTGGTTCCCTGGCCTTATGCCTCTAGACCCGATCAGATGACTTTAAAGGGCCCCAGCGCACACCCGCCCTCTCCGCTCTTCCCGCCCGCTCCGCCCTTCCCGCTTGCTCCGTCCTTCCCACCCGCTCTTATCATGGCCTAGACATCCCTGGCCGCACTTTCATGCCTGGTCCCCGGGCCCCGCCCCGCACTTTCATGCCCATCCCTGGCCGCACTTTCATGCCTGGTCCCCTGGCCTCATGCCTCTAGACCCGATCAGATGACTTTAAAGGGCCCCAGCGCATGCCCGCTCTAGGCCTGTTCGGATGGCTTGCCACCTGCCCGCTCCGCCTGCCCGCTTGCTCCGCCCTTCCCGCCCGCTCCGCCTCCCCATGGCCTAGACATCCCTGGCCGCACTGGTTCCCTGGCCTTATGCCTCTAGACCCGATCATGACTTTAAAGGGCCCCAGTGCATGCCCCCCCTCCGCTCTTCCCGCCCGCTCCGCCCTTCCCGCTTGCTCCGTCCTTCCCACCCGCTCTTATCATGGCCTAGACATCCCTGGCCGCACTTTCATGCCTGGTCCCCTGGCCTTATGTTTCTAGACCCGATCAGATGACTTTAAAGGGCCCCAGCGCATGCCCGCCCTCTCCGCTCTTCCCGCTTGCTCCGCCCTTGCCGCCCGCTCCGCCTCGCCTCTAGACCCGTTCAGATGACTTTAAAGGGCCCCAGCGCCTGCCTGCCCGCTCGCAAACGGATGGCCTAGACATCCCTGGCCGCACTGGTTCCCTGGCCTTACGCCTCTAGACCCGATCAGATGACTTTAAAGGGCCCCAGCGCACGCCCGCCCTCTCGCTCTTCCCGCCCGCTCCGCCCTTCCCGCTTGCTCCGTCCTTCCCACCCGCTCTTATCACATGGCCTAGACATCCCTGGCCGCACTTTCATGCCTGGTCCCCGGGCCCCAGTGCATGCCCCCCCGCACTTTCATGCCCATCCCTGGCCGCATTCATGCCTGGTCCCCTGGCCTTATGCCTAGGGCCCCAGCGCATGCCCGCTCTAGGCCTGTTCGGATGGCTTGCCGCCTACCCGCTCCGCCTGCCCGCTTGCTCCGCCCTTCCCGCCCGCTCCGCCTCCCCATGGCCTAGACATCCCTGGCCGCACTGGTTCCCTGGCCTTATGCCTCTAGACCCGATCAGATGACTTTAAAGGGCCCCAGCACACGCCCTTCCCGCTTGCTCCGTCCTTCCCACCCGCTCTTATCATGGCCTAGACATCCCTGGCCGCACTTTCAGCCTGGTCCCCGGGCCCCAGTGCATGCCCGCCCGCACTTTCATGCTCATCCCTGGCCGCGCTTTCATGCCTGGCCCCCTGGCCTTATGCCTCTAGACCCGTTCAGATGATTTTAAAGGGCCCCAGTGCATGCCTGCCCGCTCCGTTTGCCCGCTTGTTCCGCCCTTCCCGCCCGCTTTGCCTCCCCATGGCCTAGACATCCCTGGCCGCACTTTCATGCCTGGTCCCCTGGCCTTATGCCTCTAGACCCGATCAGATGACTTTAAAGGGCCCCAGTGCACGCCCGCCCTCTCCTCTCTTCCCGCTTGCTCCGCCCTTGCCGCTTGCTCCGCCTCCCCATGGCCTAGATATCCCTGGCCGCACTTTCATGCCTGGTCCCCTGGCCTATGCCTCTAGGCCTGTTCGGATGGCTTGCCTGCCCGCTCCACCTGCCCGCTTGCTCCGCCCTTCCCGCCCGCTCCGCCTCCCCATGGCCTAAACATCCCTGGCCGCACTGGTTCCCTGGCCTTATGCCTCTAGACCCGATCAGATGACAAAAAAGGACCCCAGTGCACGCCCGCCCTCTCCGCTCTTCCCGCCCGCTCCGCCCTTCCCGCTTGCTCCGTCCTTCCCACCCGCTCTTATCATGGCCTAGACATCCCTGGCCGCACTTTCATGCCTGGTCCCCTGGCCTTATGCTTCTAGACCCGATCAGATGACTTTAAAGGGCCCCAGTGCATGCCCGCCCTCTCCGCTCTTCCCGCTTGCTCCGCCCTTGCCACCCGCTCCGCCTCCCCATGGCCTAGACATCCCTGACCGCACTTTCATGCTTGGTCCCCTATACCTCTAGACCCGTTCAGATGACTTTAAAGGGCCCCAGCGCATGCCTGCCCGCTCCGTTTGCCCCATGGCCTAGACATCCCTGGCCGCACTGGTTCCCTGGCCTTATGCCTCTAGACCCGATCAGATGACTTTAAAGGGTCCCAGTGCACGCCCGCCCTCTCCGCTCTTCCCGCCCGCTCCGCCCTTCCCGCTTGCTCCGTCCTTCCCACCCGCTCTTATCATGGCCTAGACATCCCTGGCCGCACTTTCATGCCTGGTCCCCGGGCCCCAGTGCATGCCCGCCCGCACTTTCATGCCCATCCCTGGCCGCACTTTCATGCCTGGTCCCCTGGCCTTATGCTTGTCCGGTTTGTGCGGAGCATCAGGTTGAGGGGTCGGCGGCACTGGCGGTAGTCATTAAATCGGGCAGCGCGAGGTCCCCAAAGGACCGAGCAAATGCGGACCTTTTAGCCCGGGTCGTCCCGGGAATAGCCTTGCTGGCCTCTGGCCTTCTGCGAAGCAGAATTAGGCCGGACGCCAGTGCCGCCGACCCCCGCGTGCCGCCGGTGAACGGTTTTTTTTTCGTGGTTTTTTGCGTCGCCACGGAGGCCCCCAGAGGGCGCGCATCATGAGCATCAGCGGGTCCAGCCCGGGACCCCCAGGCGCGCATCAGGAGCATCAGCGGCTCCCGGGGCGGGACCCCGGGGGCGCATCAGGAGCATGACGCCCCCCAAAGGGCGGGCATAAGCGATGTGTCTAAGGTCGGGGCTAGGAAAAAGGGAGTTTAGGGGCCTTATAAAGTGCTTAGAAACGTTAAGGGAGTCTAGGAGCCTCAAACGCTTAGAGATTTGAAGGGAGTTTAGGGGCCTGAAAATGCTTAGAAATTTAACGTTTAGAGATTTTAAGGGAGTTTAGGGGCCTCAAAATGGTTAGAAACTGCTCGCCCCGCGCTTCTGCCTGCGCTGCCCGCCCATGGGCGCAGCCCCTTAAATAATCTCTATCGATTCATTCTCTTATGAGAATATATTATCAATTTTATAATATCCGATATATCAGATTCCGATCCCTCCCGTATAGATATTGCCGAATTGATCTTGTAGTCGCGGATATATAATTCTTTATCTAGATATAATCGGCTCATTTAGGGAATTTAGATCTTGAGAATTCCGAATTGGGGATTAGAGAAGACCTGTATCTTGAGTCGAAGATTCTTGAATCCGATTCTGATTGAGATTTTCGGATCATATTGAAGTCTCGAGGATGATCAATTCTCAAAGTCGCGAATTCTCCATATTATCCAAATTTCTGAAATTCAAATTTCCTCAAATTCTAAAAATCTTAGTAATCTCGGAAATCCAAGGATTGATTTTTGGAGAATCTTCGATCGGATGGGAATAATTAGTCGTAATTAATTTTTGATGATACGAATGATGGCCAATTATTAGCCGATCGAAGATCCAAAGAATTTAAAGATTTAAAGATCAAAGATTATTCGAAAAAATTTCTTGATAATATTTTTTAATCAGAAATCCTAAGAGAAAAGATAGATTTTTCGATCCTAAATTCTATATATTTTTTCATAGAAAGATATTATAATAATGAATAGATCCAAATAATCAGCTCATGAAAAGAATGCATGAGATTTTATCTAGAACTCCTAATATTACGAAAATATGAAATCTTATGTTTATGATGATATGATTCGAATCAAGATTCGGGAATCCCAATATAGATAACGTTCCATGCCGGTTATTACGAAGGGACCGTGGGATAGATGGATGAATGTATTCATAAATTGATGATCTTCTTCTCCAGAAAAATGATTCTTATGACGAATATTCATGATATCGTGTGATTTATAATGAGATCTTCTCCATTCATCGCAGATGAATATCAGGCCATCTCATAAGAATAGATCATATTTAGATTCTGTCGCCTCTTGTCTGTTTCTCTGTTTGCCCGTCTGTCTGTCGATCAAACCGGGTGTCTGTTGGTCGGTCTCGTTGTCTGTCGGTCTGGTAAGTATATACATGTGTGTGTGTGATTTTCGGGGGCAACTTGTATACGAACTCATCCATTCCGTAGCTTCAGCCGGCTTTCTCAAACGCGGGTGCTCAAATCGACCTCAGCACATGTTGGAGCCCACTCGGCGTGAGAACCTAAAGATGACTAAAGCTTGTCCAGGTAGTCGCCGAGGGCCGGCATCTCCACCTTGAGGTTCTTGCGCTTGCGGATGGCCAGGATGAGATCCTCCATCTTGCTACCTTTCTCCAGGCAGTTGCCCTGGAGGTTCTCCCAGTGGTCGAAGACGCACTGTGGGAAAGCCTGGCCACTGGTGGCCTGCCTCAAGGCAGCAACAAAACCGAAGGACTCGGACACTGGCAGGTGCGCTTTCACCTGGACCAAGGGCGTGCCTTCCCTCTGGTTCTCTTCGAAGACACAGCCACGGCGAAGGTTCATGCAGTTGTAGACACCGCTCATGGCCTCCTGTGGGCAGGTGATCTCCACCAAGAACACAGGCTCCTGCAAAGTAGGCTTGGCTGTCAACTCTGCAGCAAAGCAGCAACGGCGGGTGGGAGGCATGATCTGTCCCGCGCCACGATGGATTGCATCGGTGTGCAGGGTCACATCCATCAGGTTGAAGCGGATGCCGCGCATGTTCTCCTCGCACAGAGGTCCCTCCTTGGTGGCCCACTGGAACGCGCTGTTCACATGCTCCTTGATCTCGATGAGGTACTGCACGCCCACGGTGGAGTCCACAACCAGGTTGGCACCATCGGTCTCAGGACCATAGCACCAAATCTTGGTCTGGGCAACCTGCTTGTCCCATTCGAACTTCTCGCACAAGATCTTGGCCCGCTCCTTGGGGTCGGCCTTAGGGCCAACAACACCATCCTCGATGGCCTTGCTGAGCTCCTCGTCCATAGGCTCGGCCACAAGGTAGATTCGGTTGTGCTTGTTCGGCGACTTGGCCAAGCACGTCTGGCCAGACTGCTCACTCACCGTCTCTCGGTAGGACACCACAGGGTCGGACACGATGAAGTCGCACTGAGCATACTCGTCCTTCAGGTCCTTCAAGCAAATCTCGACGTGCAACTCGCCGCAGCCTGCGATCACGTGCTCTCCGCTCTCCTCAGTCGTGCACACAACCAGGGGATCGGACTTGGACAGCTTCTTCAAGCCCTCCACCAACTTCGGCAGGTCCTTTCCATCCTTGGCCTTCACGGCGACCTTCACGACAGGGGACACGCTGTACTTCATGTCTGCGATGTTGTGAGAATCCTCCAGGGTGGTGATGGTGCCAGACTTCAGGATGTACTGGTCAACGCCAACCAGTGCCACGGTGTTTCCGCAGGGCACATCCTGGATCTGCTCAGTGGTGCGGCCCATCATCAGAACGGTGCGCTGGATGTTCTTCACGTGCAGGTCCTCCTTGCTGCCCGGCTTGTAGTACGGGCCCTGAATTCGGACCTTCTGTCCAGTGGCGATGGTGCCAGAGAACACGCGGCCGAAGGCGTAGAAGCGGCCCTTGTCCGAAGTGGGCACCATCTTCGACACATACATCATCAAAGGACCGGCTGGGTCGCAGGTGCGGATGCCGTTGGCCGCTGCATCGTCCATGGGACCTTCGTACAAGTTCTCCACACGGTACTTCTGCGCAGCCCGAGGGGAAGGCAACTTGGTCACAATCATCGCCAGCAGGGTGTCGGCGGCGTTGATCCAGATCTGCATGGTTCGCTTCATCAAAGGCTTCCCGGTCAGGGACTTCTCATCGCCCTTCAGCACAATGCCCAGCGTTCCCATCATCTTCTCGTACTTCTCCTTGTCATCGTTCATGATGGCACGCATGAGCTGATTGATGGGGCCCATGATGAACTGGCAGAAGGCACGCTGCAGCGGCTCGGTGCAGCCCTCTGGCTGCATCACGTTGGTCCACACCTTCTTCTTGGCATTGAAGAAGGAGTCACCCCACATGCGCTGCATCATCTTCTCCTTCTCGACACCCATCTTTGTGGCGTAGATCTTGGCAAACCGCTCTGTTGTGAAGCCCCATCCGTGGAGGCCACTTCCAAAGGCCACGGTGCCCTTCTCAGGGGTCACCTGCACGTCACCCATCAAGGCGTCATTGTAGGTGGCAATGATCACGTTCACGTTCTCAATGGCATTTCGGAAGCGGGAGTACATGTCCTCGGCTTCCATTTGCAGCTCAAGGATGCAGCGATCGACCTTGTTCACGAACAGGCAAGGCCTCACTCGCTCCTGCAGGGCCTGACGCAGCACAGTCTCTGTCTGTACAGCACAGCCTTCGATGCAGTCGACAACGACCATGGCGCCATCGGTAATTCGCAGAGCAGCAGTCACCTCCGAGGAGAAATCGACGTGGCCGGGAGAGTCGATCAGGTTGATCAGGTGAGCCACCGGGCCCTTGCCATCCTCCTCATCATGCTCGAAGTAAAGGGACACCCCAGTGCTCTTGATGGTCACACCTCGCTCCTGCTCGTCTGCTCGGGTGTCTGTGAAGCGCGCGTCACCTGCCGCCTTCGCCGAGATGATGCCCGCTTTGCAGATCAGGGAGTCTGTCAAGGTGGACTTGCCGTGATCCACGTGGGCGATGACACTCATGGAGCGGATGTTATCCGTCTTATCCATGATGGTGCGCATCTGATCCACAGTGAAGTTCGGCATGGCGGCTGTTTCCTAAAGAGCTACGAAGCTACGATGAAACAACGCCCCCTGGCTGATCCCAAACTAAGCTGCCCATGCATCAACACACCTGGACATTGGACCATCAGAGGACGCCAGAGCAGGACAATGCGTCACTTGCATGGAATCACCTGGCTGTCAGCCGTTTTATGCACAACAAGGCACTTTGTACTCCAAGCCACTTAAACTTATCAAGCTCAACGGACCAAACCGGACCCTAACTGGTGTCGTCTTCGCACAATCCACGCAGCAATCTTTTGCGACATCAAAATGGCACCCTGCAGGTGACTGACATGTACACAGACATCTTTGGCTGGAGCGAGTGCTCGTATTTCGAGCTCAACATTTCTCGAAGATGCTGTTTCTTCGGTCTGAAGGCTTAAAGCTTGTCCAGGTAGTCGCCGAGGGCCGGCATCTCCACCTTGAGGTTCTTGCGCTTGCGGATGGCCAGGATGAGATCCTCCATCTTGCTACCTTTCTCCAGGCAGTTGCCCTGGAGGTTCTCCCAGTGGTCGAAGACGCACTGTGGGAAAGCCTGGCCACTGGTGGCCTGCCTCAAGGCAGCAACAAAACCGAAGGACTCGGACACTGGCAGGTGCGCTTTCACCTGGACCAAGGGCGTGCCTTCCCTCTGGTTCTCTTCGAAGACACAGCCACGGCGAAGGTTCATGCAGTTGTAGACACCGCTCATGGCCTCCTGTGGGCAGGTGATCTCCACCAAGAACACAGGCTCCTGCAAAGTAGGCTTGGCTGTCAACTCTGCAGCAAAGCAGCAACGGCGGGTGGGAGGCATGATCTGTCCCGCGCCACGATGGATTGCATCGGTGTGCAGGGTCACATCCATCAGGTTGAAGCGGATGCCGCGCATGTTCTCCTCGCACAGAGGTCCCTCCTTGGTGGCCCACTGGAACGCGCTGTTCACATGCTCCTTGATCTCGATGAGGTACTGCACGCCCACGGTGGAGTCCACAACCAGGTTGGCACCATCAGTCTCAGGACCATAGCACCAGATCTTGGTCTGGGCAACCTGCTTGTCCCATTCGAACTTCTCGCACAAGATCTTGGCCCGCTCCTTGGGGTCGGCCTTAGGGCCAACAACACCATCCTCGATGGCCTTGCTGAGCTCCTCGTCCATAGGCTCGGCCACAAGGTAGATTCGGTTGTGCTTGTTCGGCGACTTGGCCAAGCACGTCTGGCCAGACGTCTCACTCACCGTCTCTCGGTAGGACACCACAGGGTCGGACACGATGAAGTCGCACTGAGCATACTCGTCCTTCAGGTCCTTCAAGCAAATCTCGACGTGCAACTCGCCGCAGCCTGCGATCACATGCTCTCCGCTCTCCTCAGTCGTGCACACAACCAGGGGATCGGACTTGGACAGCTTCTTCAAGCCCTCCACCAACTTCGGCAGGTCCTTTCCATCCTTGGCCTTCACGGCGACCTTCACGACAGGGGACACGCTGTACTTCATGTCAGCGATGTTGTGAGAATCCTCCAGGGTGGTGATGGTGCCAGACTTCAGGATGTACTGGTCAACGCCAACCAGTGCCACGGTGTTTCCGCAGGGCACATCCTGGATCTGCTCAGTGGTGCGGCCCATCATCAGAACGGTGCGCTGGATGTTCTTCACGTGCAGGTCCTCCTTGCTGCCCGGCTTGTAGTACGGGCCCTGAATTCGGACCTTCTGTCCAGTGGCGATGGTGCCAGAGAACACGCGGCCGAAGGCGTAGAAGCGGCCCTTGTCCGAAGTGGGCACCATCTTCGACACATACATCATCAAAGGACCGGCTGGGTCGCAGGTGCGGATGCCGTTGGCCGCTGCATCGTCCATGGGACCTTCGTACAAGTTCTCCACACGGTACTTCTGCGCAGCCCGAGGGGAAGGCAACTTGGTCACAATCATCGCCAGCAGGGTGTCGGCGGCGTTGATCCAGATCTGCATGGTTCGCTTCATCAAAGGCTTCCCGGTCAGGGACTTCTCATCGCCCTTCAGCACAATGCCCAGCGTTCCCATCATCTTCTCGTACTTCTCCTTGTCATCGTTCATGATGGCACGCATGAGCTGATTGATGGGGCCCATGATGAACTGGCAGAAGGCACGCTGCAGCGGCTCGGTGCAGCCCTCTGGCTGCATCACGTTGGTCCACACCTTCTTCTTGGCGTTGAAGAAGGAGTCACCCCACATGCGCTGCATCATCTTCTCCTTCTCGACACCCATCTTTGTGGCGTAGATCTTGGCAAACCGCTCTGTTGTGAAGCCCCATCCGTGGAGGCCACTTCCAAAGGCCACGGTGCCCTTCTCAGGGGTCACCTGCACGTCACCCATCAAGGCGTCATTGTAGGTGGCAATGATCACGTTCACGTTCTCAATGGCATTTCGGAAGCGGGAGTACATGTCCTCGGCTTCCATTTGCAGCTCAAGGATGCAGCGATCGACCTTGTTCACGAACAGGCAAGGCCTCACTCGCTCCTGCAGGGCCTGACGCAGCACAGTCTCTGTCTGTACAGCACAGCCTTCGATGCAGTCGACAACGACCATGGCGCCATCGGTAATTCGCAGAGCAGCAGTCACCTCCGAGGAGAAATCGACGTGGCCGGGAGAGTCGATCAGGTTGATCAGGTGAGCCACCGGGCCCTTGCCATCCTCCTCATCATGCTCGAAGTAAAGGGACACCCCAGTGCTCTTGATGGTCACACCTCGCTCCTGCTCGTCTGCTCGGGTGTCTGTGAAGCGCGCGTCACCTGCCGCCTTCGCCGAGATGATGCCCGCTTTGCAGATCAGGGAGTCTGTCAAGGTGGACTTGCCGTGATCCACGTGGGCGATGACACTCATGGAGCGGATGTTATCCGTCTTATCCATGATGGTGCGCATCTGATCCACAGTGAAGTTCGGCATGGCGGCTGTTTCCTAAAGAGCTACGAAGCTACGATGAAACAACGCCCCCTGGCTGATCCCAAATTAAGCTGCCCATGCATCAACACACCTGGACATTGGACCATCAGAGGACGCCAGAGCAGGACATGCGTCACTTGCATGGAATCACCTGGCTGTCAGCCGTGTGATGCATTAGCAAGCTCAACGGACCAAACCGGACCCTAACTGGTTCTTTTGCGACATCAAAATGGCACCCTGCAGGTGACTGACATGTACACAGACATCTTTGGCTGGAGCGAGTGCTCGTATTTCGAGCTCAACATTTCTCGAAGATGCTGTTTCTTCGGCCTGAAGGCTTAAAGCTTGTCCAGGTAGTCGCCGAGGGCCGGCATCTCCACCTTGAGGTTCTTGCGCTTGCGGATGGCCAGGATGAGATCCTCCATCTTGCTACCTTTCTCCAGGCAGTTGCCCTGGAGGTTCTCCCAGTGGTCGAAGACGCACTGTGGGAAAGCCTGGCCACTGGTGGCCTGCCTCAAGGCAGCAACAAAACCGAAGGACTCGGACACTGGCAGGTGCGCTTTCACCTGGACCAAGGGCGTGCCTTCCCTCTGGTTCTCTTCGAAGACACAGCCACGGCGAAGGTTCATGCAGTTGTAGACACCGCTCATGGCCTCCTGTGGGCAGGTGATCTCCACCAAGAACACAGGCTCCTGCAAAGTAGGCTTGGCTGTCAACTCTGCAGCAAAGCAGCAACGGCGGGTGGGAGGCATGATCTGTCCCGCGCCACGATGGATTGCATCGGTGTGCAGGGTCACATCCATCAGGTTGAAGCGGATGCCGCGCATGTTCTCCTCGCACAGAGGTCCCTCCTTGGTGGCCCACTGGAACGCGCTGTTCACATGCTCCTTGATCTCGATGAGGTACTGCACGCCCACGGTGGAGTCCACAACCAGGTTGGCACCATCAGTCTCAGGACCATAGCACCAGATCTTGGTCTGGGCAACCTGCTTGTCCCATTCGAACTTCTCGCACAAGATCTTGGCCCGCTCCTTGGGGTCGGCCTTAGGGCCAACAACACCATCCTCGATGGCCTTGCTGAGCTCCTCGTCCATAGGCTCGGCCACAAGGTAGATTCGGTTGTGCTTGTTCGGCGACTTGGCCAAGCACGTCTGGCCAGACGTCTCACTCACCGTCTCTCGGTAGGACACCACAGGGTCGGACACGATGAAGTCGCACTGAGCATACTCGTCCTTCAGGTCCTTCAAGCAAATCTCGACGTGCAACTCGCCGCAGCCTGCGATCACATGCTCTCCGCTCTCCTCAGTCGTGCACACAACCAGGGGATCGGACTTGGACAGCTTCTTCAAGCCCTCCACCAACTTCGGCAGGTCCTTTCCATCCTTGGCCTTCACGGCGACCTTCACGACAGGGGACACGCTGTACTTCATGTCTGCGATGTTGTGAGAATCCTCCAGGGTGGTGATGGTGCCAGACTTCAGGATGTACTGGTCAACGCCAACCAGTGCCACGGTGTTTCCGCAGGGCACATCCTGGATCTGCTCAGTGGTGCGGCCCATCATCAGAACGGTGCGCTGGATGTTCTTCACGTGCAGGTCCTCCTTGCTGCCCGGCTTGTAGTACGGGCCCTGAATTCGGACCTTCTGTCCAGTGGCGATGGTGCCAGAGAACACGCGGCCGAAGGCGTAGAAGCGGCCCTTGTCCGAAGTGGGCACCATCTTCGACACATACATCATTAAAGGGCCGGCTGGGTCGCACGTGCGGATGCCGTTGGCCGCTGCATCGTCCATGGGACCTTCGTACAAGTTCTCCACACGGTACTTCTGCGCAGCCCGAGGGGAAGGCAACTTGGTCACAATCATCGCCAGCAAGGTGTCGGCGGCGTTGATCCAGATCTGCATTGTTCGCTTCATCAAAGGCTTCCCGGTCAGGGACTTCTCATCGCCCTTCAGCACAATGCCCAGCGTTCCCATCATCTTCTCGTACTTCTCCTTGTCATCGTTCATGATGGCACGCATGAGCTGATTGATGGGGCCCATGATGAACTGGCAGAAGGCACGCTGCAGCGGCTCGGTGCAGCCCTCTGGCTGCATCACGTTGGTCCACACCTTCTTCTTGGCATTGAAGAAGGAGTCACCCCACATGCGCTGCATCATCTTCTCCTTCTCGACACCCATCTTTGTGGCGTAGATCTTGGCAAACCGCTCTGTTGTGAAGCCCCATCCGTGGAGGCCACTTCCAAAGGCCACGGTGCCCTTCTCAGGCGTCACCTGCACGTCACCCATCAAGGCGTCATTGTAGGTGGCAATGATCACGTTCACGTTCTCAATGGCATTTCGGAAGCGGGAGTACATGTCCTCGGCTTCCATTTGCAGCTCAAGGATGCAGCGATCGACCTTGTTCACGAACAGGCAAGGCCTCACTCGCTCCTGCAGGGCCTGACGCAGCACAGTCTCTGTCTGCACAGCACAGCCTTCGATGCAGTCGACAACGACCATGGCGCCATCGGTAATTCGCAGAGCAGCAGTCACCTCCGAGGAGAAATCGACGTGGCCGGGAGAGTCGATCAGGTTGATCAGGTGAGCCACCGGGCCCTTGCCATCCTCCTCATCATGCTCGAAGTAAAGGGACACCCCAGTGCTCTTGATGGTCACACCTCGCTCCTGCTCGTCTGCTCGGGTGTCTGTGAAGCGCGCGTCACCTGCCGCCTTCGCCGAGATGATGCCCGCTTTGCAGATCAGGGAGTCTGTCAAGGTGGACTTGCCGTGATCCACGTGGGCGATGACACTCATGGAGCGGATGTTATCCGTCTTATCCATGATGGTGCGCATCTGATCCACAGTGAAGTTCGGCATGGCGGCTGTTTCCTAAAGAGCTACGAAGCTACGATGAAACAACGCCCCCTGGCTGATCCCAAATTAAGCTGCCCATGCATCAACACACCTGGACATTGGACCATCAGAGGACGCCAGAGCAGGACATGCGTCACTTGCATGGAATCACCTGGCTGTCAGCCGTGTGATGCATTAGCAAGCTCAACGGACCAAACCGGACCCTAACTGGTTCTTTTGCGACATCAAAATGGCACCCTGCAGGTGACTGACATGTACACAGACATCTTTGGCTGGAGCGAGTGCTCGTATTTCGAGCTCAACATTTCTCGAAGATGCTGTTTCTTCGGCCTGAAGGCTTAAAGCTTGTCCAGGTAGTCGCCGAGGGCCGGCATCTCCACCTTGAGGTTCTTGCGCTTGCGGATGGCCAGGATGAGATCCTCCATCTTGCTACCTTTCTCCAGGCAGTTGCCCTGGAGGTTCTCCCAGTGGTCGAAGACGCACTGTGGGAAAGCCTGGCCACTGGTGGCCTGCCTCAAGGCAGCAACAAAACCGAAGGACTCGGACACTGGCAGGTGCGCTTTCACCTGGACCAAGGGCGTGCCTTCCCTCTGGTTCTCTTCGAAGACACAGCCACGGCGAAGGTTCATGCAGTTGTAGACACCGCTCATGGCCTCCTGTGGGCAGGTGATCTCCACCAAGAACACAGGCTCCTGCAAAGTAGGCTTGGCTGTCAACTCTGCAGCAAAGCAGCAACGGCGGGTGGGAGGCATGATCTGTCCCGCGCCACGATGGATTGCATCGGTGTGCAGGGTCACATCCATCAGGTTGAAGCGGATGCCGCGCATGTTCTCCTCGCACAGAGGTCCCTCCTTGGTGGCCCACTGGAACGCGCTGTTCACATGCTCCTTGATCTCGATGAGGTACTGCACGCCCACGGTGGAGTCCACAACCAGGTTGGCACCATCAGTCTCAGGACCATAGCACCAGATCTTGGTCTGGGCAACCTGCTTGTCCCATTCGAACTTCTCGCACAAGATCTTGGCCCGCTCCTTGGGGTCGGCCTTAGGGCCAACAACACCATCCTCGATGGCCTTGCTGAGCTCCTCGTCCATAGGCTCGGCCACAAGGTAGATTCGGTTGTGCTTGTTCGGCGACTTGGCCAAGCACGTCTGGCCAGACGTCTCACTCACCGTCTCTCGGTAGGACACCACAGGGTCGGACACGATGAAGTCGCACTGAGCATACTCGTCCTTCAGGTCCTTCAAGCAAATCTCGACGTGCAACTCGCCGCAGCCTGCGATCACATGCTCTCCGCTCTCCTCAGTCGTGCACACAACCAGGGGATCGGACTTGGACAGCTTCTTCAAGCCCTCCACCAACTTCGGCAGGTCCTTTCCATCCTTGGCCTTCACGGCGACCTTCACGACAGGGGACACGCTGTACTTCATGTCAGCGATGTTGTGAGAATCCTCCAGGGTGGTGATGGTGCCAGACTTCAGGATGTACTGGTCAACGCCAACCAGTGCCACGGTGTTTCCGCAGGGCACATCCTGGATCTGCTCAGTGGTGCGGCCCATCATCAGAACGGTACGCTGGATGTTCTTCACGTGCAGGTCCTCCTTGCTGCCCGGCTTGTAGTACGGGCCCTGAATTCGGACCTTCTGTCCAGTGGCGATGGTGCCAGAGAACACGCGGCCGAAGGCGTAGAAGCGGCCCTTGTCCGAAGTGGGCACCATCTTCGACACATACATCATCAAAGGACCGGCTGGGTCGCAGGTGCGGATGCCGTTGGCCGCTGCATCGTCCATGGGACCTTCGTACAAGTTCTCCACACGGTACTTCTGCGCAGCCCGAGGGGAAGGCAACTTGGTCACAATCATCGCCAGCAGGGTGTCGGCGGCGTTGATCCAGATCTGCATGGTTCGCTTCATCAAAGGCTTCCCGGTCAGGGACTTCTCATCGCCCTTCAGCACAATGCCCAGCGTTCCCATCATCTTCTCGTACTTCTCCTTGTCATCGTTCATGATGGCACGCATGAGCTGATTGATGGGGCCCATGATGAACTGGCAGAAGGCACGCTGCAGCGGCTCGGTGCAGCCCTCTGGCTGCATCACGTTGGTCCACACCTTCTTCTTGGCATTGAAGAAGGAGTCACCCCACATGCGCTGCATCATCTTCTCCTTCTCGACACCCATCTTTGTGGCGTAGATCTTGGCAAACCGCTCTGTTGTGAAGCCCCATCCGTGGAGGCCACTTCCAAAGGCCACGGTGCCCTTCTCAGGCGTCACCTGCACGTCACCCATCAAGGCGTCATTGTAGGTGGCAATGATCACGTTCACGTTCTCAATGGCATTTCGGAAGCGGGAGTACATGTCCTCGGCTTCCATTTGCAGCTCAAGGATGCAGCGATCGACCTTGTTCACGAACAGGCAAGGCCTCACTCGCTCCTGCAGGGCCTGACGCAGCACAGTCTCTGTCTGCACAGCACAGCCTTCGATGCAGTCGACAACGACCATGGCGCCATCGGTAATTCGCAGAGCAGCAGTCACCTCCGAGGAGAAATCGACGTGGCCGGGAGAGTCGATCAGGTTGATCAGGTGAGCCACCGGGCCCTTGCCATCCTCCTCATCATGCTCGAAGTAAAGGGACACCCCAGTGCTCTTGATGGTCACACCTCGCTCCTGCTCGTCTGCTCGGGTGTCTGTGAAGCGCGCGTCACCTGCCGCCTTCGCCGAGATGATGCCCGCTTTGCAGATCAGGGAGTCTGTCAAGGTGGACTTGCCGTGATCCACGTGGGCGATGACACTCATGGAGCGGATGTTATCCGTCTTATCCATGATGGTGCGCATCTGATCCACAGTGAAGTTCGGCATGGCGGCTGTTTCCTAACGAGCTACTAAGCTCCGGTGAAACAACGCCCAGTCTGATCCCAAAATAAGCTACCTATGCATCAACACACCTGACATGTGACCATCCGCCTGCACGAGGCTTGCACATGGGACACTCGTGAAGGACAATGCGTCACTTACATGGAGTCGCCTGAATGTCCGGTGTGCGGTGCCCAACAAAGCGCTTGCTACTCCGAACCACTTAGCAAGCTCAATGGACCCATACGGGTGCCCTCATCTCACAATCCAAAACGCAACTTTTTGCGACATCAAATGGCGCCTTGCAGGCGACTGACTGGCATGTACACAGAAAATTTTGTGGGGTGAGTGCTCGTGTTTTTTTCGAGCTCAACATTTCTCGGGGATGCTGTTTCTTCTGTCTGAAGGCTTAAAGCTTGTCCAGGTAGTCGCCGAGGGCCGGCATCTCCACCTTGAGGTTCTTGCGCTTGCGGATGGCCAGGATGAGATCCTCCATCTTGCTACCTTTCTCCAGGCAGTTGCCCTGGAGGTTCTCCCAGTGGTCGAAGACGCACTGTGGGAAAGCCTGGCCACTGGTGGCCTGCCTCAAGGCAGCAACAAAACCGAAGGACTCGGACACTGGCAGGTGCGCTTTCACCTGGACCAAGGGCGTGCCTTCCCTCTGGTTCTCTTCGAAGACACAGCCACGGCGAAGGTTCATGCAGTTGTAGACACCGCTCATGGCCTCCTGTGGGCAGGTGATCTCCACCAAGAACACGGGCTCCTGCAAAGTAGGCTTGGCTGTCAACTCTGCAGCAAAGCAGCAACGGCGGGTGGGAGGCATGATCTGTCCCGCGCCACGATGGATTGCATCGGTGTGCAGGGTCACATCCATCAGGTTGAAGCGAATGCCGCGCATGTTCTCCTCGCACAAAGGTCCCTCCTTGGTGGCCCACTGGAACGCGCTGTTCACATGCTCCTTGATCTCGATGAGGTATTGCACGCCCACGGTGGAGTCCACAACCAGGTTGGCACCATCAGTCTCAGGACCATAGCACCAGATCTTGGTCTGGGCAACCTGCTTGTCCCACTCGAACTTCTCGCACAAGATCTTGGCTCGCTCCTTGGGGTCGGCCTTAGGGCCAACAACACCATCCTCGATGGCCTTGCTGAGCTCCTCGTCCATAGGCTCGGCCACAAGGTAGATTCGGTTGTGCTTGTTCGGCGACTTGGCCAAGCACGTCTGGCCAGACGTCTCACTCACCGTCTCTCGGTAGGACACCACAGGGTCGGACACGATGAAGTCGCACTGAGCATACTCGTCCTTCAGGTCCTTCAAGCAAATCTCGACGTGCAGCTCGCCGCAGCCTGCGATCACGTGCTCTCCGCTCTCCTCAGTCGTGCACACAACCAGGGGATCGGACTTGGACAGCTTCTTCAAGCCCTCCACCAACTTCGGCAGGTCCTTTCCATCCTTGGCCTTCACGGCGACTTTCACGACAGGGGACACGCTGTACTTCATGTCTGCGATGTTGTGAGAATCCTCCAGGGTGGTGATGGTGCCAGACTTCAGGATGTACTGGTCAACGCCAACCAGTGCCACGGTGTTTCCGCAGGGCACATCCTGGATCTGCTCAGTAGTGCGGCCCATCATCAGAACGGTGCGCTGGATGTTCTTCACGTGCAGGTCCTCCTTGCTGCCCGGCTTGTAGTACGGGCCCTGAATTCGGACCTTCTGTCCAGTGGCGATGGTGCCAGAGAACACGCGGCCGAAGGCGTAGAAGCGGCCCTTGTCCGAGGTGGGCACCATCTTCGACACATACATCATCAAAGGACCGGCTGGGTCGCAGGTGCGGATGCCGTTGGCCGCTGCATCGTCCATGGGACCTTCGTACAAGTTCTCCACACGGTACTTCTGCGCAGCCCGAGGGGAAGGCAACTTGGTCACAATCATCGCCAGCAAGGTGTCGGCGGCGTTGATCCAGATCTGCATGGTTCGCTTCATCAAAGGCTTCCCGGTCAGGGACTTCTCATCGCCCTTCAGCACAATGCCCAGCGTTCCCATCATCTTCTCGTACTTCTCCTTGTCATCGTTCATGATGGCACGCATGAGCTGATTGATGGGGCCCATGATGAACTGGCAGAAGGCACGCTGCAGCGGCTCGGTGCAGCCCTCTGGCTGCATCACGTTGGTCCACACCTTCTTCTTGGCGTTGAAGAAGGAGTCACCCCACATGCGCTGCATCATCTTCTCCTTCTCGACACCCATCTTTGTGGCGTAGATCTTGGCAAACCGCTCTGTTGTGAAGCCCCATCCGTGGAGGCCACTTCCAAAGGCCACGGTGCCCTTCTCAGGGGTCACCTGCACGTCACCCATCAAGGCGTCATTGTAGGTGGCAATGATCACGTTCACGTTCTCAATGGCATTTCGGAAGCGGGAGTACATGTCCTCGGCTTCCATTTGCAGCTCAAGGATGCAGCGATCGACCTTGTTCACGAACAGGCAAGGCCTCACTCGCTCCTGCAGGGCCTGACGCAGCACAGTCTCTGTCTGCACAGCACAGCCTTCGATGCAGTCGACAACGACCATGGCGCCATCGGTAATTCGCAGAGCAGCAGTCACCTCCGAGGAGAAATCGACGTGGCCGGGAGAGTCGATCAGGTTGATCAGGTGAGCCACCGGGCCCTTGCCATCCTCCTCATCATGCTCGAAGTAAAGGGACACCCCAGTGCTCTTGATGGTCACACCTCGCTCCTGCTCGTCTGCTCGGGTGTCTGTGAAGCGCGCGTCACCTGCCGCCTTCGCCGAGATGATGCCCGCTTTGCAGATCAGGGAGTCTGTCAAGGTGGACTTGCCGTGATCCACGTGGGCGATGACACTCATGGAGCGGATGTTATCCGTCTTATCCATGATGGTGCGCATCTGATCCACAGTGAAGTTCGGCATGGCTGCTTTCTCCTAATGAGCTACTACAGAAAGTCCTGCCACCTTAATCCAAAATTGGGCTGCCCACGTGGCCGAGACTCGAAGTGGCAGCTAAACACTCAATGCAAGTCTGACAACACAACCCAAATCAACTCAGCCTCAAATCCTGGGTCTTGCAACACAACCTCGTGTAAGTGCATGTGTTCCTTGGATCTGGAGAGGTTCTGGGCTCCCAGGTTCCTTGGCTCCTTGGCTCCTTGGCTCCTTGGGCTGTCGGACAGGCTGTGCTGAAGGGCTTTCGCCTTTGAGATCATTCAGTCTGTTGGTTGCTTTCTTGGGGCAGTGAAAGAATACTGCTGTGACCACGGGGCTCTTTCTGTTGGGCTTGGTGCCTGTGACCTGCACCAGCAGAAATTGGCTACCAGCGCATTTACGAGTTCATCGGGCAGCGCCTATCCTAAACTCCATTGTGCAGCTCCACACGAAAAAAAGTCCCGAACCCATGCAGCACCTACACGTCGTGGCAAAGCAATTACTTCCTTGATGCTTGTCCAGCCGAAGGTGCTTCTCTGAACCGACATGGAACCAGACTAGACTTCCTTGTAAAAGAAGGCTGAAATGGCATGGGAGAACAACAACTTGGAGACTGAGATTCAAGAGCTCCAGATGAGCAGCAAGGATTGCAAGTACAAGACCTCGTGACCGCAAGGCTTCGACGGTATCGTAATTTGAGAAGCGGCACCACCCACATTCACCCACCGATTCAACAACATCGCGTGTGAAACCAATAACTCGACCCTTATCACAAGCTTTCCGACATCAGGCCCTAAAGAGAGAGAGAGAGAGAGAGAGAGAGAGAGATGAGAAAGAAGGCAGCCCGTCGGTCTTTGCTCGGCTTGCAGAAGTCTAAATCTGTGAACGCACGGAGCCGGAGGCGCAGTGTCAGCCGCACTCGGCGAGGACACACCTGAACACCATCGACCGTGTCAGACTATTTCGCGTGACATCAATGGCACCCTGCGAGCCCCAAACCCTAAAGCTTCTGTTTCGGAGGTTCCCATCTATACGATGGGGCCTTCTGCATAAACCCCAAAAAAAAAAACAGCTCCATGACATCCAGAATGTAGAGAAACCCACAGTTTTCTTCTTGGCAAGGCCAGGCCAGGCCTGGACAGCGCCCATGGCCAAGCTGCAGGCTCCGGTCTCCGAAACGTAAGCTTTGTGTTTGTGGGCCATGCCAAAGCATCACTTGCTGTTGGTGAGTAGGGAATGGGGTAATGAGGTACCCTTGTGTAATCCCTTAAAGGGTATATATAGGGTTCCAATTCCCTCCTTAATTCCCTCATTCCCTGCTACCCCCAACAATAGGATCATGGAATACCAATCACTTGTGTGCGTCTTCTGCCTGCCCTGTATTGCCCAGATTCCCGACCTAGCAAAGCTCCCGCATGTAATCAATGTCTGCGCTTAGAGTGTCCGTCCAGGTCATTCACATGCCACTTGCTGCCAGACTGCAACATACATGCTAAGCAACAAGATGCGGTTGTGCATGGTTACAAACCTCAGCCCACGTGAACCTTGCAGAAGTCTTGACACTCGAAACACCCAATTGCCCTAAACCCC
Organism: Symbiodinium natans; assembly: GCA_905221605.1. Lineage (NCBI taxonomy): Eukaryota > Dinophyceae > Suessiales > Symbiodiniaceae > Symbiodinium > Symbiodinium natans. The sequence goes on along the minus strand of CAJNDS010000485.1, from coordinate 80,479 downwards.
AAGCCATACCCTTGTTGCATCAGGGATGAGACCACACAACTACGATGCTTCCTGCAACGATATCTCGCCTCCCGAACTCGTGAAACTCGAGTCTTTTCACTTCTGCGATGTCCCTTGCCATCATGGCGCTTACGGTTGTCCTCCAACTTGCTGCTTCCGTGATGCTCGTAGGCCTTGTCCCCAAAACCCATCAGAGTCTCACGTCCCAGCTCGCCCCTCGGCGGCCCAGGAGCACCTTTGCGGCCCTCAAGCTGCCTCGATGGGGCTGGGGTCCCTGAATGCCCACCCGAAGTCCTCCGTCCTTGCGGGCCACAAGCAGCCGAGGGTTGCTGGGCCCCCAGGGCCCCCTGGGCCCCCTGGGCCCCCAGCCTCCACTTTCTTGGAAAGCCGTGGCAGCATCCGGGAGCTGCACAGGGGCGCGTCCGCAAGAGATGCTGCTCGGCCTAGAGGGCGGCTGAGGAGATGTCGATGTGGCTCAGAGGGGCCAAGAATGTTTTCGGCCGAGAGAAACAGGGCCCTTCCTTTGTGTACTGGCTCTGCAAAGTTCGGTTTCAGAGGAAGGCTGTCGCACAGCTGCAGCCTCTGTGCGAGCACCACCACTCTCAAATCTGTAGAGTCCCAAAGAACAAGCCCTGAAGCTCTACTCAGCCCTGAAGTGCTTCAGGGTTTCAGAGAAGGCTGAGGGACGGGGATGCTCCCAAATGAGCAGAGACCAACATGAAAGGCATTTGCCGAGCTAGTGCCGAGACTGGGCAAATCCGTCGTCGGCGTTCAAAGCTTCGACTTAAGGAAGCATAGACGCGGGAGTGGCACACCACGCCTCAAGCATGCTCCCAGCACACGACGCACACGATGCACACGATGCACACGAAGCACGCAAGACGCACAAGGCATTTCGGGGGAGCTCGAAGGGCTGGCCAACAAGCTCCAAGCCTGCATCAGCACTGAGGCCTGCGAGGTGACGGGAGCACAGGCCGGCAACTCGCAAGCATCGAATCTGAGTGGGGCTGGTTCTGAAAGGATCCAGAAGGGTACCAGGCGCATCCTACCCCACGCAGCCCGTTAGCCTCCCCTGCGAGGTGCCCAACACGATTCTGGCGACCCTTTACGCGGGCCACACGGGAATGCATTCTTGCTCCGTAGCGGGGCACTCCGCGAGGCAATGCGCAGGTGTATGCTGGCCTACGGCGGCCTACGCCCCGAGCCTGGAACCTTATGCAGAGCCTACGACTAACGCGGTTTGGGCTCGTGTAGACTTCCTCCGCGAGCCTACGCTCTGCAGAGGAAATGGCTACGTAACAGATGTCAAAGGATCCTGGCTTTGGGAGCCTGGAATTGGGGTTGCCACTCATGCTGGCTGGGATTGTCAAAGAAGACCAGGTCCTGGCAATCCAGGACGTGGAGACAAAGCAATTTGACCCCTCGGAGCTGGTGCCAGATCTGCCGGGACTGCACCTAAGAAGCCGAAACCGCCTGCACCGCAAGTCGCGGCCCCATTCTGAGAAGGGAGTGGACCTCGGCCTTCTTGAAGGTCGGGTCCTTGCCGGGAGCTTCCGGGTTCTCAGGGTGACCTTCATAAGCGCACAGAGACTGTGCCTCGGATTGGCCGGAGAAGCACTTGGGCTCTTTGCAAGGCCATGGGAGGATGCGTGGCAGCCACTGCATCTGTGGCGTACGTGCCAGCCTCGGGCCCGAAGCCCGAAGGTCCAAACCTTCCAGCCCTGCACCCCCAAATCCCTTAAACCCCTCGAACCCTTCAAAGCCTCAATCGGGGTTTTAAGGATTTGTGCTTTAGGCATTCATTCCCCTCCAGCCTCGTACACCTGAACCCCGCACTACACCCGAAATGCAAAGACCTTCGGAAGGGAAACCGGCGTCTCATCACCCCCAAAGTTACGGAGATCGCTTCCATGGGTCCTCCCGGCCCTTCTTCAGACCAGACGTTCGGGAAGCCGCTGGAGGCGGAGCAATTTTGTGGGGGAAGAGTTTTTCATGATTGGGCTCCTTCCTGGGGTTTGGGTTTGGACTCTTCTTGCCACATTCGTGGATTAGCTAACAGGCTCGCCTGTCGAGCCAGCTTTCAGAAATCAGTGCCGGTCTTTGAGACACTGGGGGTTCGGGTTTGTGCAACCACTACAAGGCAAGAAGGCTCCGGAGAATCTGAAACATCGGTGTCGCAGCCTCGGTCTTCTGCGCGTGATGCAAAAAGAAGGCTTTTGGGCCGCAGTCGCAGGCGACGCCACTGGAACTCGCTCTGTACGCCTTGAAAACACAAGTCCGCAGGCGATGCCTGACCCGCAAAATCCGAACCCACTGAGCCCACTCCGCTTCATGCAAGTGTCTCGGCTCCCCACGGGACGGTTTTCGGAACCCCCAAAGAAGGTGAGTGCAGAGCGAAAAGGGTGCAAATCGATTTCTTGTTTAGGGTTACGGAGGTACCTCGGATTCTGCGGGAGCCCTTGCACCCAGTGGTTGGGACCTGCATCGGGAATCAAGGTCAAGTGCTGAAGAGTCCAGAGACTCCAGCAGGAGGTTGTCGACAGCAACTAGGGCTCAGCTAGTGATTCAGCAAATTGGGTTCAGGGATTGGGATGCTTGACAGCTTTGGAGTTTCAGTTGCAACAACCCCTGTTGACCAGGTAGCCACGCACTGACCTGCAAAGCCACATTGCGCTTTGGCAAAGGTGTTTCTAGGGATCCCGCATCCCACATAGGACACCAAAGCACACAACACAGATGAGGCATTGTCAAAGCCCTAAGTCGAAATCCATAACCTCTACGATCGCAAATGCCTGTGGCTGCTTCCTTGCAACTCTTTTGACTCCTCCAGATGACAGACACCCCTGCAACGATGAACCCGGTGAATTTGTGACTCAGAGTATAGAGAACCAAGGAGTGAAGCCTCATTTCGGGTCTGTCCCGCCATTGGGAGGTTCCAAAGCCTATCTGCAGGTGTGAGTCAGGGCATCAATAGGGTATCGGTAGCCGACGCATTGCGAAGCCTGTCACAGACCTGGCTTTTGGCTGACCGCCAATCCCAGGCCTATAATGCCAGTGACAACATTGAGAAGAAGCTGCGTGGTAGCATGACGTCACCATCGTTCGTTTGGGCATCGGCCCACCCACCACAATCCGAGCATGTCTGGAGACTTTCCTCGTGCCACTGCCTTAGCGCGCTCCTTCTCATAGCCCCTTTACCAAGGTTATCGATGTTGACTCCAGTGCGAGCAAACTCCCTCAAGGCCGTCTCTTTCTCTCCAGCTGAGCAGAAACTCCGAAAACCCTAAAGATGAACGGCCACCCAAATCGACGGCATCCTCACAAAAAAACGACGGTGCAGGCAGGTGCAAGCGATCTGCAGCACTTCCAGGCTCGTCAGAGCACAGCGTCGAAGGAGGAGTTTAGATTTCAAGGACGAGCGAGCCACGTCATCGAAGACCCCAAGTCTAAGAGGGATCACTCCGGAAGAGCTTACCTAAACGCTCCTCGCTTCTCACACGGGCGACGCCATAACGTACCAAACGGTAGACCCCAAGCCGAGCCTGAATAAACGAAAACCACACGGTCAGCCCGATGACTTAGACCCTTCCTGCAAGCCATCAGACGCAAAGAACTAGCTCATAAGCCTGGTACATGAGTTGCCATGCTGCGGGATGTGTCCACCACGAGACAACATGGAGCAGTTCCCAATTCTTTGTGACAAGATGGCGGCGCACAGCCCGTGCCGACGGTGACGACTCAATCCACAAGCTTCTCCAGCGGGCGCTTGAAAGAAGGCTCCCGAGACGGGCATGCGACCACAAGGCGAGAAGGGGAGTCGCGCCTACGCAGCAAGTACCGCACGTTCCTGACGCAGGCTGCATCAGCTCCAGCCTCTGAGGCCACTGAACTAGCCCGAAAAAACATGCCAAGTCCTACCACCAAAGTAGGGGTCTTGCAGGCTCTGACATAAGAGGCTCTAAAATTGGCTACATAGGGCTTCGGGTCTAGGAATCTAGGAGCCGGAAGAACCGAGGCCCGGAGATTCCTAGGGCTCAAGAATTGGATGTTTGCCAGGTTGTGCTCGATCTTCTGTGGGCCATGGGAAAAGCTACGAGGGAATGGAGGACTGCTTGTTCTGCACCCTCGGCCAATGGCCGCAGCACAGAATGGCATGGAGAAGGGCTGGCGGCAAGCCCAACACCAACGGGATGCTGCCTCGCCTCTACCATACCGACAAGTGCCCCCTTCCGGCGTGCGCACCCATCTTCAGGGGGGCAAGGGCCTCCAGCGCATGCACAGTCTGGATCAGACGCCATGTCCCACAGAAGCTCAGGAAGGCACAAGATGCCATGAGCACCAGGAACGCAGCGCCCACTCTTTGGCCTGCCATGTCCCGGGGGTCCCGGGCAGTAGGGAGGCCTTCCTCCTCGCTTGTGTGAGAGCGTAGGCTTCCTGGAAACGGCGGATGTTGGAGACCGCTTACCATCGTCTGTGAGCCGGCGTTTGAACAGAGCTCCGCCGGACCTTGTGCTGTTGAACTTCGTAGCACCACACACCCAAGCACGATAAAGCTGATGACCACCAGGTTGGCATTTTGCAGACTGCTGCGGCTACGAGCATGGTACACGCCCAACCTGCAGATGTTCAAACTCAAGTCCAGTCTTTCCTCATCACATTCCTCCCACTACCATCGTTCCATACAAACTCGCTCTTCGTTACAACCTCCTGCTACTGTTGGCCTCGATGCAGGCTCACCCTGACTGTTTTGGAACCCACCTCAGTTTCGGATGGATGCTCAACAGGGAAACTGTGCTACTTGCCGGTTGCTGCGCGTCCACAGGCAGGTGGCCAAAGGCTGCACGGCACTTCCCTGCATCCAAGGACAAGGCAACAAAACAGACTGAAGCTGGCTTGAAGAGTCATCATTGTGGGAGCGTAAGAGGTCAGGTGAGGACAGATGTTGCGCAAGAACCCTTGAGTTGCAACCTGACATATCCGAAGTCCGGCCTGTCACCTTCGCTTTTCGGGCACAAAGGCCGTGCCGAAAGCACCTCTGAGATGCTACCGGCGAAGCTGACTGTGCGGTGCAGACCCTGCTGCCGCTCCACTGCGCAGCCCACACCGCAGCTGGACACAGATTTGGTGCTTTATGTGCGTCATGGCATCTCCAAATCATCCACAGGAAGCGTGCCAGACTCTCAGTGGTGGCATGGCATCTGTCATCTGGGGCGTTAGGGCCCAGAGGTACGGCAGGCACCTGCTTGAGAGGCGAACCGCGGCAAAGCAGCTGCCCCTTTCAGCTTCTCCAAACGCCATCATGTGAACGAGGAACCTCTCCGCTGTCGTGGTCGGAGAAGCTCTTTCTTCGGTAGCCGTCGGTTGCTAACTCGCCTTGCCGTCATGAAGCCTATCGGACCTCGGGCTCGGGTTTGGCATTCACTGTAGTGATGTCGGGAAACATAGTGCTCGGCAAACACAGATGCTGGCGGGCTCAAAGGCCCGTCCAAAGCACAAAACCTCTTTTTACAACACAGCTACAACCATGAAATTCCAGGATCAGAACCTGCGCTGAGCTGCCGGCCATCGAGTTGTTCGGGCATGCTGGAGGCGGCACTATCAGCCGCATCTGCACGAGATGGATGTGGTCTCCCCTGCAAACACAGCCTGAAGCTGCTCAGATGCACTGGCAAAGCAGGCTGCTGCAGGCCTGCACGTGATAGCCTGCCGCGGACACCTCCCCACGCTCGTTCGAGCTCCGGTGGCTATACAGAGGCACGTCCAGCCAGATCGCCCCTAGCTGCGCCTAGCCACAGGTCCCAGAAAAGGCGTGGCCGTAAGCGGGGGCTCCGTCTACATACTGCAGAGCACCCGGTGATGGAAGCCTCCACCCATCGCTTCAACTGAAGGACGCTGCTTTCTACCAGGCCTCTTGCTCCTCTCAACAAAAGACACGTGGGCCACGCGGGCCAGGTGAGGACACTCCACACAGCTTGGCCACGCTCATCGTGAACCTGGGAGAGGCGGCTTACCACCATTGTCACAGCATCATGAGGTCCAGCGGTCCTTGCGACTGAACCTGTGTTGGCGTGCTGCTGCACCGCAAGCCGAAACAAGCGGTACCAAGTACTACCGTCGCAGCGGACGTGTGCCCAAGCTTCATTTGGCACTGCCTAAACGGCCAAAGATGCTCCCAAAAGCCAGAATAGACAGGAGCAACATGTTCCATCGTTTGCTCGCACATGACCAAGCAGACAACTTGCCAAAGCGTCTTGGCGAGGGCATAGTTTCGAGGAGCGCGCAAGGCCCAGACCCCAAACCCTAGAGACCTTTGTCTCTACCAGCCAGCCTGGTTAGGACGGCATCGACCCCGCATGCCTTGCGAGCATGCTTCCTCCCAACTTCCGGCGGAGGGCTTCTTTCCTTCTCGGGCTCAACATTCCAGAGGCCTCTAGAATAGAGGCTCGAAGGGTCCTAGACTTTAAGCCCCTACAGAGGAAACGGGTTCGGCCTACTTTACAGCCTTCGAGCACGGACAGTCGCCTGGCTCCAAGAGGCCACTGGAGATGCGATTGTCGCCCGGAAGCTTTGTCTAGTGAGGGCGTCTAGATGTCCGAAGAAGGAACCGGATCCAGGACAGCTCCGGCGCACTTGGGGAAGCGACGCAGGGCACAAATAAAGGACGGGACATGTGTTGGGTTCAGAGAGCGAGAGTTCACAGATGCTCACAGATGCTCGAAAAATTTAAGGTGCAGTATCCAGCATGTCGGCCCAGGGATCCCAGATGCTGGACTTGCCAAATTGGCTGTGGATGGTTTCGGATGGCTTGGGGACAGTCTGATCCGCCCTCGGCGCACATAAACAAAGAGCCTTCCTCGACCGTGCTGCACCAGGAGCTCCTTAGGTCATGTATCCACAAGCCCTCTCTGCTCTTTTAGCCACGCGAGCTGCCTGCACATACACTGCGCCAGAATTAAGGTGGTGCTTCAGGGTCCATGGTTTAGGAAGTGCCACGTCCAGGGCTTTGACGCGACTCCTATGTCCCATGCGTTCCCACCTGAGTCTCACGTGTCTGGTTTGAAGCCCGGTTTCGGAACCACCTCAAACCTTTATCCAGACGCTGTCACGCTTCTAGCTGATTTGATGCACCAGCCATTCGAGGGCACTACTCACGCAATCCCCCTCCGTGTGTAAGGGTGGGGCGTTCGAACCTGCAACATTGCAGATTCAACCTCCCCACCCCCCCCCCTGCCGAAGCAGACAGTAGTTCTGGAGCATGTCCGGCAAGCACTGCGTATTCCAAGCTCCAATTGTGTGCGTGCGACCTACCCGAGAAGGCAGCATGACAGGTATCCAGTCGGAGGCAAGATTAAGATTGAAATGACCACCATGCACCGCATGCTCTGATGCACACAAGCAGGGACGTGGGGCGGAACGGTGCTCCTACACACAGGGTTGCTTGTGGCCCGACGTTGAAGAGACCAAAAGCAGTCAGCAGCAATGGAGGCCTTGGATTTTTGAGATGATGGGTTGCCAGGGATGGCGTCAGGAGCCCCGCTCATAAACAGCCGCTAGTTTCCCGGAGTCTTCTTCCGGGCTAGGCTATAGCTGTAGCCCTCGAAGAGGATCGAAAAGGGACCAGCCCGCCAGTGGCCTCAAGATTTCCGATGAGGCCTAGAAGCCAAGGAAGAAGAACACACGAAAGGAGATTGTTGTTTCGCGGCTAGTGCGCTTCCTAATGGCAGACCAATATCTTCACCTTCGGCGGAAACAACGGAAACGAAAGCATTGCAATGTTCGACGCTTCAAGGTCTGAAGTCGCAGGTTTGCCTCCACCGCTGCCAGACGGCGGAGTGCAATGTTGCACTTGGGAAGGTCCACCCCCTCATGTCGCGTAGCAAAAGAGGGGGATCTCACGCACAACCTGCTATAAAGATGTTGGCAGGGGCTCGTAGACAAGGCACAACAAACTGCACCTGAGTGGGGGACAGCCATGGCGCGTGACGACAGGGAGCAACGAATCGCCACGGCCATCGAAAGTTTGCTTGGAAGTTTGAAGCTTTGTTGTGGTGGTAGAGAGGCTGAGAGCTTCGGCAGCACGTCATACGTGTTTCCGGTGGCTGGCTCCGAGGGTTAGAGGAAGCCCTGCTGTCCACATCTGACGGCGCACCCTTCTGCAAATGAATTGCAGACCTCCGGCGTGCTTTAGGAGAAACACCTTCCTGAACGGCTTGGCAGTGGTGTCTGATGCTCTTACGCCCAATGAGAGCCTGTGACTGCTCGAGCCCTTGCCTGGGTGGAGGTCGCGGCAGACCCGAGAAGCTTTTGATAATCTGTGGCATCCATGGGTTAGAACGGTGATGACACTATGAGTGAGAGTCTGCGGTTTCCCAGCATTCACTCAGCACATCCAGCACAAACCCACGCCACAGAGGAGCGAGAGCTTCCAACAGGCTAGCCTTCGGAGTCGCACGCTTGGACGAAAACAGGCAGAGCCCTCGGCACAAGGAGCTGTCCTTGGGAGGCTTCAGCACTTCCCTGTGACTGAAGCACCGATCCCTGGCGTGCTGAGGCTCCTCTGCTTTCTTTCTGGGTAGCGTCTCAGGGTCTTCGGCAGGTGGTTTTGCAGCTTCTGGTTACCTTCGACGGCCTCATACTTAGGTGGCATTTCAAACGCGAGAGCCCGCAAGAATGGCAGGGACCGCAATGAAAGAACTGCAGCAAGTGGCTTCTGTTGGCAGATGCCTCACCCATCGGCTGCGCGATGCTGGTTGGACAAAGCGTCTGATTGGATTGGATATGCTCACCCTCTCTGCTTGCCTCACCCCCCATACGATCCATACGTCATGCGGTCATGCTGCCACTCATGCAGCATGCCGGATGCCCCTGCAATCCTTGCACGCCCCGCTTGCTGCCTGCTTGCTCAATTTTGCTCAACTCAAGCCAACGCGTCTGGCGAACAGGACGACCGTCATCTTGTAGGCCCCCATGGCAGAACCTCCGCATGGAAACCGCTCTCAAGAAAAAAATCGCGAAACACACGCCCCCTCAGACCCTCAGACCTGGCTAAGTGATCAGAGAAAGGTCTGCTTAAGCTTCGATCAGACTACCGGGCTTTATGGGCTATCTCACCTTACAGAGTCTGTTCAAGGAAGGTGACCTGGAACCTTGCCCCGCGTGTGCTGCGTGGCTCCGCTCTTGCATAGCAGCTCCTCAAACCATCCGCCATGGGCGCGCTGCACACTTACTTGGAAGTTCAGAAAATACAACTTTATGCTGCCAACCAAACACTGGCTCAAACTCGCGTGCCACGGCTGCGCTTGCAACTGGTTTTGAGCACGCCTAATCGCTGGAATTGAAGCCCTCTTCAGACTCTTGAGCCCAATAACAAAAAGGCGTGGCTCATCTGCACCTTTGCGAATTTCGAGGCCAAATCGTTTCTTCAAAGATGCTTGTAACCAAAAAGGCTTTCAGCCGGAACTGCTTGGCTGCATCCCTGTAGGTACAGGCACAGACTTCGTGTAGGCTGGAGCTCACGAAGCCCCTTTCTGTGCACACTTTCAAATATCGTGTCACATCATGGCAACTGAAGGCTCCAAAACCACAATACAACTGGTCCGTTCATCTCCTTAAAGCTTTAGCATGCTGAAAACTCCAAGGGTGTCAATTGCAGCGAAAACAGTTCATGCAAAAAACCCTTGTCATGTCACACAACTTTTGTCTGGCACACAGTTACACTGTTGTTGACGCTACGGCGGACCAATTGTCTACAGAGAGGCCTCATGAACAATCTATCAGTGACCTCCGAGAATAACATGACCGCTGATGCCTCACGAGGCTTAAGAGGAGGTTCAGTTATGGATACTGAGGGTTCATCGGTGTGCTGTGGGCTTATCAGGATTATATGTGCGGATGAAGACCTTGGGGCTCCTTACTGTTCAGGATCCGGAGGGTCTGGAACGGCTTCTAAGAGGGCATTTGGGTGTTTCACCATGAACCCAACCCTCAAAAAACCGAAGTTCACCGTTGCGCCACACGCTTTGTTGGTGCCCGGCCCTCAAAGCTATGCTATGCATCGATGACTCCTGGAAAGAGTGCAATTGTCTGCAATTGAAAGCAAACCTCGTTCGCGGAATCTATTTGCAAGCGGCAAGCGGCAAGGGAAGCGACTCAACATCGCTTGCTGCATGCATGATTCTGAACGCAGAAGCCCACGCAGTGCGAATAGTTGCGGAGCGTCCGTTGGTTACTGTGCTTCAAGAGGCTTGCGCAAGCCCTATCACGCAGCGTTTGTGTAATTTAATTGCTTCTCGAGGCAGATAGAAGCAGGTAGCCCTCAAGTGTGCGAAGGTGTGCTCGGGAGGACTGTTGCTTCCAGAAGTCCCGAGGCCGTAAAGTCCTGGGGATGGGCCCCGAAAGCCGCGGCCTTAGCGTTGAGCACCTCCTTCAAGGAAGTCGCCGTAATCTTGGACATGGATGCTGTCACGTCATCTGGTGTTGCTGTTGCCGGGCACGGGAAGGTGAAGAAACAAAACATATCCAAACTCTGCTGCTTTATGTGAGCTTCGAAACGCAGGCCGATGTCCCTTGCCGCGAGCCCATATCCAATAACGTCCGCAAGAGATTCCTGCATGGCCTGCATGCCTGCGTCCTGGCAGTTCCACGCAATTCAGTGGGCACTTACACAGGAAAGCAGCTACTCATCGCTTGGCGTATCATGCCCCCAGCACGCCGTCCTGGATGTTATGGAACTCTTCCGCAGACTTTCCAGCATATGCACTCATATTGTAGACAAGCTCAATTTTCCCTTGAATGGTCGTGCCACCTTGCAGCAGGCGTGTTTCTTTCCACATGCTGCATGCAATCCAACACACCATACCTGACGCTTTCGCCCTAAACGTGCATAGGCCATGGACAGCTGAAACCCATCCTGCAAACACTCTGCCTGTGGAAGGCTCCCGGCCTTGGTTTTGCCAGAAGGCTCAACTAGACCACGTGTGCGGGGCAGAGTCTGGAACAACTTTGAAGATCTGCAGGACACTACGGAGCGAAAAACGGAAAATCCGAACTCGGCGACTGGCGGGATAGATGCTGAATCAACGCGGGGGCGCGAGATGCACAAGGAACATCTCCTGCACAAAACGAGGATGGTGGCATAAGTAATGTCATCGCAATTTCACGAGAGCTGCGACATGCCTGCACCACAAACCTCGCCAGCCCTGGCGAACTGCAAGAGCCCGGGCAATATCCAGAAAGAACATGAGGCCAGCCTACATGCCATCCTTACAAGAGCAGCAGTGTCCAAAGACTCCAGCTCCAAGATACACCAATCACCGTTGCATTCAAGCGGCGCAGCTGCGTTTGGGTACCGGTTACGTGGGGAAGGTCAAAGCACGGAGTTGAGATGGCTGTTGGTAACTCCACATACAAACACCACAAAAACATCACATGCAAAATGCGTCGTGGGTCGTGGGTGCAGGTTTGTCATACGTTTTGAAACACGGCGGAAAAGATGTGGCCTATCATAACACATCGCAAATTCTTGGTTCTGCAATTGTATCCCAAAACCTTCCACTCGCCTGACAAAACAGAAGCAGCGGGATCATTGATTTTGGGAAATCATACATTGCAGCAAATTGGCGGGGTTCTCCATTTTTCCACATTGCGTAACAACATTAGCTCAAGGGCCCGTATGGTGGTGGAAGATGACATGTCCACATCCGTCTCCGACATCCCGGCTGCTTTAGCACGCCAAACATACCCCTGATTCACATCCAACCTGTCCTAGAGTCACCCCACACTGGGTTATGACACCTTTGCCATCGGTAACACATATCCTGCGGTACCTGCAAGCTTCGCTTCGCCTACGTTAGTTTCTGTCTGCTCACCCGGTCTTTCCTGAACTGAATATCTTAAACTGGGTTCATTTCAGAACTGATAATGGATAATGTTCCATTAGAGTTCTCTGATCTCGTACACACACACAGCACTCCAGCCAAGTTTTTTTTTGAAGAGGACGCCGCTTTACCACATCAGCAGCACAGTGGGCCAGTCTATTGCGATCGAAACAACTACTTTGAGAGTCAAACTGTGCAAGCCAGCGAGCGTAAAAGAAGTCGTGACTGCAAAGAAGCAACCGCTAGCGCAGAGGCCCTATTGCAAGACAACTTTACGCAAGGCCAGCGAGGTGAGACCAATGCAAACAAGAACCTACCGGCACCAATCACTCAGCTGCCCGTCACCCAGCAATGCTGCGCCACGTCTGGCACAGACATTAAAGCGAAAGTATGGGTAGGCCGTCAGACAAGAACCTCCATCACCGAAACTTCTTGCAGTTAGGTTGACAAGTCGCCCTCGATCTCGTAGCTTCCACTCGCTGCCATCTCGCAAAACTTGACGTCAGATTGCTCACGTGTCCAACTCTTAGACTTTCCCCTGTTCACCAAAGTCGTCGATGTCATACTGAATCTCGACAGTGTAAGAAAGCCTGAGAACTGGATCCAGTCAATTTACTGTTTGCGAGATATTCCGGCTGGGTTGTCCCGCAGGAAGTTCTGGATGGCCCGTGTTTGCCTGGCTCCATTATCACCTTGTTGAAGGCTGGGAGCTCCTCATGTCGATGGACTTACTTCATGTTCTCGTAGGGTCGATGGTGCTTCTTGCAGAATTTGAGTTTCGAAGCTTCTTTAGAACACAGTCGGTGCAGAAGCACTTGAGACGCTGACTGCAAACACTCCGGATCTTCAGCACGCTGAGTGGGAAGCATGAATAGCAGATAGCACTGAAGCTTCTAACACATCCAAACAACTAACTGCGCACCATTGGCACCAAACACTCCCACAAGCGCGCTGGCAAAAGACCCATGCAGCGCGACTCTTTTGAATGCACACCTGAAAGACGACATCCGTGACTGAGCTGGCCAAAGCAGTGACAGTGACACCTTGATAGCGTATTGTGTCTTGTGGAGCCGTGTGTAGTTCTGTCTGCGAGAACTTGTGAGTGCCTCCAGAAATCGTAAGTGCCTGGAGGCAAATTTGACTGTCTGGCGCGTCTGTAAGACTGCAAACCAAGAGTGCCAGCCTCGTCCTCTAGCGATGGTAAAAACCGGCCACTGCGCGGGGCATTTGAATCTTGGATCTAAAAGGCGTCACTTGCATGACATGGACCCTGTCGAAGAAAAAGACTAACAATTCTGATTGGAAACGTGCTCTTGCAGGAATTTACATCTTGAAGAACCATCTTTGTTTTTCCCTAACAGGAAATTTGAATGGCTCAAGCAGCTTCTGGCAAGGTGGACAAAAAGAGCGTACGGGCATGTGCTGTCAGAGTTTGTTTGGCAGCGCTGTTCCGCCTTGGTGTGGAATCATTCAGCATTCTGCATAAGATGAAGATTCCAAAGCGGAAGGAGGTGCACGGTGCTGCGCAAGTTTGTTGGTTTCTATTGTGTTTGCCTTCTTGAATCTCTCTAACAAAACCGTTCACTGCTCGTCTGCCCAGGTTGCACGCCTTCTAGTGAGCAGGTTCTTCTCTCGGACGCCTTGGATGATTTTCGTTCTCTTGTAGATTGGTGTTGGAAGTGAACTGCTGAGGGTTCAGAATCACGCGAGGGAGTCCATTTTCCATTTGGAAAGCAATCTCGCAAGAAATGATTGATTGCGACACATGCTTTTTATGGCGGATGCTTTCGACGTGCAAGGGCATTGCCTCCAAAGCATAGTCCCAGGGTGCAGTAAATGTCACATGATCCCAAGCCAATGCCTCGTTGGCGTCCGCAATGCTTCCATTGTAGTGACCAACAATCCAGCAAGTTGACCAGATTTTGCTCAGAAGGATTTTGCATGACACCTTCACAGGCAGCTGACAACCTAGAGCTCATTCATCATGCATAAAAAAGAATCATGGCGGGGCAGCAGGCCCTGGATTGAAGTCTCGCAGCTGCCTGATTGCCAGTGGTACTGGCGGGCGGGTGAGTCTCGTTTAGGCTCAGCGCTCCCGCGGGCCACAGGTAAGACATGCTTTAGTAAGGTCTCGGAGATTGGGGCTCGAAGCTTCGTCGCGCATTGGTTGGAGCCTGGAAGGCCCCCATATCCTCCAATCTCTCTCTTTGCTGGACTTTTTGGCATTGTTCTGGTACAGTCGGAACATGGTGGATTTTTGGTGCTCCACATCCTCGGGCGTGCACGGCTCGTGGAGCCGGCGGTTGCAGGCCAAGGTTGCGTCAGGCAGGTGCTCGCTTCAGTTGCCCCCATGTCGGACGGGGTCCGGTAGCGCCCCCTCCAGGCCATTGAATTCAACCCCTTGATCCGTAATTGGTCTCCTCCTCGATGATCTCCCGTGCTGCCGAGACCGTCTCTGTCTTCTTATCGGGCAGGGCTTTGGTCACTGCCTCTCGGGTGAAAACATCCGAGACAATCAGCCCGTACTTGTTGGCCCCCCGAGTGTTGACGTTGAAGTCGATCTAAATCAGCTTGCAGCCGATCGTTTGGGCCCTCGGCCGCACTCTTGCCTAAGAACCGGGGCTTGGAGGCCAAAATCTGCCTGGCCACGTCGTCCCGCAAAGCTTGCGCGGCTCGGGCAGAGGTCATGCCCGGCCGGTCCGGGAATTCCCGCCGTGCCAGCTGGTGCAGCTTCCGCAGTGCTTCATCCATGAGCTTGCCGCACAGCGCCTGGCCCACAGGCCCCGTCTCCTGAATTTCGTTCGCGATAAAGCCCAGCGTGCGCTTCTGGCTCCCCTCGGTCCGCCTGTACCACTTGGGTGCCAAGCGGGCGCTCGCCACGCTGGGCAGCTACTATACACAAGCAGCGAAACCGACGGAGCCATCACCCTGGGTCCCGTATAGCACCACACTGCAGTGGATGCTGCGATTGCTGCGGCCGTGGGCGGCATCGACCTGAGCGCCTACGTCCCGTGGACCGGGCTTCAGGCGCCCATCCTGAACGAGATGACTCTAGCGCTCGCATCCTAGTCCTATCTCTGCGGAAGCAGACGGGCTGCTTGCTGGAGCGGCAGTCTCCAACGCCCCCGCCTGGAGCGGGAACACCACCTGGGAGCGGGCAGGCCTTGCGGAACCTGCACTTCACCGGGGCCCCTCGTGGCCACGCTCAGAACTCGGGGAACACGCTACAGCTGGAGTGCCAGGCCTGCTCCACGGCCCAGACGCAGGCCGAGGTGAACACCCAGATGCCCTGAACGTTTCGCAATACGCCACGCAGGCCGACATCGACAGCTCCATCGCCTCGGAGCTCATTTCACGCCAAGAATGATAAGGGTGCTGCTGCCCCAGGCACCTTTAGGAGCGAACTTGATCCTGGGCAATTCCGCCACTACTCGAAGAGGGAGATACTTCCCTACAACAAGTAAATGGGGGGGGCTGCGCCCCCCCCAACCCCCCCGCTCTTTACTTCCAAAAAGTCTCCACTCCTCTGATTCTCGAACAATGAAAGACAAAAACAAAACAAGATTCGAGGGGGGTGGAATTTAAACTAACATCCCTCTCTCTTCTCCTCTGATTTTTCGAAGAACGAAATACAAAAAACAAAAAAGTTCAAGTAGGACGACAAGAAGCAAGGGGGCATGGATTTTAGAACAATTTTTTTCCTTGCTTCTACGGGAGGACGGCTCGAAAGATAATTCTCGACTCCTCTGTCCTTCTCCAGGCACCGCAGAACGACAAAGAACGAAGAGGGGGGAACTCCTTTTCCGACAGGCTACGCAGAACGACCAACAAGAAGGGAGAAGAAGAATGTAGGGTGGAATTTAGAACAATTCACTTTCTCTTTCCTCTTGTAGGGGCTACAAGTCTTCTCGAGGGGTGAAATCCAGGCTAATCCTTGTTTCTCTCTTTTTCTACGGGCTTTGCAGGACGACGACAAGCAACAAGGGGCGAATCTAAGAAATCTTCTTCTTACTTTAGGCAAAAGGGAGGCCGCAAGCGGGGTTTCAAGGGGGGCCTGAAAGGGACCTTAGAAACTCCTTGCTGAACCCAAACAATGTGGGGTGGCACCCTTCTGGTTTTCCCTCCAAAAGGGTACTAGGAGCGGCACAGGCGGAGACCACAGTAAAGCTGGCAGTTAGCGCGGAGCGCGCAAAATTCACGCGGTCAACCAAAAATGAAACAAAAAAGTGTCTTTCTTGAAGCCCCCTTAAAGCCCCCCTTAAAGCCCCCTTGAAGCCCCCTCCTTAAATTCTCCCTTGAAGCCCCCCTTAAAGCCCCCCTTCAAGCCCTTTAAGCTCCTCTTGAAGTCTCCGCCTTGGGCTCTTACACTGTTGGCCATGCTTTGCCATATAGCGTGCTAGCAATCCAATCTGATCCACATCCTTATGCGAATGGCCGACGTAAGGTTTCGTAAAGAAGCCTTACGTACCAGGCCTAAGCGACTGAACCCTTACAAATAAAAAATGACTTATAACGGGTGTTTCCGGTTTACTTAATAATTGTTGTTCAAGGTCTTTTTTCCAAGTTCTCGGATTTAGAGGCGGCGTTTGTTTTGGGACCCAGCTATGCACCCATGGACCCCCTTACAAACCCCTGTGATAGGCTGCAGACCATTGCTAACCATGTTTGCCATCCATTTTAAGAACGGGTTGTTCTTCATCTCTCGGACAGTATTGTCTGCCTGGATATTGCAGCATGTCTTGGAGAGTCACCAAAGAGATGATGCCTTCCCGCCCGCGTTGCCGTTGACCACGTGGTAGCGGGACAGAGGTGCGTAGTCGGTGTCGGAGAAGGGAACGTATTCTAAATTCCACCCCCGACTCTTTTTTGTTTTTTGTATTTCATTATTCGAAAAATCCGAGGAGAAGAGAGAAGGGAAGTTATTCTAAATTCTACGCCCCTTGTTTTTTTTGGTTTTTTGTATTTCGTTATTCGAAAAATCAAGGGAGAAGAGAGAAGGGATTTTAGTTTAAATTCCACCCCCCTGAAATCTTGTTTTGTTTTTGTTTTTCATTGTTCGAAAATCAAAGGTGTGGAGACTTTTTACGACGCAATCACGGACAGTAGCATGTTTTTGGCTTGAATATGTTTTTTTGTTGTGGCACGGGCTTGGCCAAGAACCCCATGTCTTGTAGCGGAAGGCTAGGGGAAGCGGCTTCGACCTGCGAGTACCCGACGCCTCCCATCTCGAGTGCGTGTGGCAAGGGGCTAAGCCGAAAACCCCATGTTTTCTAGTGGAGGCTAGGGAGGCTGCAAGGGGGGCTTTAAGGGGGGATCAGAGGAAGCTGCAGAGGGAGGTTTTAAGGGGGGCTTGAAAGGGGGGTTTGAGACGCGGGCGTAAACGGCGCGAAGAAGGCCCAGGTACTAGGCCTCTTAAACTGCTCCCGGAAACCCGTACAGGGAGCAGTTTAAGAGGCCTCATAACTGGACCTGCTTCGCAGAGGTTTCAGGAAGCAGTTTAAGAGGCCTAATAACTGGGCCTTCTTCGCGAGGTTCCAGGGAGCAGTTTAAGAGGCCTAAGAGCTGGGCCTGCTTCGCAGGGGTTTCCTTCTTCGCGAGGTTCCAGGGAGCAGTTTAAGAGGCCTAATAACTGGGCCTGCTTCGCAGGGGTTTCAGGGAGCAGTTTAAAAGGCCTAATAACTGGGCCTTCTTCGCGACGTTTCGGCAGCAGTTTGAGAGGCCCACTAACTGGGCCTTCTTCGCGAGGTTCCAGGGAGCAGTTCAAGCGGCCTAATAACTGGGCTTGCTTCGCACGGGTTGCAGGGAGCAGTTTTCGAGGCCGAGCACCTGGGCCTTCTTCGCGACGTTTAGGCTCGCATCTCAAACCTCCCCTTCAGGCCCTCCTTGAAGCCTCCCTGTGAAGCTTCCCTTGAAGCCCCCCCTTGAAGCCCCCCTTGAAGCCCCCCTTGAAACCCCCCTTGAAGCCCCCCTTGAAGCCCCCCTTGAAGCCCCCCTTCAAGCCCCCCTTCAGCCCCCCCCTTCAAGCCCCCCTTCAAGCCCCCTTTCAAGCCTTCGACCCTTCGCCCCCCCCCCCCCCCCCCTCCCCTCCCTTCACCCCCCCCCTCAAGCCTCCTTCAAGGTCGACCCTTCAGCCCCCCTTCAAGGGGGCCCTTCAAGCCCCCCTTCGTACGAAGGGGGCGGGCCCAGCGGCGACCGGGCCGGCCAACCTCATTGTGGAATCCAACACCGCGGGGCCAATGATGGGAAAATGTCTGTAGTTATGGCCTCCAGAACCTCTTTGACAAGAAGTTGAAGCACAATGTGGAGCCCACGGGGCTTGAGAAGCTGCAGCACGCCAAAGTGCCAGTTCCCAATCGTGGACAGGTCGCTCGCCGTCGCAATTGCAAAAGGCCCAGCACCTTGCAGGGCCAGAATTTCCGTCGTGCCCGTCAAGGCGCGCGTCTTGCACAGCCAGCAAGCCTCCGTGGTGTCCGTGCAGCCCGCTAGGTGTTTTCCTAGCATTCGTGGCGTGGTTGTGGTTCTTGCAGAACAAAGACTTCAACAAATCCACTGAAGGCCAGAGCTATGTCAAGTTTAAAGAGGGAAGGGGGTAAAAGCTTCAATCTGCCCTCCATGCGAACCTTGTTCTGCCACTGGACCTGGCAGGTTGCTCTTGCGTGGAAGTTTCTGGAGCTAGCTTTGGCAAGAAGAGCGGGCGCGGGCTCTTTCGCATTGAACAGTTTCAAGAAGTCGTACGGAATGGCGACGAAGCAGAAGCACAAAAAGGCCAAAGGCAGAGTTCGAAAAGGCCAAGGCAGATTTCGACGACGGTGGACCGCATAAGAACGCACGACGACCCGGACATGCAGGAGTGCTACAAACCACCCAAGAAGCTCCCGTCCCACAGGCAAGCACTGAGAACCGGAGTTGACTTCCTTGACCCCCTTGTGGACACATGAACCTGATCAAGCGCAAACAAAAACAACTGCAACCTGGAGAGCAAGCGCAAAGCAAGTGCAAAACAGGCTGACCACGACAGACACCCCAATTAAAGTCCGGCCTGAAAGGGTCCGGTTGATTGGCTTGCTTTCTGCTTCTTCTTGGCTTTTTTTGGCCTCTCTTCGGCCTGCTTGTTGGGGTGCTGCTTTCCACCCTCCCCTTGAGTGGAAGGGGCCTTTGTGGCTTAGGCAAAGGTGTTACGGCAAGATTTCCGCACATCTGGTTAAAGGGGTGCACCTCAGTTTGTTGTTGTTCTTGATGCCCTCAGTTCACGGTCTTCAAGGACTTTCTTTCACGTTTTTCCAGCTGTTAGGTTCTACAGGTAACGCAGCGCCAGGTGAAAAAAATTCTGGGTCGCAAGATTTCCAACTGGAATGACCGTGTCTTAAACTTGAACAACCAGGCGAACAGGCCCTTTCTTAAGAGGAATGAAACTGTGCAGGAAGTTTTGGCTCAGATCAAGATGATCCAGAATGTGGATCTTAACAAACCCAGAGTTGTTGTTCTTTGGAGCCCAAGAGGCACCGGGAAAAGCGTCTCTCCTTCGACACCTTGCCTGGAAGAAGAAACACGGAAAGCCGCAAGTGCGGACGCCTGCTGGTCTTGGATGCTCAAGTCGCAAGAAACAACAGAGATCAGGATCTTGAAAGGCTGCTGAGCGCCATCATCATCTGGCATCTTCTTCAAATCTTGACAAGCACACTGTGAGTGATGTAACATTTCAGGCCACAAGTTTTGCAGACGTGATAGACCTCGTGAAGAGCAACGGCAACGATGATCGATTTAACACCAATTTCAGATCGTGGTTTCACGAGTCTGGTCGAACCGCAGAGCAAGCGATAAGTCAGACACTGTCCTTTGCTGATCATGTCTTGAAGATGGACATTCCCCCGCATTTCTAGTCATCAAGTTTCTTTTCGCTAGGCATGCTTTTGGTTGTCTTGCAATTTGGGGTGCTGTGGTTTTCGATCAAATCTCTAGTTGGGTTGTCTGCTTTGAACTTTTTCGGCGTGAAGATTCCATTTGATTCTTCTTGACCCGACCATCTTACTCGGTTTGGAAAGGCTTCAACCATAAACCTGAAGGTTCTCGCTCAAGAGGTCACGTCCGGCTTTAGAAACAAACCTGGGGGTCGAGAAACATTTTTATGTTTTCAACCACAGTTCGGAGCCAAGAGAAAACCTGGCTCTTTTGGATTTCTACTTTTCTTCAGAATGTCTTTCTTTACTTCCATCAATTTTTCTCCATTTATGAAACATGTCATCTGGTCTCGATCATCGGAACAAACATCTTGTTTTTCTTCAACCCCCGTTTGCTCCTCGAACATGTTTTGCAAACCCAAAAATGTTTTTGTATCCGGAGCGCAAATGGGGTTCACAAACAGCAAAGATATTTTGTTGGAACTCAGTTACGGGGTTTGAACCCAGAAAAAAAAACAAAGACATGCTGCGGCCGAGAGAAATAGAAGACCCTTTTATCATGGAGAGTGACATCGACAATCTGGCAGACACATCGTCGCCAGAACGGCAGAGCTTGGCAAAGGTGATCCTATCAATATTGGCGCAAGAAGCCTTTTCCGACCACTGTCGGCCGTGCCGGATGTTTTTCAGGTCCGCTGAAAACAAGATTTGGAGTAGGTTCCGGGGCTTGAAAAAATTACGACCAGAACAGAGATGATCAAGGATGTCAAATCGAAGACGTTTTGAAGGTGATCTAAGAATTTTCTTAACCCTGAACCGTGGTTGAAAAAGGATTCATGTTTTTGTGACCCTGAGATTTGTTTCCAAACCAAACAGGATGACAGGTCAAGAAAAAGACATTTCGGGGCCAAGAAAATGACCAGCTCGTTTTGGTAGTTTTTGCAATTTTGTAGTTGCCGTAGTTTTTGTAGCTTTTGGAGCTTTCGTAATTTTGTGTAGTATGTTGTTTAGTTTAATTTATTTCCAAGTTTTGTATCTTCTGAAGCAGGTTTCAAATTTTGTCGGTTGATATGTCGGCACACAATTCCGGAAGTGCAAACTGACGGACC
This sequence comes from Symbiodinium natans, assembly GCA_905221605.1. Lineage (NCBI taxonomy): Eukaryota > Dinophyceae > Suessiales > Symbiodiniaceae > Symbiodinium > Symbiodinium natans. The sequence goes on along the minus strand of CAJNDS010000485.1, from coordinate 59,596 downwards.
GCCTGTTTGCACGAGTTCTCACAAAGTTGGGGCACGAGTGTTGTAGTGCACCACGATTCATGTGCTTCCTGGTTTATCTTGCTTCAGAGTCGGCCGAAAGTCAGTCATTCTTCGGACCTTCAATCAAGCGGATGGGGTCCAGAGGAGGAAGCAGGACGGAAACGATGTGTTGAAACAGGTGCATCTTCCTTCTTTGAGAATCCAGATGTTGCTCTGTCGCTGGTTCTTTGCTTCGGTTCGCTGGAAAGTGCGTGAGCGGGCCAGTGTACCTGGCATGGATATCCCCTGGTCAGACTGCGTTTCCATCTGGTGACACCGTGCTGGTCCCGAGGCTGTGTTGGTGTCGGGACGTGGAGGTCTCTGAGACGCTCCAACGAGATCTGGAAGCTGTCAACATCTCCTTGGAAGATCTTTTGCCAGATGCCTTGAAGTTGCTGCAGAAGAGCGGAGGCTGCGGAGGGCCAACCGCAAGGGGTGTGCCATGGGAAAAATAAAATTCCGTAACCTTTGGCTCAAGCCCTTGGCTCAAGGTGGTTAAGCCACTAGGGAAGCCGTAGGAGGGGTGGGAGTCCGTTGCTAAAGGTCCTTCTTTGCTTGGAACCCTACTCGTAGGTAGCGGCCCCCTCTGGGACAGCCTGGAGGCGTAGGTGTGCTTGGTGCTGTGTTTGCTGTGTAGCTGGGGCTTCTTAGCATTGCGCAGTTCCTTGTGAGCGCCCGCTTGCAAGAAGAATCCAAAGCTTGGCTTTGGATTTCGCACTGTAAACACTTTGCAAGCTGCATTGGCTCTCCCTTGAGTCTTTGTGGGTTGAGCGCTCGAAAGTTGCGTCAACTGAGCCCTCAGTTGTCCTGCCAACTTTCTCTAACTATTCGAGACTGAGAACGCCCGTTCTCTTTCTCTTTGTTTCTCTTTCTTGCTTACTAGTGAGACTGAGAACGCCCGTTCTCTTTCTCTAACGCTTCTCTTTCTTGCAACTTGCTGAGATTGAGAACGCCCGTTCTCTTTCTCGTTGTGTTCCCTTTCTTTATCAAAGTTGGGAGCGCCCGTCTCCTTCCTTGTTAAGTTGCTGAGTGTGAACGCACGTTCTCTCTCTTGCAAACTTCTTAAGGGTGGGAGCCTCTTTACTTTACTTGCACCTTTTGGCAAATTTGTCTTGCGCACTGTGCAGTACGGATAGCTTCGGCGTAAGGTATCTGCACGATGTCGCAAGATCGAATTAGCAACATCGATGGAAGCGCATTTCAGTGTCTTGCCGACTTTATGTTGGGTCATCTCACTGAGTATGATGCTCTCTTTGCCAGAACACCATCAACACATTTGCTGGAGTATCTTAGAGATGGATGTATCGTGTCTACACAAACTATGCAAGAATTGCGCCAAGTGCAGGGCTCAGAGCTCCAATCTATCTTACTCGTCAACCCTAGTAAGAATTTCCTTCATAATCTAAGGAAGGGTCTTACACAACAGACGAGTATAACGATCGTGAGTAATTTGCACAGCTCACTTTCCATATCAGACATCCCATGTGTACTCTTCAGGAGTTATGATGAAGACTTCCTTCGTCAAATCCACAGCTTGACGGTTATTGGTGCCATTGAAGTGCAGGGCAAACGGGAACTTGTATACTTGGTCACTTACATTCCCAGCAGCTACCCTGTCCATCACACTACTCAGGCGGTCGCAAGCTCAAGCAGGCGCAAATTGCGCTTAGAGCAGTGTTGCGCAATGCTGCTTGTGTTCAGGCGCAAGGATATCTTCGACAAAAAGTTGCGAACCACGCACATGAGAGACAGCTATGTGCCATTTTGCTTGCGCTAAACCTCCCGCCAAAGAACGTGGCTTCGGATGTCACTCGTTGCTACGCACTTAGATGGGCCATTGTTGAAGAAGCCGATGCATATTTTGTGTACAGGCAATATGCCTCTAGGGACGAGCAATGTAGAGTCTGCCTACGCAAACAAACAGGGAAAGAGCTCCGGTATGACAATGGGTTCGGTAGCATGCCAGTCTGCAAACTCTGTCATCTCAACCAAAGCTGCCCTGATGACCTTGCCCATACCATCAGCTGCATGCTGCCTTGCTGTGATGTTAACCAAGCACCACTCCTGCAATGTGCGGCAATGCCTGGTGCTCCGGCTAGAACTATTACTTACAGAGCAGCTATACCCAATGAGCACCAGTGTACTTTCATCCAAAGCCACTGCCTGCTCTGTGGGCTGGGAGCAAACACAACCGAGCATTGGCTTACGGCTTGCGTGGTCACCAAAGCCTCCCTCTTTATTGTACTAGTCACATTGGGTTATGCTGGCACTGCCTCGTTTGACTCCCTGTGTCACACTGCCCTTTCTAAGATCAATGTTGAAGGAGGGATTGACAAGAAATTGTGCCGTCCTATTAGCATGGATTGCGACCATAAGAAGATATACCATGGAACAGCAATGTACCTGGCACCCTGGATGGTGTGAGACACCGCAACGGGCAAAACACATCAGTAACATACCCAAGCTCGCGTCGCGTCTTTGGAACACCATCCCGAGGGTGTTACTTCCCAAAGCATTACCGGCATGGTGGGTTGACACGGAACGCTGCAAGCCCTGTTGCAACGACGGAGGACTCCATATCGAGGTCAAGCATCCCCTTTCTGCCTTAATTAAAGCAAGCGCCCAAGGTATTACCGTCTCCCCCAGGAATGCCAATATAGGGGATGTCTTAGCAACATTAGATGCACAGCATTACTTGCTTGCACCTATGTATCAACAGACCCTTGGCGTCCCGAATGTTGCTCTTTGGCCTAAAATGTGTCATTGCGGCAATCTGCGCCTTAAAGTTACGGCATTAAGGCCGATCCCTGCAGGTACTCCACTCATTGTTGAGTTAAAACCTGTCAAAGATACCCACCTTGTTGCTCAATTTGACGGCAGCTGTCACGTGCAAGAAGGTATAGGTGGTGCGGGTGGTATCGTATGGTCGCCCGGACCAGTCCCGGTAATTCTTGAAACGATTGCCATCCCACTCCAGCCTTGTCCAGACTCTATGTTTGCGGAAATATGCGCCGCTGACGCAACGTTAGACAAGGCCTTATCTCTTGCTGCTAGCAATCAAATCAGGGAGGTTATCCTTCAGGGAGACTGCATCAACATTGTAAAGCACTTTGCTGGTGCCTTGAGACTACATAGGGAAGACCTAGTGCGAAAACTGGATAACATGTGGCAAAAGTTAACGCACACACCCATTACAGTGCATTGGTCATACGTCCCTCGCGTCGGCAACAAAGTCGCTGACCACCTGGCAGGAATCGCTGCTAACAGTCTCCGCTACGAAGCACCCCTTCATGAAGATGTCTTCTTTGACTCGGGTGAGGGTCAGCCTCATATGCAAATAAACACTGAATGCTTTCCGCCTATTCTGTTGCCTTCCAAGCAATGGCACCTGCAAGCTATACAGGACTTGCATTCCGGAGCTGAAATTATTTCTCTTGAGGCCCCCCCACTTTGGAATCCGGAACTGCTTTTGCGGTTTTGCCTCTACAATCGGATCAAGCCCCCCCCCGAGCTTGATACAGCGTGGCCAGGGCTGGTCCAGTATCGAAGGCCATCATTGCACCCACAGGGTAGATATTATGCCATACGGCACTGGCAAACGAGTAAAAGGCTAACACGTTTCTTAGCCATCGGGCCGAACGCAATTGAAATCGACATGAAAGGTGCGCATTATACGCTTTTGCGCCTCCTTACATGTCACAGCCCTACTCACCCACCCCTCCCAACGTTGCTTGAAGCCAGGGAGCCATTTAGTAGTCACCTTGCACGCGCGCCCAAAGCACAAACAGTACAAACCAAGCACTTGTTGCAAAGAGCAGTTGGAATGGACAGCAATGCTTTCCTTCGGCATGTTTATGAAGGTAGTATTGCTGCTTATGCCATCCCCCCTGCCTTGGCAAGTTTTCTTGCACATCTGGTGCAGGCTAAAGCTACCCTCCAGGTTATGATCCAGCAAGGAATCCCATTTTACCAACCGGATGCAAGGGTCAACAACAGGAATTGGGCAACTTTTGCACTTGAAGCTGCGGAAAGCTTCGTAATGCGAAAAGGGCTCGCTGCAATGCTCCCGTACTGCGCAGGCACAGTGCTTTGGGTACATGACGGGGTGTACGTCAAAAATAGAAACGCAGTTTCACCCTTCATCGAAGGGGCTACTGAAGCATTGGTTCAGCTCATCCAGATGGGGCAGCACTGTCATCCACAGGTCACACCTAACCAGGAATTTGCTAGCCTACAAGATGTCTTTGCTATTACCACCACGAAGAGTGAATTTAATGCGGCAGTTGATGCGTTAAATGCTGCGGGTATCGCGTGTCATAACCCTGCTCTCCCAAAGCACCCAAAGGCAACCACCAACAGGGTGTCCAAGCGCCTTATCCTGGAAGTTCAGGATATACTAGAGGTCGAGAGGCAAAGAGACGATAAAAGGAGACGCGTTGATGTTACAGCTGTTCCGCGTAGGGGATTGTGGGTAACACCCCCCTCGTTGTGATGCGTGTAGTTCCCATTTCAACCACCCTCCCTCTTTCGTGATGGCGGCACCTTTGGCTCAGACCAGTTGTGAACGCCCGGGCACAACCAAACATGCTCGCCGCCACACGCTGCCTCCTGGCTTGGCGTTACCATGAAGCCATTGGTAGTCACTCCAGCACAGCTGACTTCGAGCTCACAGTCCTCCCTGCTGCAGCGGGAGGGATCCTCGTGGCTCTCTTAGAGGAAAGCAAGTCGAACGAAGCCCTTTCCCCGTACCATAAGGATCGTTTATATCGAGGCGTCTCCTTCGGCAATCCACAGATCATTCACGAGATCGTCGAAGATCTGGATGAGGAAAAACTCCTGTCCTACTTGCATGGACTCTCATTGAAGTCATTGCAAGGCTGGACGCTGCCACTCAACCTCGCGCTACCGTGTCAATGGAATGGAAAATAAGTTCATCAAATCTCCGTGCCATCTCGTGCGTTGGAGAACGTGCGCTTGCCCAATCACTTTCGGAGCACTTTTCTTTGACCCCCAAGTGGTCTTCAAGAGTTGTCGGGGCTTTAATCGGGCACAAAACTGGATGGGGTAGGGTAGATGCATTGCTCCAGGTCTTAACGCCAAGAGCAACAGTCATTGCCCGTGAACTGTGTGAGTGTGAACAATTCCCCTATCACTTCCTTTGGCCGTGGTATTCATACCTTGTTTCTTCTCACACAATAGATTCAGAGCCACGTAATTGGCTTTAATGCCCCTGGCTGGACCCACCTCACTTTGGCCATCTGTTCGCAGACAGTGGAGCTATGTGCCAATGTGTCCACTGAGTGAGGGTGTGGTTGCCCCTTGTACTTTGTGCTTGGTGGGCTTTATTGCCGCTTATGGTACTTGTACCTTTACGTGCTCCTCTGTTAATTGCTTCGTTGGTGGATCACTGCTAACATTGTGATCACCTACCCCTCCCCGTCCGAATATAGTTAACACATGCATGGCAGTTATTTTGCTCAAGCGCTCGTTATGGGAGCACTGACCCCTAACCCGCGCAATGGCCTTCTGTCTGGATTTGGCGCCGGATCATCTTAGGAAGATTCTTGGCTCTTTCATCCACACTTCGCCCTGCCTCTTCTCGTATGACAACAAATTCTGCATCTTGGAGACCAGTATTGCCTTCTGCATTATGCAGCTGGCTGGCACGGTCTCCATTCGTGCACACTTGGATGCCGATGTAAAGTCCTCCGAATTGGTTGGGGCTGCTCTCCAGCTTATCCACCGCTGTTGGTCCAAGGGACTTGCCCTCCAGTTAAGGGAGATAGATGGATGCGGATGCCTTGAGTGGCAGCAATGGGGGTTGCAAACTCTGCGAGCTATGGGTTCGGTGAGTGTGGCGTGGCATAATGTACTTGCTGGCCACATCGGGCAGGCGTATATAATTGCGCTCCCGGTAACATTGCATGCATCTTGCAGAATTGCCACTACCACCCTGGGCAGCTACGAGGTGTTCTTTCTTCGGTTGAGCTCGCTGCCCTGTCTGCCTGTCTTCCGTCTTCATGCACCTCTTCTCGCATACCAAAGGTCACCTCCCACCCTGCTTGCTCGTGCCACCCATCATGGTTTTTGGCCTGGCGTTCTTAAACGCCCCTTTGGGCCCCTCCCAGCTGAGAATGGCACCGGTGCGCCACGAGTGCAAGAGTACCAGTTCACCACTCAAACGGCCTGCGCCTTTCACGAACAGGGTCTTGGTGCGACCTGTGCTTTCGTTGGCCAAATCGCCACCTTCGTCCTCGTTGAAGTTGGACTCGAGTTTGGATGTATGCTCAAGTACACCATGTGTTGCTCACCCTACACGCACGGAGAGTGGTACCTCCTCGAATCTACCCAACTAGGCGCTGAACTCCTTCCGCTCCTCCTGGAAAACATGGCCTTCCGACTTGATCTCAATCTGGTGCAAATCCAAGTAGTTGTCCAGGGACTGACCTTTGCTGTCCCTTTAGTCAGCTTTCTTGTTGATTGGCCTGTTGGCACGGTCTTTATTGCTGTTGCCTTCCCCTCCTTTGAGCACATGGTAGAGGCGCATCCGGTCCTGGTAGGGTCTTACTTTAGTAGGCGCCTCTGTATTGTCAATCCGCCTGATGGGATGCTCCCTCTCAATCTCACAATTGATCCAATGCTGCCGGTGCTAATGCTGCAAATACTAATTGTGCAACACATGCGGCAACTGAGTGGTTACCTTGAAAGTCGGGCTTTCGTACTTTGCGATGAGCAGGGCTTTGTTGCGGACACGTGTACCAAAATCCAAACAGCGTTCCATGAGGATGCGAGGGTACTTCTTAAGTACAAGTGCCTCACCTTCGAAGGTCACCTGTTTAGATTGGTCTCCGCCTCCCACAGCCTACTTTGATGCTAGGACGGCTGGCTTTGCTGTTGGCAACGTCTCCTTGCCGCCTTTTGGCTCACACTAGCGTAGTAGTGCTTTGGCTCATGGGGGTCTGAGGTTGCTCCGCAACGTCACTTTCCTGCCGCCACACTATACGACTAGTTGCCTTGCGGCTAAGTTTGAGCATGTCAACAGAGGAAGATTGCCTTGACAGCGACCCAAGGCAGCTTGAGTACGCCCGTACTCTTGCTCTGCCGCAAGCTCTGTCTTTGGATCTGTCCCCCGTGGCCTTGATGCTGGTCCTAGGCAATGATCCTCTAATTCCTCTTTGCGGAGGTGGAGAGGACCCTGTGCAACGACTGACATCGTCAGTCGCGCAACGCCTTCTTGTGGATCTCTGCAACATCAAGGTTGTTCTTGCCCTGCCATTGCAGAGTGTTCATGGCACTGAAAATGCCGCTGATGCCTTCCAGGCTTGGCTGGGATGGAGCATAAGCCAAGAAATAAAGATTGGCCAGGTCTCGGGCGGCCTAGACTTTCATTGGCACATGCTTCATTGGCGCCAATTGGCTATCCAGTCTGTGGCCTGTCTTGCATCAGTTAATTCGCACTGGTTCCGTCTTCTCTTGGAAGGTCTGAGGGGAATGCCCTTCTTTGCGATTCCCACGGGGGAACACGCCGGAGCGTTCTTTGGAGTCACGCCTCTTGACGAATGCACTTACGACGTCCATGCAGTTGGAGACTTCCCACTCGCGAGCCTCCGCCTCCTCCGACTGCGTTCACCGTTTACAGCTGAATTTGCCAATCAAACTCCTGCAAGACAGCTTCTGGGCGGGCGACTTGCTCATGAGCATCATTGGCCTGCCCAAATGGACTCTCCTCACCCGCAGGCAGAGGGCCACTGTGGCAGTCTATGGCCTCGCACACAGTCCACCTTGCAGCGTCACGTGCCTGCCCCTTGGTCAGTCCGTGAAGCAGCTTCTCGTTGTAGGGTAAGGTATGCTGGTCTTGTTGCCAATCTCACCCTTGTCCGTGTTACTCAACATCGAGGTTGTATGATTCAAATCGTTTGGTGTGTTGCTCCCTTTCGACAAGAAGCTCTTGAAGGGGATACTCTCCAACTTACCACTCAACTTTTCCCTGCCTTATGTGCTTTGTGCCCGAACCGCCTGCAGCCAGATCTCCTTGGGGTCTTCGCTGTCTCGCAGCTGAGCCACCTACCTGTCCCTCCGTGCTGTGCCCTGGTAGATTGGCCGGTGGGCACACCGTTCACTGTATAAGCCTACAATGATCTCCTGGCTGTAAGAGCCGCGCGTCCACCCGTCACTGTTGGCTGGCCGTCCTGGCACCTGCAGCTCCTCAACCCAAGCGATTGGAATGACCTACCTTGCCCTGTTTTGGCTTCCGGTAGCTGGCCTGTGTCCCTGTTGATGGTCAAATGCGTGCAAGCGATGAGAGAACGCAGTGGGCACCTCGAGTGTCGATCTTTTGTCCTGGCCGACTCACAAGGGGCAGTTGCGAGTCCTACGTTGGCGGTACGCCGAGCTTTTGCTCCGAATGCAAACATACTTCTGAAAATGCAGTAGGGACCCCGCTTTTATTAGTGCTTGGTCTTGGAAGCATGAGGGTCTCGTTCTCCAGTTTCACACCGGTTTTGCGGTTTTGCTTTCTCGGGAATGTGTTGGCGGGACTTTTTCATGGGTGCTGTGCAGTGCTGGCTCAGGTCAACTCTGTAGATCCGAGGTAGTCCACCGCCTTCCCCTCAGGAAGACAGCACTGACATGGTTGAGGCATCCAGCCCTCAAAGCCATATGGAACGTCTTGCTCCGCTGCTTGTGATTGTCTCGCAGTTGAGCCTTACGTCGGCCTACTGTAGGCCCGCCTCCAGGCACAGCGATAGACACCTTCACGACTGCCCATTGGATGCATTGCGTTGTATCCTCTTTGAGGCGTGCACTGTGTGCTTGAGCCTGTGGTTAATTATTGAGCCGCGCGAAGGCCTCTCCGAGCCTCCACAAGTGTACCTCTGGCGGCAACACCAGTCGAATTGGGGCTGTTGTTATACTCGCCTCCATCACGTCGCTCCTGGAGTCGAGAATTATAGGGTTGCCCTCCCATCCCTGAGGGAAACCGCGAGAGTGGCTGCTGTTTTTTCCCGGGGCTTGGGCATCGCGCAGGCGCTTTGTGACATCTACGTCAACCTTCGCCAGTACACAGCGCGTTGTGCCCGTCGTGCGTGTAAACTGCACCCATCTCAAATTGCAGCTTCATGTTACGGAATTGATGGACTTGGGTGTCGCGCGAATGCGAAACAATGCTATACTCTCATCCTCCTCTAGCCAGGCTAGGACCCCAGTCACTGGGCAAGTGGAGGAGGACAGTTGAGTTGCTCATGCCACGTGAGTGCGCCCGCACTCACACGGCGGTGTAGGAACCTGCATCTCTTCTCAAGGCAGTATATCCATTTACGTTCTCTGTACAAGTTTGACGAGCAGCGACCCCTCACCGCAGCTTCCGAGCAGGGGCTCGGTGAAGCGGCTCAGGAGCTCCCGTTCGGGGTGCTCCCTTGCTCCCGAGTATTATCTGAGGAGAATCTTGTGAGGGTGCGGGAGTGATTTGATGGTGGGTACGTGAGTGCGCCCGCACTCACACGCCCTGGTCCCCCGCATGGATTGACAGTTTGTTCCTGTGGCTCCTAGCCCTCTTAGCCGCGAACATAAAGGAGTGAGGGTATTACCCGCTAACTTGCCCCCTTCTTCTGTGCCGCCAGGGCTCACAGGAGCAGGCGCCCGCTTGCCCTCCCCAAACTAACTGCCCGGCATGGCTGCTTCGTTGGTCATTGGTGGCAGCCTTTACACTGCTGTCAATGGAGATGGCGACAGTGACTGGGAAAGATGCTACCCTTACGAACACCCGGAGATCTTTTCCAGCGAGCCCATCCTCGAAGGCCACGGCCACACTTGCAGTGCTGGCTGGATATCGCTCACCAAGCTCCTCGTACTGCAAGGAATCCGCGATGCCTCGGCTGCCCAAGGATGTCCTAATCAACGGACCCTCGCCATGGTTGCTGCGGCCGAACTCGCGCACTCTGTTGGAGGTCATCGTGCCTGGCTTGCACACCACCTTCGAGATCTTTCGCAGGACTTGAGGAATGAGCTTGCCCAGGAGTACGGGGCGTTACTGGCGATGTTCAGGCGTCCGCCTGGACCGCAGCAGAATGCCCTTTTAGCCTGGGCCAGGCCAATCATTGTGCATCGCCAGGAAGATTTTCCAATTTACCTCATAAAAGCGCATTTGGAGCAGCATCTTTTGCTTGCATGGCGTTTCACTGCCGATAAAGTCCATTTGCTTTTGCAGGCGATGTCCGATGCTGTCCCCAATGATAATGCCGTCATTCTGGAGTGGGTAGCGTGCTTCCTTGATGAACGTATTGCTACCGACATTCTCGAGCATTTAGATGACGAGACCATGCATTTGCTTGAGGACAATCGGCATTCGGACAGTGACATCTAACTCTGACATTGTGCGGATACGGAACAAACGGCGGCCTAGTACACCGGTCGTTATCCATGGTCATGCGGCATTCCTGTATTGTCATGCTGTTGTCTTGACCGATTTGGAAAGTTGTAACCTTTGATCATGTTATACCGCTGATGTAGTCCCCAACTGAAGGGAGCTGAGTCAGGGAAAGTTGGGAGCAAGCTTGTTGTTGTGTGACATTCTTGCGCTGGACGGCACGGCTCACAGGCAAGGCTGCCCAGTCTTCCTCTACCTTGCCCCGTCAATTGGATAGGCTGCCCCTTCTTCGCCATGGCATTGCAAGAGCCCCTTGGCCTGGAGAACCTGCAGCCTCCTCCATTGGTCGCCCCTCCGCTCGTTGCTGGGCGTGAAAACACCTGGATCACGGCGAGCCATGGCAGTTCAACCCTCCCCTTTGTTGTATCCCGGCCGAGTGCGGATGCAGGGGAAGCCAACTCGATAGTGCTTCTCCTCCCTGGTTGTGGACACTTCTATGTGGAGAATATGCACCCACTGCCTTGGCAAGGGGCCATCGAGTACCTGTGGAGCAACCTGGCCTTCAAAAAGGCCGTCATTGCCTGCGCATGGCCTGTGGCGGGACAAGCAGGCTCACCGCCTGCCTGGATGTTGCCTGACGGTGCTGCCTGGACCAAGGCAGTGTATACAATGGAAGTTCTACCGCTCCTGTTGGCAGTCCAACGTGATGCGAGCCCTCGCATCTCCTTGCCCACATATCTCATAGGCCTCGGTTCTGGAGGAACCATCACCTACCAGATTGCAATTTCCGAGTTTAGTCTATGGCGGACGAAAGGACGTAGAGACCTTTCAGCACCACCTTCGGATGTGCTACTCGGTACGGGGCAATCATCGCGTGCCTCCTGTCACAGAAGCCCTTACCGAAGACTCACACTTTACTGCCTTCAAGGGCTACGGACGCACGCAGTACCCCTGGGCCCCCGGCCTCACAATCCGCCAGGTGGTTATCGGCAAGGACCCGGAGCATGTGGTGTGGCCTGCATTGCTGAGCGACCCTGATTGGCTGCTGGCGGACCATATCGAGCTCCCGGAGTAGTCGTTGGGGCAGGGTAGAGAGTGCCTCCCTTTTTTCCATTTTAATCGATTTATGCGCGCCGGGCCTTGTGTTGTCGCTACAGACAGACCAGCAATCGAGGTATGCCTGCATTCTGGTGCTACTACTGTGCACGGACAAAGTAAAGAATGCCATTGTCTCCAGGTCATTGCTTTGTACATGCAGCACATTGCAGCCACAAGTAACAGCCACCTGCGACGACACGCTGCATTCCTTTTCAGGTTGCGCGTTGGATGTGCCTTGGCTCAAGCTCAGGGTGGCTGGCTGACTGAACGAGGTGCCCCTTGTGTTGAGGGTTGTAACGCTCCTGACTGGTTTTTTCTTTGTTTCTCGCCTCTCTGTTTCTTCTCTCCTGTGTGCTCTGCTTGGGGTTTGGTCCTCCCCTTCTTGGAGTCCTCCTCTGTTGGTGTATGGGCTTTTCAGGGATCTTGGTGTCTGAAGGTTGCCTCGTGGTTGTCCGCTGTCTGTGTGGTAGTCACATGAGTTTGGCCTGCCATGTTCGGTGAGTGATGCCATGGAGTCGTATGCCTGTCAACCGTATGTGATCCGGGTTGGAGCGCAAGCACTCCAAGTTCACGTTGCCAGGAGAGGGCAACTCACTGCACTTGCCACTTTAGGGACCAGTGATGTCGCAATGACCAGGCAGATGCAAGCCGGCGTCATCCTGCCTCACGAACTCGATGTTGCCGGTTGGTGCGATACTTCCCGCCGGAAATACAACCTTTGTTGTGTCTGGACCACTCTGCCTTTTTGAGAAACAGCAACGCCGTCTGCTTCGCCGGCAACCCACGGTTCGCTGTTTTCTCCTGCATGCATGGAGGCCAGGCATCGGCATCATGCCGCATAGCAGTGCCCTCATGGGGCGAGCGGTGTCCACGCACAGTGCTTTGCCTGGTGACGCGATAGACCTTCCCCCTTGGGCGAGTGTTGTCACCGAACAAGGAGTGGGTAGGGAGACAGCCCTGTCTCCCGGGCCCGGGCAAACTCCACCACCTAATCCACCTAGGGTCTGCTGGCCGGACAATAGTCCTCGCCCTCCCATACCGCCGATTCCTCTACGTGTTGGCGAATACCCAGTGGGTGCGGTAAGTAGGATTGAGCCGCGACTTCCACATGGGAGGCCACCTCCCGCGCCAGTTGCAGCCGACCTGCCACCGTGGCAGGTCCCTAGCCACCCAGGTCCACAGGTCCTTGCGGCGACCGCAATGCAGGCTATATGCCAGCTTCGCACTCTCAGTGCTGACCATGCGCCGGGGCCTCCGGAGCCTGAGGATCTCGCGCAGGCACTAGAAAGTAATCAGAATTTCCCTGAGCCCACCCCTAGCGGCGTCCTGCCACTGAGATTGGCCTCTGGAGCCATTTCTGGCGAACCGCCTGAGCCGCAAGGTCTCCACCCAGAGATCGACTACACTGCACTACTCGGCTGCCTACTTCCACAGCTCCGGGCTGCTGAGTCCGCAGGAGCCCATGTCCTGCTCTTAGTCACGGACAGTCGCTGCTTCTTGTCTATTCCGCATGTCCCCTACTTTGTCCGGCATTTGGTAGCACGCATGCAGTGGGAAGGCCCGTTTAAAGAGAGGTGGTTTCCCATCTTGGTAAACACCAAGGAAGCGGGGTTAGCTTCTGTGCACTTTACGTGGGCGGGGCCCGAAATTCTGGCAGTCCTCAGAGTCCTTGCGCCAGGGGTGGTCTTGATGTTGCTTGACCATGACACCTTGTTCACTGCCAGGTGGGAAGCAGAAGAGCTGCGAAGGTTTGCAGTCCTCGATCTACTGCCCAATACCCTCTCGACGGAGTCACTGGGCAGCATGGAAGTCGAGACGGACGAGACACAGCCCTGTGGCTCGCTTCCAGCCTCGCCGTGGAGTTGCTCGCCGGACGGGTCCATACCGTGTGGGGCCCGATCGCCAAACTCAATTGGCATGGTTTGTGCGTCCGAGGACCAGCTTGAAGCAAATGGGGGATTGGTCATCTTCTACCCGAATGCTCCGGACGGCAAAACTCCCCGGCCCCTCGCTTTTGCATCCCTAGCAACGTCGCTAGTGCGGTGGCCTCCATTGGTACTGCGTTGAGCCGAGCCCTGCAGCTAGTCATCATGCCCCCCACTCCATTGCCTGGTATGCATGAGCAGGTGCCGTTGGACCAAATCCATTATCGGCAATGTCTACGCAACACCCCTCTTGCCGGAACCACTGCTCACAAGCATTCTGACTTTGTGTTTGCGTGGGCACTTTTAGGAAGATACATACATGAAGTTGCGTGGAAAGCGGCCGACCTTAATACTGGCGGGCCAGCGCCAGACATCCAGTTTGGCGCCTCCCCAGTCAGGCAGGTCAGAGGGGTCCAAACATGGGGACAAGGCCCGTATGAACAGGGATTTCTTCCCTTGCTCAGGGGTTACGGCGGCTTGCACTCCCGTTTGGCAATCCTACCTGGTCCTGACTTATTCATGGCGAACCGATACGCCGAGGTTATACCCCCTCCTTTTGTGCATGGATATGGTGCCAAAGGCAAAAACATCTTGCCGCAGTGGGGGAGTGTGGTACGGCTGCCTACTCTGCCCGAGTCGGTCTGGGGCAACGGGGACACCGTCCCTCTGTGGGCCTCTGTTGGGAAAAAGGGCAGTGGACCAGTGCGGCTCCAGCTCTTCCCTGGAGTCCTCATGTTTTGGAAGAAAGATGCCCTATCTTCCTGCAGGGCCACCCCGAAATGGCGCAGTCGACCCAATACCCCAACTGGGCCGCTTGCTCTTCTTGCTGCCGCTGCGCATGCTTGGCTGGCCCAGGTGGATCTGCCGTGGCCTCTCTTTGCTGCAGACATAAAGGTCACGCCGCTGGGCCTCAGTCAATACTGGGATGATGGACTTGCCATGCGTGTGCAACAAGCCCTGGCAGCCTTTGCCTTTCCTGCCTACCAGTACCCGCCCCCAAAGCCTCACCTAACCCCCTCAGGGGAATGTCGGTCGCTCTTCATTAGCGGGATGCATGGGAAGGCCGAGAATGCGCCCTCCACTGTGTCGGGTAGCATCATTCACACAGCCAATTCCTATGCACTCACTGGCTTAGAAATGGAAACAGTCCGGGACAACCAGGGCAAAAAAGTCCGATATGAGGACACACAACGCCCGTTGTTGCTTTCGACCAGCGGTAATGCCGCACATGCACTGCTGCTCCTGCCCCAAGCCGCCCAGCTGTGGGCACGTGCTCTGTACCCTCAGGTCGAAGGATGCGGTCTGCCAGCGGCGGTTCGTGCTAGAATCAGCTCGGTAGAAGCCTCCCTGACAATGTGCCCGGCCCTAGCTCACTTGCACATGCCACATACTGCTGCGCTGACCGCTCTGCATGTGGGCCTCGCCGCGGGGAGAGCTGGCGAGTGCAAACTGTGCGTTACGGGTTTCTCTGCTGGGTCGTATACGGGCGCTGCTGTGGCTATCGCTTGGCATGAGCGCCAAAAGCTTCCTGACTGCAAGGGCGATTTTGTCCACATCAAGGCACGTTTGGGCGGCATTGCCATGCCACGGGCCATGCTGCAATATATCCTGGGTTCGGAATTGCGGCACGCTGTTAGTCTTGTCCATCATGAGAGCGACCAGCTTTGTATCTTCGGGCCCAGCCAGGCAGCAAGGATGCAAGCGATTGGCGCGGGAGCGCGTCTCTACTACTTCACTGGACCTGAGTCACTTGGCAGTGGTGGACACTCTTATGGTCACTTTGTCCAAAGTGAAGAGCTATTCCAGCTCACGCCGGGGGATTATGTGCATAAGGAATTGACTAAAAAGATTTGTGGCCTGGCCGACCCCCGGATGGATCGCACAGTGCGGGCAGGTTTGATGGGGGTTGCGTGTGGCTCTGTCCAGCTTTCGGATAAGTCTAAAACTTTCATCAACTCCGTGCTGGGACGGCAAATCAAACGCCCCGATCTGGAGGCTTTTCTCCGGATACCTTCCGCTGAGAACCGGAGCATTGCCAGTCTCCGTGCTGACTGTGCCCAAGTCCTCCTGACGGATGCCAAGCCGCATCTGGCTGATTTGCCGCCCCCGTATCATGAACTTGGTCCCACGATGAAGCTTGTTTTGGGTATGTGGCTCCCCCACCTGTCGTTAGAACGCCTGGTTGACATGCTGGGTTATCAGTTTTTAGCCATGGCCTCGGAAGCAGAAATCGAGGAGGAGCCCTCGGAACAGTATCACTACCCAGAGCAAGCTGCGGTCAAGCGGGCCGCCACCCCTGTGGCGATAAAGCCCGGCACGCATACGTGGCCAATCTGCCTTCTCCATCGAGTTTACCCACGAGCGTCGGTCATGCTCCTTACACCGGAGTTGGCGGATGTCCCTGACTGGGCTACAAAGTGGTTTGCTGTTGCTGGTAAAGTGCCGGCCAAGGGCACTGCTTTGCTGGTTACCTTGAGAGAAGACAAGGGAGATGTGGCCTACCCAGGCATGTTTATCGAGCTCCTTGCCCCGAAGAAGCTTTCCACCGGCCCTGGCGAAAGTAAGGCCATGCAGCCAGTCAATATAACCATTGCCCTGCTCTTGACTGATGAACAGCACAACCAATTCGCGCAACGACCCTCATTGCCGAGAGTCAGCCAGCTTGAAGTTCTGCCCGGAGGAGCCTCTACCCCGCTGTGGGATGCCCTGTTACACATGCCTAGGGAAAGGCAACATGTTGCATTGGGCGTTCCGCTAGAAGACTCGCCTCTTGATGCCATCCGGCAGCCACATTGGTTGCCGGGCTTTCTCACGGATCTAGTGCTTGTCCTCATTATCGGGCTGGTGGTGAGAGGGAACTGGCACGACACATGGGCACAGCTCATTCACCCGGAGGTCTGCCAAGTCTTCAGAGGCAAGCACGCAACGCAAGCTGCGCAGGCATCGCCTACTGCGGGTCCGGGGGCCTCCAACACCTTGCAAAGCATCCTTAACCTTTGGCTTGCGGAGGAACAAACCTATCGCAAAGAATGGACGCCGACGCTGCTGAGTGGCGTGTTAGCCACGCTGCCTGACTCTCCGCTGCCCGGCCAGGAGGACGCCCGGACTCCCTGTGGCATGCGGAGCGTCTACGCATGTCCCAGGACTCGTTGAGTAACGAGCACGATCCGAGGACTCGGCAGCGCTGCTGGGAGCGTGCTCGTACGGCCTGGCCGCTAATCGTACTTCTGTATTCATAACGGGGGCGCCTTGCGTGCCTGACGAACCGGCTCACCCTGTACACCGCTCATGGCAATGAATCGGTTCGTGCCTATGTCGAGGCGGTTGATAGGCTCACGACTGCTAGCAATGAATTTGTTCGCAGCCGCATCGTTCGCATACCGGGTAACAAGGAGAAGGACACACATCCCCTTTGATGTGCACGATTTGTACCGGGGGCTACTTGTAGCCACGACGCATGGTACGATTGTGGCAAGGCTTAGCTTTCCCTACTCGCAGCTCATTAACCGTCTAAAGGATGTTGAGTTGCTCCTCCGAGATGAAGCCCAGCAATTGGGCACACCGGGTTCCAACACCATCCTGGCGCACATCAAGCATGCACTCGATGTCATGATTGGCGACCACAGACAGCCCGCTGGAGGATCGCGGCCCAATTACCACTTCGTCACGGAGTTGTTGGAGCAAAAGATTTGTGGTCTCAATGCGGTCCCTGCCGACCTCCACACGCCAGCCACCTTGCCTGCGGCCCTTTTGCGGCAAACGGAACAAAGTTCCGGCCCGTGGAAAAAGGGGCAAGGCGAGATGCCCTCTTGGGGCAAGCCCCGCCGTTCCTCTGGAGCGTCAGAAGTGTTGTTCTCAGCGGTCTCGATGCTGGATTCGATTCTCTGTATGAGCATCGTCAAACCGAAGCAAGCCGAGACAGTCATGCAGGCCGCCGGGCTGAAGGCCATTGTCGGACCGGCTATCAACCTCTCGCTCTGTTCATCCATGCGCCTCCCTCCTGAGATTGCTGCCATTCTATACGCATGTCGGTACTCGGAGGCGTGCCGCTTCGATCTGACAGGCGGGGTCCCTCGGCTACTTATGCCACCTGGTCCCACGATGCAGCACCTGCTCGGGCGGCCACTGCGTAGCTTTGCAGGCAGGTGGATGGAAACGTGCCGATGGGTACGGGTGCCAGATCAGGATGAGACCCAAACCAAATTAGGCAGAAGCTACGACCTCAGCATGGTCCTGGCGGACATTGTGCTCACTTTTGGGCACCAGGTTTATCCTGACTCCCCTATCGGGATGGTCTCTCAGTATGCCAGGATTGTTACTCAAATGAAGTTTATGCTGCAGTCGAGTCTCCCCGCAGACCCACTGGGCGATGACGATATGAGCCTACTTGAAGCCTGCCAAACCGCGCAAGATTTCCCGCTGACTGGCGCGCCCACCACTTGGAGCCTTGTGACGTTCCGGACCTTCCTCATGAATCACAAAGGGTCCCTTAAACGCTTCTTCGGCGCTATCACCACGGCTTGCTCCACTGGCCCCACATTTGGGATAGGTGTCTTTGTGACTTGTCGGGCTTCTGGATTCCTGTTTAGTAGCGAGGCAGGGTTTGCCCGAGCCACCTCCTCCTTCACGAGAGGACTTGGGGCTTTGGTTTTCGTGGCACCGCACTACTCTGATGGTATAGGTGCATGCTTCCAAATGGCGGCCTGCGCAACCGGAGGCCTGATTGAATGCGCGGAATATGTGCGCACACAAGCCAGCTTGTGGAGCATGGATGGCCCTGGCGTTGCAAAGGCATTACACAAGCAAGCCTTCCGAGAACGGACAGTAGCCAGCATCGTGCTGCCTGCGGAACGCAAAGTAGGGCTGGACCTCTTTGAAGCCCCACCCCTGCATCAAGCGTGGGCCTTGAAGGCCACCTGGGGAGATGACGGCCTTCCATCGCGATGGACAAGGCATTATTTCTGTAGCTGTGTCACGAAATTTTTCTTGGGGAAAAATTTCTGGTTGCATTTGCGGTGTTTTGTTTTAAACCGGGACGTGTCCATTTGTGATGCACACACATGCACGCATCATGACATTTAAAAATGGCAAGTGAAGCACGAGCCCATTTTCTTGAATGCAGATGTCATGTTTTGTGAAACAACATGTGATATCTGCAGCACCTCGGTTCGAGTAAGGTGCACAGAAAAATTTTTGTCTAACCTGGGCTTGAAGGCGCAACGGCTCCGCTTGTCAACAGGCCCGATCCTTTCAACAAGTTTCCCTCTTAGAGGGCGTGCAAGCCAGAGTGATCTCTGGTGGATGGACACAGCGGATCGCGTTCTTCCAGAGCTTCAGCGTGAGGTTGCCCAGGTTGAGCCCCTGCGGCATCAGATAGCTGTCTTTCAGGGTGATTTGAGTGCATACCATCTTGAGGTCGAGGCTTTGCGTGCAGAAGTTAGGGCCTTGCGTGATCAGATCGTCCCTTTGCAAGAGGCCCACATTCGTGCTTCTGCCCGCCTGCAGCCCCGCCTTGTGCATCCTGCTCCAGCCATTGAAACCTTGACGGAGCGGGTGTTGCATAACCAGAGCTGTTTTCAGTTTCTTGTTGTGGCGTTGCAGAGAACCTTCCCTCACGTTCAGTGGCAGTCCCTCCACGAGGACTAGGCCGCCAGATCTGCCTTGAGTCTTCCTGTGCACGGGGGGGGGGGGAGTGTCAGCCTCAACTTCGATACTGGTGTGCAGCTGCCTGAGATACTTTTCCACTACGGTACACTGCGCAACATGTCAAATCGCAAAAGACCAGCTGATTTTGACCTTGACAGAGCAATCGAGGAAGCTGGTTTTTCAGGTGTCCGGAGTGTTGAATTGATGCCTTGGGAGAAGCCACCTTTCAAGGGTGTTTTTGAGGTGCAAACGTCAGTTCCATTCGCCCAGCCTCTACGTGTGCCCATGCCACGACCTAATATACCACAGTGGCCGGTATCTGCTTATCAAGTCAAAGCCGCTAAGAGAGTACCACTTTCTGTGCCTGCAACAGGTTCCTTACCGCCTGTGTTTGACCAGGTCCTTCGCAAGGCTCGTCTTGAACCAGGGGTCAAGCAGTCATTGGACAGGGAAGCAGTTGTGCGGCGATGGTTGTGCGTGTTGTTGCATGATACCAGTGCATCTTCATTGGGCCAGATGCTTGCGGGGAGTGCGTGTGATGGTGCCGAGCTTGTGTCTGAGACGTTTGAGGGCAAAGCAACAAGTACCCTTCTGAAAAGAGTCCGCTGCATCGGGAAATACGTGCATTGGGCGTCGGACAATGGGTGCGATGCTTTCCCCTTCTCAATTGAGAAGATCCGGAGTTACCTCAAGGATGCTATTTCGGGTAACAAGAAGAGTGCCATCCGGGATTTTGCAAGCTCCTTGAATTTTTGTCGCTTTGTGTTGGGGTTTCAGGTGAGTGATGATGTGACTTCACACCCGTGGTTCAAAGGGACGATGAGATTTGCCAACATCCGGCTCCGGGATGCCCACCGATCACGGACCTTGACTGTGAAGGAGGTGAAGCATCTTGAAGAGGCCTTGATCGGGGGCCGTTTGGACCGTTTTGATCGATATGCGCTCGGAGTTATGTTGTTTCAGCTGTATGCTCGAGCCCGAGTGTCTGATTTGCGTAATCTGTTCAAGGTTTACCTGGACATAACCGGGGCAGAAGGGTATATCGAAGCACATACGTACGAGCACAAAAGCCGTCGCATTACCAGTGGACCCAGTGCTGTCCTCATACTGGTGGCCCCGATCCAGGGGCTCGCCTCCCAGCCTTGGGGGCTTGCTTTTGTTCAGGCTGCCAAAGATGTTGGGTTTGACTTTGAGAAGGGTTTCAGAGGCCCGCTGTTGCCCCGTTTTGCCAGCGATTACACTTGGTCAGGGGATGCGGTGGATGCTGCTGAAACCACAAGGTGGCTGAATGGCATCCTCAAGGCGCTGATGGGCGAAGTCCTTGATGGTCTAACGAGCCATGGCCTGAAAGCCACAACACTTTCGTGGGTGACAAAGGCAAATTACGGGGACCGTACCATCCTCGTTCTTGGCCATCACTCACTGGGGGGCTAGGGGCAAAACTTCCGAAGCATATGGTCGCGATGTGCAGGCGGGCCCGTTGAGAGACTTGTGTGCATGCTTGAAATCGATCAGAGTGGGGGTCTTCCTTCCAGACTTGACCCGCAGTGGCATGATCAGGGAGCACGCTGAGTCGCATGACGAGTTCCCGCGTAGTTTTGCTTCTCGTCCCCCCTTCCAGCCGTCCTTTGCACCGTCCTTCAGTGTTGCTGGCCCTGCAAATGACACGGCGCCCGACGAGGCAGCACTTTCTGAAGGGGGGGCTTCAGCGTTAAGTTTGGATCGAGCTCCCGGTTTCCAGGAAGGTGAGATTGAGGTTGCCAGGGAGGCCGAGGAAGATGCAGTCTTCGGTGGCGTGAGCCCAGATCGTGTGTGCGAGTCAGGTTCCTTGGAGTCTTCTAGCGACAGTGAATCATCGGGCTCATCCGACGAGCCGGTTGATTATGATGGATTCCTCCGAGGCTTCGAGGTGCAGGCCCCGCGTGCAACCATAGGGGTAGACCTGGATCTCTTCCAGAACCCTAAGACAAAATCAATCCACGCAAGGGCCCGAGGTGCGACGCCAGACAGCAAGATGCTTTGCGGTCGGCCGGCAAAAGGTTTTGTTCCCTTCTCTGGAAGAGTGCACAGCAAGCATTGGAAGTGCAAGCAGTGTACGATGGCTAAGCCCATCCGAGACACTGGCTCGCTTTTGCATCACCTGGACAGGCGCCTCGAGAAGTAAGGCGATGTGAAAAGCTTGCGTGCGGCTCGTGGAAGCATTTGCGGATGTTCGCGGCAACATCCTTACTGCCGGTCATGGCACCGGCAGTGTATCTGGGTACCACGGAGTTCCAGCTGCTGTCTTTCCTGAAGGGATGAAGCTTGACTGTTTCAGCAGCCACTGCTCACATGCCTGTTGTCTTCAGTTGGCTCTCTGTAGCAAACTGCAACTCGACAATACGATGTGTCAACCTGCTGCGCTCAGTCTTCAAGGAATGTAGCTCGTGGTTCGATCACGGCTGCAGAGTTTGTAGAAGGTGCATTCTACGAGATGATTTGACATCATGTTTTGCAGATCGTGTTTGCGATTACTGACCTCGTTTTCGGAAGCTCTAATGGGAGGTGCTTAGGACCTTTGCAGCTTCTTTGGCCACAGTCTACACAGTTTGCCATAGCACCTCTGTGCAGGTGTTGTTAGGTCCAGTTTTCGCTTGCCCTAAGATCCTGTGCGCCATGTCTGCCTTGTTGACTGAATCTACTGCAGTTTTGAAAGAGCGTGCCGCTAAGGTGGGGTTGCCAGATGATGCCTTGCAACGGCTGCTTGACCAGGGCGTCGACACTTTGGCCAAACTGGCGTTTGCCCCTGGTCATCCCGGGGAGTCCCCCAGTGACGAAAAACTCAAGGCCTTAGTTGCTCCAGTCGCTGCAGCCGGAGGTGCAGGAGGTGCCGATCCCTCTCTTGGTACCGTCGCCGCGGTACGCCGGTTAGTCTTCGAAGCACAAACGTTGGTTGTCAATGAGACCAAGTGCCTAGTTGAGAATAAAGAAGAGCAGCCCAAAGAATTGCCTCCGGCAGAACGGCGTGATCGCCTGCAGAAGCAAGCTGCCCGCCTTGCAGGTGTTGACTTGTCTGGTGTCAACGAGTGTTCGCATGCAAGCTATGACCTTTGCCTGAAGCTGATCTCTGACAACTGTGTCTCGTATCTTCAGCCTTCGAAGTTTACCTGCCGGCAGGCGGAACTGCGTATGGACAAGCCCCGCAAGGAACTTGATGTTGCAGCCCCGGGATCCTCCTCTTCCGTGCTCCTTATCAAGGACCGCGCTGCAGAGCAGCGTTGCGACGTGACGCATGCCCTTGATCTATTCCAGGCCCTGCACCGTCGCGCGTTGGCCATGGACCTTGTTGGACTTAGCACGTATGCTCGCGTGCAAGAGTGGAACTCCTTTCTTATGAACCACCTGCAGCAGCCTGTCCTGGCAGGATACCGCAGCCCCACTGTTCAGCAACTCCTTCACGCTGATAGAGCTGCCTGGGTCCGTTTGTCCGAGTTAACCCCAGCCGGGGTGCGTCGCAAGGCTACAGGTGAATTGCCGTTGGATAGCCTCTGGGCTGATTTGCAGAAGGACCCGCGCGTGGTCTTTCATCTTTTGCCGCTTCCTGACTCTTCGGGCAAGCATCCTGCGCCCGCCCCGCCGGGCGTTCCTGACCCCCCTGAGGGGCCCCCAGCCAAGAGACCCCGGAAGCCCAAAGGCAAGGGTAAAGGGAAGGACAAGCAAACCCCTACTGAGCCAGCCAACCTGCCTTCTGAGCTGCGAGGCCTCTCATCATGGACACGAACCGGGAAACGGCGCTGCTGGGGTTTTAACATGGCCGCAGGCTGTCCCGGCGCCAAAGCTGGACAAACTTGCAGCAAGGGCTTGCACGTTTGCATGCGGTGTGGAGGTATGCATGGGGCACATGTGTGCCCCAAGAAACCCGCTTGACTGGCGGAGCCCGCAATCACTTCATGTTCCCACCATCAGCCTGCGGCCCCTGTGGAAGAGGCTGCTGTGCCTGCTGGCTTGTTGCCGGTGGAGGTGTTACCTGCCCGGCCTGATGTTCCCCTTTCAGAAAGTGCAGCTCACCCTGGCGGTAGCAAGCAGCTAACTGTTTTCCATGCTATTGAAGTGTTTGCGGGCAGCGCTCGTCTCACTGTGGCACTTCGTGCCGTGGGCCTGCAAGATTCCTGTGGCGTCGATCATCGGATCCCCAGGCATTGCCCTTGTCCCATGGTCAAACTTGATCTCACTCGTGATTTTGATGTACAGCTTTTGCATGATATGATCGACAACCCTTTTTGCCTTTATGTGCATTTTGCACCACCGTGTGGCACGAGCTCCCGTGCTCGCCTGATCCAAGAGACCGATCACGATCCCGAACCGTGTCGGGATGATACCTTTCCTGATGGCCTCCCCGACCTTCCTGACCGTTTGGCTCAACGTGTGGCTGCGGCCAACCGCCTCTATGGCGTGACCGCTGCAGCCCTGAAACGGGCGGTTCTTGCCGGCAAGCTTGTCAGCTGCGAGAATCCCCTGAATTCTTTCATGTGGCAGACCACTGCGTGGCGTCAGGGCACTTCCGGTTTGTCCTTGCGGGAAGCTGTGTTTGACCATTGTTGCTACGGGGGCAACCGCCCCAAGCATACGTTGTGGGTGCACAACGTGCCAGCCTTCGACCAACTCAACCTCACGTGCCCTGGCGAGTCTGCCTCCCATAAGCATCTGCCTTGGGGTCGTGTGTCTAAGTTCCGCTATGCTACTAGTGAGGAGACCGCTTACCCGCTTGGGTTGTGCAAGGCGGTCGCCGCGCTCCTGCTTGAGGAGCTCTGCCAGCGTGGGTTCCAGCTGCCTGCTCGTTCCCTGTCAGATGAGGTTCGGCAGCAACATAGCGCGGCCCAGGTCAGTCTCGGCTACCAACCCCGTGGCAAGAAGGTTGCTCCTATGGTTGCTGAGTTCCGTGATGTGGTCGTTGTGACATCTGACCATGACTTCTTGCCTGCTTCAGCCAAGCTGCCTGCGGCCGTGCCTGTTCCGCCCTCAGCCTCGTGTGACCCGCCTTTGCCAGAGCTGCCCATGGGTTCTCGTATATTGCGTTGTGTTGCACTTGGGGGTGGGGAGACGCCGCGTTCTGCCCAGCCAAACGGTAGGAATCCGGGAAACCCGAACTGCCCCGTCGAGCAGTTCGCCTCTGTGTGCCTTCAACAGAAAACTATCTTGGCTGATGATGTAATTCAGCTGTTCCAGCTCTTGAAGTCGGATCGCTTGGCCAGAGGTGCTGGCCTGGATGATGAGTTTTCGTGGTCCACAGGGGCCTATGCACAGGGAGGGGTTACCGGGGTTAGGGCTAACCTGCGGCTCAACCCGGCTGTCAGTAATATGCTGTGTCAGTTCGTAAAGCAGCATGCACCAGGGCATCCGTTCTCAGCCATCATGCTTGGACGAAACCTTCAAGGAGGGGTTCATGTTGACAAAAACAATGCCCAAGGTTTCCCTAACTGTGTTTTAAAACTTTCATCTTTCGAGGGTGGAATTTGGATACACAATGAGCTTGGGGACGTGCCCTGCCCAGATCCGAACGTGCCTGACTTGATGGGCTGTGAGCTGAAGTTCGAGTCCAACCGGATCCTGTTTAACCCCCACCATAAGCACTGTGCAATGCCCAGGCGTGGGGCAACACGTGACATACTTGTTGCCTACACCACCAATCACACAGATCGCTTGACTGCAGACCAAACGGCTGAGCTGCAGTGTGTGGGGTTTGCTTTACCCGAACAACCAGGACACCAAGCCTCCTCACCGGCAGGGCCCGAGGAAGGCTCCCCCCCATTAGGTAGGGTTCCCGATAGGTTTAGGACGTGGGTTGGAGTACCGTGGACGTGCGATGAGTTCATCAAGCAAGCGCTTGAGGCTAAGCACCCACGTCTTATGAGCTCGGGAGTTCCACCTGAGTTGCAGCAAACTATTGACTTCTTGGCGTCGGAGGGCATGCACGCCGTTGGTGCCAGTAGGACTGAAGCTTTACGTCAGTGGCTAGGGCGAGCCGCAGAGCTCGACGAGCAAGAACGTGTGTATAAGGAGACACTGCCCAAGCACTGTGCGAAAACCTTGGGCAAGAAAAGGCTGCTTCTTTTCGGCGAGATGATTGAGGCTGCCGGCCACAATGATCCGTCGTTGGTTGCGGATATGTCTAAGGGTTTTGCTTTAGGAGGCCCGATCCCCTACTGTCCTGAGTTCCGCGCTAAGCGTACAGCTGCCACCATGGCGGTCGATGACCTGCGAGGGTCAGCACAACGAATGCGGAAGGGCATCCTAAACTCCACCAAGAGCTCAGGAGATGATGTGGTGGATGCTGAGACTTACCGAGTCACCTTGGACGAGGTGGAGCGGGGGTGGCTGGACGGGCCGCTGAAAGAGAGCGACTTGGGGGCCAGCTCTTTGTTGACCAGGCGCTTTGGCGTTGTGCAGAATAACAAAACACGGCCCATCGATAACTACCTTGAAAGTGGTTTGAATGCCACCTCTTCATCGTACGACACAATCACCGTGCACACCGCCGACTGCATAGCATCAGGTTTGGCCCGTCGACTGAGGGCCGATGCGAAGTGCAGGTTGCAGCAACTTCTCTTGAAGTCCTGGGACCTTCACAAGGCCTACAAAAACCTTCCGCTATCCCTGGAGGCACTAGAGGACAGCTTCTTGTGCGTCTACGACCCAAAAGGGAAATGTCCCCGAATTTTCCGACAAAAGGTTCTTCCGTTTGGATCACGGCACAGTGTGCACGCATTTTGCCGGGTGTCACTAGGGATATGGAAAGTCCTTGTAGTGTTGTTCTTGTGCCACATCAACGTTTATTTTGACGACTTTGTGGGTGTGGAGCTGGCCCCTCTGGCCCGCCTCTTCGACGTTGGTGTTTGCCTAGTATTCCGCTTGTTGGGGTGGGATGTCGCCGAAGACAAAGAGTCTGTGTTCGACTCCTGTGCAAAAGTGTTGGGGTTGAAGTTCGACTTGTCTGAGTCCCGTCTCGGACGTATCACTCTGTGTAATACGGAGTCGAGGCGAGACGAGATCTTCGAGGCCTTGTCCGACATCCTGTCGTCTGGTTACCTCACGCAAAAGGATGGCGAACGCATCAGGGGCCGACTCCAATTTGCTGAAAACCAGATAGCTGGAAAGGTTGCTGGAACAGCCTACAAACAACTGTCGCGGTTTGTGCTTCGAGGAGGAGGACACCTGGATGAGTGCACCAGGGTAGCCCTGCTAAGGTTGCGCGATCGAGTCAACTTTTCACCGCCCAGGGTGATCTGCGCCAACATCTTGACTACCATGCATCTTTATGTCGATGCCTCTTGTGAAGGTGATAACGTTGGCTTGGGAGGTGTTCTTGTTAATGAAGTGGGTTCGAAGATGGGCTTTTTCAGTGACCGCGCGTCTGAGCATGTGAGACGTCGCATGAATCCTGAGAGCGGCAACCCCATTTTCGAGTACGAATGCTTAGCCATCCTTGTCGGACTCAGGTTGTGGGCTCCGCTCATTCGCAGTACCAACCTCGTTGTGTTTACTGACAACGAGGGTGCCCTGGCCTGTATGGTTGCCGGAATTTCAAGCAACAAGTATGGAGAAGCGATTGCTCAGCATGTTCATGTGCTGTGTGACGAGCTTGGGCTTAACATCTGGTTTGAACGCGTGAACACCTGCTCAAACGTGGCAGATGCCCCCTCACGCGGCTCTAAAGATCCGGAGCTGGGCAAAGAATTCACGATCGATCTTGATACACTCGTTGATCACGCCTTTGAGTCTTGGGGGTTGTGAGAGGCATGATCATCTCCTGATGTCATGTCCCGTATCCAAAGCATTTGGATGCAGCACGCATGCCGTAGGTATGGTGCGCTGGGAGTTCTACTCGAACTTTCCCCAAGATCTTCTGCCACCGGCATGAAAAAGGTGTGATTGTGAATGAGTCTGATTGATTAGTGTTTTGCATCCGGTTTTGAAATAGATTCTTGATTCACTTACTTCACCAGAGATGAAGTGAGATTGAATTTTCCCTAAACAAGATATACATTTGATCTCCAGTTGAAAGCAAATGCAATTTACAGCAAACAGAAATAAGACGGCCTTCCATCGCGATGGACAAGGCATTATTTCTGTAGCTGTGTCACGAAATTTTTCTTGGGGAAAAATTTCTGGTTGCATTTGCGGTGTTTTGTTTTAAAACGGGACGTGTCCATTTGTGATGCACACACATGCACGCATCATGACATTTAAAAATGGCAAGTGAAGCACGAGCCCATTTTCTTGAATGCAGATGTCATGTTTTGTGAAACAACATGTGATATCTGCAGCACCTCGGTTCGAGTAAGGTGCACAGAAAAATTTTTGTCTCCCACCCAGCCCACCCGGGGTTGTGAGAGGCATGATCATCTCCTGATGTCATGTCCCGTATCCAAAGCATTTGGCTGCAGCACGCATGCCGTAGGTGTGGTGCGCTGGGAGTTCTACTCGAACTTTCCCCAAGATCTTCTGCCACCGGCATGAAAAAGGTGTGATTGTGAATGAGTCTGATTGATTAGTGTTTTGCATCCGGTTTTGAAATAGATTCTTGATTCACTTACTTCACCAGAGATGAAGTGAGATTGAATTTTCCCTAAACAAGATATACATTTGATCTCCAGTTGAAAGCAAATGCAATTTACAGCAAACAGAAATAAAAGCGGGAAGTTCTTTACCGCGCACTTAAGCAAGAAGGATGGGGGAGCCCCTCTTTCACTTCCAACTCCTACTCGGGCACCATTGCTAGTCTGCAAACGCGCGGCTTCGTCCTGGAGCCCTTGCCCAATGCTGTGTATTGTGTCCCCTTCCAGCCGGTGAGGGAAGGAGATGGGGTCGCCCAGTACCTCACCTGCTTGCTAGGGGATACCAGCATTAGGACACCGCCCAAGCGGGGATCTGCTCAACGCGCTGACCCGGCTTTCGAACACAAGGCCGGCATAATGCGAGCCCCCCGCGGTCTTCACCTCCTACCTGTTCGTACGGGTAAGGCTGCCTCCGAAACTGCGATTGATGTGGACTCTCCGGGAAACAGCCCTGTGCCCGCAGGTAGTCACAGTCCCGACGTGGTAGCTGCTACTGCGGTCGAGGTTCTTACGCCGCTGCAGTCACCAGCCCAAAGCGAGGCTATCACCAACGCGCGCCATGGTGAGCGGTGGGGTACACCATGGCTCAAGCCTCGGGCCGCGGGGGGCTCCATTGCGGCAGCTGTCAGCCCACCTCCGGCAGCTAAACGGGACGTTTCCCGAACACCCTGCGGCACCCCAACGCGGGAGAGAGGACCACTGAAGAAGAGCGCCTTCTCGCAAGCGAGACAGCACCTTATTTTCATTTTATACTTTTGCAATTCATGGGTGCATGAATTTTCATGAACATGATTGATTTGTTCACCATGTGAATTTTGATCTCTCCGTCGCAGTGTGGCTGTGTGCAGCTCAGAGGATCAAAATTTTGTGGGCTCCGCTAATCTCGTAAGGGTGCCGCTGCTCTAGAGGTCCTGGGCGCTAAGGGTCTTCCCTCTAGGGGTCGTGCAAGCTGAGACCCCGGGTGGTCTCAGCGGATGGACACCCGCTCGTCTTCGAGCGATTCGAGCATCAGCTGGGATTGGCCGCCTCTGCCTCAGCGTGCTGCATTTCGACCAGTCCTCATCCGGCCTCGCTGCTTCCATCTTGACCTGCTTGAGCGCCGAGTGGCTGCGCCCCCTGACCTTTTCAGTTACGTGCTCGAGAGCTCCTTTTCCGGGGTTCTGTTGTCAACTGCGGAGGGCTCCAGGGTTTTCTTGTGCCTTAATCCCCAGGCTTGGTTCCGTTTGGCTTGCAGTGGCCACAGGATCCACGCGTGCACCCGACAGCTTTTGCAGCTGTCTGCTTGATCAGAGTGCCGTCTGATGTCCGCGCCCGGCTCAAGTTCCGCACCGCCCATGTCTGCATCAGCTTCTCAAGGGGGGGAGGTTAGCTGCTTTGACATCGACAGGTTGCTTGTGGAGGCACAGCTTGCTGCAATTCCTGACAACATGCCTAAATTCCCTTGGGAAACCGGATCGTTCAAGGCCATCTTTGGTGAGGGAATGGCCGGTGTGTTGTCTCCACCAGTGCTGAGGCAACCTTCTCTTGTGCCCATACCTGGGGTTGCCTCCCCTCCGCCGGAACCTGCGCCCGTGCAGAGTGCTTCTGGGAAACGCAAGCATGCGCATTTGTTTCATGAGTGTTCTGCTAAAGCCTCCAGAGATGAAAATGCTGACAGTGATGAGCATTTGTGGAACATCGCTTTGAGCAAGTGGGTTACTGTGTTCATTTTGTGCGAACACCAGGGAAGCACGGGTGCCATGCTTCAGGACAGCTTCTGGTCCGAGGACGGCACTGCTCGGGAAGATATCATCCGTGATGTCTTGGGGTTGAAGGCTCCGAGAACAGCGTCGAAGAGAGCCAATGACTTGTTGCGTTGTTTCCGGTGGCATGTAGAGCAAGGCAAGTCCCCGTGGCCCTGGAGCATCAAGTCTCTTTCGTGTTATATCGAGTCACTAAAGGGTACTAAAGGGTATGCAAGTGCCACTGCTACTCTGTTTCAGGCCATCAATTTTGCGCATCATGTGGTCGACATCCCCTTTAGTGCTGAGATCTTGAGCGACAGGCGCCTTCAGGGCAGGGCGAAGAGGCTGATTGCTGATAGTGGTCCCCTGAAGCAAGCCACAGCATTGCGTGTTGAGCAAGTCATCCAACTTGAAATTCGAACGACCTCCAGCGAGACTTGTGTGCAAGACAAGTTCCTTTTGGGCGGGATGCTTTTCACGCTATACTCTAGATCGAGGTGGTCCGATCATCGCTTGCTTGATTTTATCTTGTTTGATGGATGTGGGGCTCCTACTGAAGGTTTTATTGAAGCACAGACCTCCCATCACAAGACTAGGAATTGCAAGAAAGCTGCCAAGCGTGCCATGCCACTGGTTGCCCCCATGTTCAGCTTGTCAGGCCATGACTGGGCCAGTGCATGGTACCAAGCAGGCGTCGCACTTGGGTTTCCGTGGGATGCATCCCCCTTAGGACCTTTGGTGAGGGTTCCGGGTTTTTCAGGGGTCTCTAAGCGGAAATGCAGCAGCGCAGAGGCGTCAGCCATCCTACGGAGTGCCTTGGAAGTGGATGCTTCTTCAGGGGTATCATCACACTCCCTCAAGGTCACCACTCTGAACTGGTGTGGCAAGAGGGGTTTGCCCGAGTTCGATTGTTTGATGTTGGGTCACCATGTCACTGGGTCCAAATCGCGTGCGGTCTACTCACGTGAACTTCTCAGCGCACCGCTGCGCTCCTATGTCGCCATGCTGAAGGAAATCAAAGCAGGGGTGTTCAAACCAGATGCCTCCAGGTCGGGTTGGTTGTCCGACTGCGCCGCTTTTGCACCTTCACATGCAGACTTTCGTTTTGATAACCGGAAGCGACGTGGGATCCTTGCTAGTGAACCTGCCGTGTCTCCCAGCGACATGTTGGGCCCAGATGCAGGTGCGTGCGCCCCTCGCTCCCCACAGGAGTTTCCGGAGAGCCCGCTTCTTGCACAGGATGCACCTGGCGAGTTTATGGAAGGTGGAGTTCGGGATCATGCTGATGATGACGTTGATGAGACATCCCCTCCCTCCTGGGGGGGTGCCTTGCCTGACAACACTGCCCTGCCCGGTGTTGAGTCTGAGCGCGATGCAGGGGATGCAAGTAGCGATGAGTCAGATAGCAGTAGCTCAAGTGACAGCAACGCGTCCTCAGGGCAATCGATTGCCGAGGAGGGCATCCTTCGGAATGCCGGAGCTGCCCAAAGTTTTGATGTGCCGGGCCCGTTATGGCAGCACAGAGGTTCAAAGATGCTGCACAAGGCGGTGCAAGGCTCGGAGATGACCAAGTGCTCGCGTAGAACGGGTGGGAATGCCTACCTGTATCTTCCTGAGGGCTCTGTGTCGAAATGGACACGCTGCTCGACATGTTTTCGTGGTGAACTGATCACCTCGAAAGGCGGTATGGTGGCTGCCTTAGACGCGCTGAGCGCACCCAGAGCATCCACATGATGGTGTGGAACGAGGGGAGCCGATGCAATTTTGTTTTCTGAACGTGGCTGAACGCAGCTAAAGAAACTCGTGTGCGAGTCGCTTGCATTTGATCGTGCTTGGATTTGATATATGCCGTCCACTTTGAGTGCACTCGCGTGTGGTGGTGTGCAGCCGAGTCTTGACAGTGATGTTTGTGGATTTGGTTTAGGAACGCATTACACTTGTGCTGCCTGTTATGAACTGATACAAACCACCTGGATTGGACTGCTTGCTCAGCGTGCATCTTCATAAGGCATTTTGCCTCAAGACAGCAACATGGCGGCCACTTCCGTGTTGGCATCGACGCCTGCTTTGGAGAAGCAATGTGAAAAGGTCGGCCTCTCTGATGAATGGACCAAGGCGATGATCGCTGCGCAAGTTGACACCTTGTCCAAGGTCTCCTATGCAGTCAGCTTACCAGGCACGCCCGCGACTGACACCAACATCGAGGACTTTGCTGGCAAACTTCGACCAGGTGTTGCTCTCTCTTTGGGCGACAATGCAGCACTTAAGCGCTTGGTCTTTGAAGCTCAGACACTTTGCATCGCCGAGCTTCGGAGTTCGGTGCAGGTTGGTGAAGATGCTCCACGCAAGCTGCCGGCTGCAGAACGTGCTCTGCGGATAGAGCAGCAAGCAGCTCGCTTGAAGGGACTGCCTCTGGCCAAAGGTGCATGGCAATGTGCGCACAGCCTCTACGATCGTTTTGCTCACATGAGAGAGACCGAAGAGCTTCGCTTTGTCCCACCTGATGAATGCATCACCCGGGATCAGGAGTTGGCCGGCAGCAAGGCACCGAAGTCTGTGCAGCTGGATGCAAGCAAGTCGGGCCTCATCGTGAAGGATGAGGAAATCACCAATACAATGAACATCACCTCAGATCACGAGCTTTACCTGAGTTTCATGAGGCGCGCCTTGGCCATGGATCTCGTGGGCCTCGCCAGCTTTGATGTGATGCAGAAGTGGATCGAGCGTCTGTTCGATGTGATGAACCAGGATCCACCTCCAAACTTCTCCCGGGTCTCTCGTGCCCAGGTCCTTCGTGCGGATCGCCAAGTCTTCGTCGAGCTGGCCCGTAGAGCCAATGGAGGGCTGAAAGCCCTCACCGATGGCTCGCTGCCACTGGATGCAAAGTTTCGCAATTTGCCGGGCAACACTGAGATCATGTACTTCTTGCTGCCGACACCGGAGAAGGGCAAGGGCAAAGGCAAAGGCAAGGGAGACAAGCGCAAGCATTCGGGCGATGGCGATGAAGGTGGCGACAAGAAGAAGGCCAAGACCACTCGCGATCCCGTGCCCAAGGAGCTTCAGGGTTGCCATAGCAGGACTCCCAAGAATAAGCCGATTTGTTTCAACTATAACTTGGGCAAGTGCAAAAAGGGCAAAGCCTGCAAGTTCGAGCATGTGTGTTGCAGACCCAATTGCTATGGCAAGCACCCCTTCTCCCAGTGCCCGAAAGCCAATGAAGCTGCTGACGTTGCTACTTCTGCTGAGTGACTATCAGCAGACCTGTGCACAGGCGACCTTGTGGCTGTCGCTGTTCCTACATCGTCCACAGATGATGTCAATTTTCCTTGTTCTGCCGTTGACCGTGCTTCGTTGCCTGCTGATTTTGGTGTGCAAAGCCAGGTGCCTCGGCTTGTTAAACCCGTCACGCAATGTGTGGGCGAGACTCCGCGAGGTTTTTGCCTTGAGGTCTTTGCTAAACATGCCCAATTCACGGCTGCAGTGCGTCGTGCTTTGCCTTGTTCCTTTGGGGTGGGTTACGGGTGTTCTGCCACATCACGTGCCCCCATCGTTCATGCCGATCTCTTGAGCCCTGCAGGGCTTGCGCTGTGTGCCTCATGGGCACGTGAGGAACTGTGCTTGTGGGTGCACATTCGGTGTCCATCTACTGTCTTCCCGATTGCACACAAAGCCCACTTAAGCCCTTTGGGTGATGATGCTTCCGCTGTGTTGTCTTTGACCCGCCAACTCATTAAACACTGCGACGACACCTCTACCCCTTGGTCCCTTGAGTGTCGTGAGCGATCTCTGTTTTGGCAAGATGAGTGGGCCAGCTCCCTGCCGTCCCTTACTGTCAACATGTGCCAGTTTGGCCATATGCACCGCTCGCCTGTCAGGTTGGCCACTCGTCATCCGGAAGCATTCCGTCATTTGGCTATTCCATGTCAGCATGTGCATGTGTCCACTGCCACAACCACCAATCGTGTGCCTCCAGAGGCTGTTGCTGCCTTTTACGATGCTGTGGGGACTGCCATTCTCGGGTTCTTGCGGTTCCCGCCCCTCGCTCCCGGCCCCACTCCCTTGCATTTGGCACAGGTGGCTGCCGGCTTGCAGCCCCGACGTTCGCACCTTTGCCTGGTGCCTGAGTTTAAGTGCATTGCCAATGTTCGCCTCCCGGAGCTGCCCCCTCTTCAGGACGGCAAACTGAAGCACGAGCTGGTCGTGGGTGACGTGTGCGTGCCTGCAGGATCCAAGCACTTACTCCCTGGTTCTCAACGGGGGAAGGATGGCCAAGGAGCAAGTGCAGCAGTGGGGGGATCCGATTCTCCCTTCTGTGGACCTTCCCTTCCTCACCCTAAGTTAACTACGGCCTCGACGTCTGCGGCCCACTCCTTTTCCCCTAAGCTCTCTAAGCTGCCCATGGTCACGAGTTCTGAGACCGGGCGCCCTAACCCACAGAAGGTGAGTGCTGCATCGTGTGTGGACACAAATCAGGATGTTTTCTCGCATGAAGCTGAGCTGGCTGCCAGCCGTTTGGGCGATGTGCCCACACGGGAGGAGCTCTTGAGCATATTTGCTTTGCATGATGCTGACCCTTCTAAACGCATGGCCGGGATTCGCGCGAGCGAAAAATCTTGGTCATCAGGTGCTTATGCCATGGGAGGCTGTGTCGGCGTCCGAAAGAATGCTTCCATGTTCCCTGTGTTCACCCGAGCACTGGTCCGGTTCCTCAGGCATCAGATCCCCGATGCCAGGTTTTCATGCGTTGCTATCTTTTGCGATATGTTACAGGGCATGCACAAAGATATGTGCAATCAAGAGGGTACACTCAACTATGGGGTTGCACTTTCGGACTTTTCGGAAGGGTTTGTGTGGGCTCACGACCCGGCGGGCAAAGTTCACAAGCACACGCCATCAGGTAAGCTGCCGGGGGTGTTGCACGACATTGCAAAAGCCCCGGTGCGCTTTGATGCGAGAAAGTTTCATTGCGTCATGCCGTGGCATGGACAAAGAGTCGTGGTGATTGGCTACACACCGCAAAGAGGTTGTGCCCTCAGTGCCAAAGAGGTTCGTTATCTGCTTAGCTTAGGCTTTCCGTTGCCGTGGGTCGACACGCCGTCTCCTACTGCGCCTCCAGTCCACGATGCACCTGTCGAGCAACGCTTGGAAAATGTCGCCGACTCTGGTCCCGTGCACTCTAAGCTACCTTGTGCTTCTGCGGCTGCATGCGATACCCACTTGTACACCTTCGGTGTTTACCACTCTGAAGCCGAGTTCGTCCGCAAGGCCGTGCAGGTGGGGCATCCGAGGAGCCTCTATGGTAGCTTGCCCCAAGCCATGGAGGAGTGTATCGATGCGTTGCTTGTCATGCCTGAGGCTTCAGTTGTCACTAAGCGTGCGGCATGGCTTGCGCATTGGACGGCTCGTGCCAAGGCCATCCAGGAGAACCCCGATCCTGATTGGCACATCCAAGATCCTGCAATGCGCGCTATCCTTGGACGAAAGAGGCTGCAGCTGCTTGATGAGATCCTTTTATCGGAGGGTTACGGCGATTGCACACTAGCTAGGGACATGCACCATGGTTTTGACTTAGTGGGAGTGGCGCCGCCTTCTGGTGTGCTGCCTGGCAAGGTCACCCCTGCTTCTCTTGAGCCTGAGGCCCTTAGCGCCAATGCGTGTCGTGCCAATGATGCCTTGCGTGCAAGTTTGCGTTCTTGTGGCGATCTGGAGCTCGATGAGAAGCTTTGGGAGAAGACCCTGCTGGAGGTCGAACAAGGATGGTTGCAGGGACCGCTCGAGTGGTCTGACTTAGGCCCGGGGGAGATAGCATCACCCCGCTTTCCTTTGTTGCAGAATGGCAAAGTGCGCCCGATCGACGACTACTCTCGATCTGGTGTCAATAGTTGCGTAACCACACTTGAGCAGCCAACCGTGGACACTGCCGACGTGGCAGCCGCCATGTTCAGCAAACTCTCGAACGGCTTGTTGCGCAAGGGGAGGTCTGGTGCTCTCCTAGGTAGGTCTTACGACTTGACATCCGCATATCGACAGCTATGTGTGTCGAGGGAGTCGTCACGCTTTGCCATAGTGGCAGTGTTCTGCCCAAAGGATGGGAAATCATACCTATTTCGCCAGCCTTGCCTACCATTTGGGTCGCGTGCATCAGTCAATGGTTTCATTAGGTGCTCGAGGTGCATCCAGTGGATCGCACTCCGGTGCTTGCTTGTGCCGCTGACGTCCTATTACGACGACTTCATATCTGCGTCAACATGCACTCTTGCTGCCAACACCGACACGACCATGGCGATGCTGTTTCGCCTATTGGGCTGGCAGTATGATGAGGTCGGTCCAAAGGCTGACGTTTTTAGTGACCGGGTTGAAGCCCTCGGAGTGGCCTTTGATCTTTCCGAGACATGTTCCGGTGTGGTCATCGTGGACAACACCCTCAGAAGGAAAGATGCTCTAGACAGCCTAGTCAGCGAAGCACTTGCAAGGGGGACCCTCAATCATTCTCAATCGCTCGAGATGCGCGGCAAGCTGGCCTTCGCTGATGCACAGGTCCTCGGTCACTCGGGGAAATTTGCTCTGAAGTTGCTGTCTGCGCATACCCATGCGATTCCTTTCAAGACGCGCATTGCTGATGACTTGAGCCGCGCTCTGAAGTACTTGAGACAAAGAATCGTTGAGGGCTCTCCCCGGCGTGTGTTACCAACTGCCAAGGACACGTGGTTCCTTTTTACCGATGCATGTTTCCACGACGCTGGT
Organism: Symbiodinium natans; assembly: GCA_905221605.1. Lineage (NCBI taxonomy): Eukaryota > Dinophyceae > Suessiales > Symbiodiniaceae > Symbiodinium > Symbiodinium natans. Next base: position 23,463 of record CAJNDS010000485.1, on the reverse strand, counting down.
GATGGTGGTTTAGGCGGGGTGCTGGTGTCTTCCCTAGGTTCGGTGAAGTCGTGGTATTGCCTTCCTTTGTCAGCCGATGACATCCAGCCTCTCATTTCCCACACAGCCCGCACCGGGATTGGCGAACTCGAGACAATGGCGACCTTACTTGGCATCCAGCTATGGAGGGGCCATCTACGGAGCACCAACGTGGTAGCTTTCAATGACAACGAAGGTGCCAAGTTCGCCTTGGTCAAGGGTTACTCCAAATCCATGTCAGTCACCAGGATTTGCCACGTGTGTGCGACTGTTTGTGAGACCGACATGATCATGCCTTGGTTCTGTCGTGTTCCCTCAGCATCCAACATTGCCGATCCGCCTTCACGCAGTATGTCCTGCGATGCCTTACCCGAAACCTTCAAGCTGCCCTGCGATCAGGTGCGGCGCGCGTACCTTAGCTTGAGGGGTCGAGTCTGCAGTATGCTCTCGTAGCCTGGATGGGGGTGTAGGTGGCAACTCGAGCGACTGCGCTCTCTGGCAGCAGAGATTTTGGGAGTGCCCACTTTCTCTTGCTATATGCAAGCACTCTTCACCGTGCCACGCCCCCGTCTGTGTAAAAAGAGAAGGGTTGTCCGAGTGATTGCATGCTTTCATTTCATGTTCTTGTCTCTCACTCTTTTGCTGGGGGATGTGATGTTTTATCTTATTGCTTCCGTGTTTTTAGTTGATCGACAACTTGGCGATCTAAACTCTGGTGTGCCTTCCCAAGTATACCGAAAATAAGAGCGCCTTCTCGCAAGCGAGACAGCACCTTATTTTCATTTTATACTTTTGCAATTCATGGGTGCATGAATTTTCATGAACATGATTGATTTGTTCACCATGTGAATTTTGATCTCTCCGTCGCAGTGTGGCTGTGTGCAGCTCAGAGGATCAAAATTTTGTCCCGCCCGCCCTCCCTGATTGGGGGTGTAGGTGGCAACTCGAGCGACTGCGCTCTCTGGCAGCAGAGATTTTGGGAGTGCCCACTTTCTCTTGCTATATGCAAGCACTCTTCACCGTGCCACGCCCCCGTCTGTGTAAAAAGAGAAGGGTTGTCCGAGTGATTGCATGCTTTCATTTCATGTTCTTGTCTCTCACTCTTTTGCTGGGGGGATGTGATGTTTTATCTTATTGCTTCCGTGTTTTTAGTTGATCGACAACTTGGCGATCTAAACTCTGGTGTGCCTTCCCAAGTATACCGAAAATAAGGAGCCTGCAACGACAGAGCCTGCGGTTGTGCCGGTCGTGAGTCCTAGTGCTCTGGATGCTTGTGTGACGACTCCCTCTGGTGAAGTTGCCCACAGGATCGGAGGGAGTAGCGCCGCCTCGTGTCCACCCCGTAGTGGAGGCAACATTAGGGACCCACCGCCTGGCGTACGACGTCCACCCAGCCCCCGGACACGGCCCACGCACGCAACATTTCCGGAGGGGATTAGGACAGTTGAGGCATCACAGCCCCCTTGCGCTAAGTCTCCCACGGACTCACTTGGCCTGACGGAACCTAAATCGTATCTCCCTATGCCTCCCCATGGCCCGACGCCCATCCCCGCCAGGCCTGTGCCCGCTGTCCAAGCTCGCAAGGAAAGTCGGCCTCTCGTTTTGGACAAAGACGGCTCTCAGCATCTGGAACCACCAAAAGCCAAGCCTCGAGGGCCTAGCGAGCCCAGCGGCACCCGCGACCCCAGCGCCCCAGCCTGTGCACCCATCATGCAGAGCAACACAGGCTCAGTCTGTGATCTCATGTGGCGCGCACTTGCAGCGGGACATCACTTTGGTAAGAATGTCAAACCTCGGCCCTACATGAGCCTGCGTGACTCGCAACACCTCACAACACACTGCCAGCAGCTTCGGGCATATAGGGCCTATGAGGTGTTTTTGAACGGCATACCGAACCAGCTGCAAGACTCGGACATGCTGATCGGAATTGCGGACACGCTACTGCATCTGCCTGAAACGTTTCCGGCGGCGTATTTGAAGGTTTATGACCCTATCATCACGCAGTGTCTTAGACTGTCGGGGGCATTGCAGCATTTCGACCTTGCTGTAATGTTGGATTGCCCGGTCCCGCAGCTGGACAAAGCAAGGCTTTCGGAGTCCCTGGTGGGGTATGGCTTTCTTACCACAGCGCAGTACATCGCGGATCTTTTCTCTGCGGTGTCGGAAGCGAGTGTCATCAATGCCAGTTTTCCTGCAATGCTCAGCTACGCTGACCCAGATTATTGGCTGGGTGCACTTCTGCTCGCATTCGAGTCCCACCAAAAAGGTCCCCTGGAGCGAACGGCCGGGCTGCCCATTGTTATTGGTTTTCCTGAATCTGACAATAAAATTACTGACCTGCAGATCAATGTGCCGCCCGCAGCCATGGTGGCCTTCTTAGCTGGCCGCGCTTATCGGTGTCCCAAGTGCCCTACTACCAAATATGTGATGGACGCGCACAGTGGACTGCCACAAGTCACTGGCCAAGCCTCCCAAGAAGCCTTGCAGGCATGGGCCGCAGCTGCTAAGCACACGGACGTGGAAAAGGCCAGGCTTGCCCAGCCCAACCTGAATACGTTCCTAGGCATCACGCTGCAGGGCACAGAGACACTTGGGCAAAGGCACTATCAAGAATTTAGGCCGGACCTCCCCCCTGCCCATTTCCTTGACGCCGTCCGGCTTGCCCTTGCGGCCTCGGTGGCCAACCAAAACATTGAACACTTTTGGTCAGTTTATAACTTGGAATGGCCTGACACTTTTCACAGAATGGCTGTTTTTCTACGGCGAGTGTTGCCCCTAGAGTGCTTGCTCTCCTCGCCCTTGGCTGCGCCTGTGGAAGTGAACACTGCGGCAGCCTCGCCGGAGGTCGTCAGCATCTCTTCTGAAACTAACGAAGGTTCTCCCTGCCCGATGGATGACATGTCGGATGCGGAGGACGAACCCGAGGCACAGGTGAATGATTGGCGCTTCTCGGAGCTGCGAACCACTGACCTTGCAGCTTTGCGAGAAGTGGATGTCTCAGCCCCTTTCCGACTGCCAGTCATCTTCGATGCGCATTGGAAAGGGATCAGCACCACACCCACCAAGCATGGGCCAAAACGTCCCCGAAATGAGTGGTATGACGCAGCCACTGCTCACTGGGCTGCCATTAAGGGGCTCATGCGGGCTAAACATCAAACCAAGCAGCGACTCAACAGCTTCTGGTTTAAGATGTACTGCCATGGCACCTCCAAGGACCCTGATCCTTCGGCCCTACGTGCGGCAGTTACCTCCTTCCCCTATCAGTATAAGGACGAAGGTGTTGTGCAGTACCGGCAAATCCAGGAAGCTGTCCGGGTGATGTGGCTCGCGGCCCAAACCTCAATGACAAGATACAGAGGTATCCCCATTCCGGACGGCATCCCTGAGTGGGGGGTTGATGAGCAAGAGCTGCCTCCAATGCAGGTCATGCCCAGCCGTACGCGTTCCCATACCACCTCAGATGGCCATCGCTCTCGGCGTCCGGACTGGGAGGGCTCCTGGCAATAGACAGCAAGCTGTCATCTGAGGGCTCCTACTGACGCCATGAACGCGCCATTGAGTCCTTTCATGGCATGCTGCCTAGCGTGATGTGAGCCCTCGCATCTCCTCGCCGATACATGCCGCAAGACTACCTCGGGGTATTCTTGGTTTGGCAACCCTCTCGTGGTCTATGCCACGGATTGGATCGTGCTTGTTTTGTGTGTGTGCTCACTGCCTGCACCTGTGAACACCCTTCTGTGTCGGCCCTGCGTTGTGCCTATGGTGACGGGGGGCCTTTCTTTCGTGGTTGCTCCACTGGCCATCTGCCACGGACTGCCCTGGGCCGATCCTGCCTGGATGTTCCGGCTCTGTCATCGGTAAAACGGCCAATCTTCCTTTCCTCTGCCCCCTCTAGGTGGGCAGGTTGCCTGCGTCATGCCAATTGGGAGAGACCAGCTAGGGGATGCTGCTTCTGGGCTGTGGACACTTCTACGCGGAGATCAGGTTTCCACTTCCCTGGCAATGTGCCAGCGAGCACCTGTGGACAACCTGGCCTTCACGAGAGCCATTCTCGCCTGTGCTTGGGTTGCTGCGGGGTTCCCTGTCCTGCTTGGGTGTATATCTCTGCTTGCGTCAAAGCAGCCATACATGACTACCTCCCCATCGGTAGGTGGCCAAGCGTGATGTGAGCCCTCACATCTCCTCACCGACGTCTGTCAGTTTGGGCATGGACGGGCTGATTCTGGGTATTGAACCCTCAACCCTCACCGGCCAAGGAGATAGTTGCTTGGCCTTGAGTGCGAAGTTTCGACTGGGGGATTCTCCCGCTTCCTGCGGGGCTGGTGGGGTCCCCGCCTGCTTTGGTTTACCTGATGGCTCTAAGTGGAACGAAGCAGTCAAGCCTGCTTTGGCCGGCGGACGAGCTCTTGTGAGTCAAAGAACGTTGCGCTTTATGCTCGGAGAGGCTCCACTGGCTGACCACCATGGAGCACTCTGGGCTGGTCCTACCCCTTTGTTCTTGCCGTTAAGTCCCCACTGGCTGACCACCATGGGGCAACTTTATACTTCGGAACACGAAGGTTGACACCTACAACGTTCCGTGCTGAGGCACGACTTTGCTCCACCTGTGATGGCGAAACTGTGAACCTTCTCGTGAACGGCCTTGGCTGGCGCTGAATGTATTCGCATTGGTGGCTGCATGACGGTGATGTGAGCCCTCCCATCTCCTTACCGACGTACCTCGCGGGTTTGGGTGAAGGGACCTGATGCGTGCCGATGCGCAGACCAGTGCCAAAGTGGCGTGGCCTTGTGTGAGATGCCTGGACTGGGAGGTCCCTCGGTGTCATTAAAACCCTGTGGCGTTAAGGGTTTGGTAACTCGCCGTGGACTCTCCCCGTGGAATCGGTAACTGCTGCTACTCTCGCCTCCCCTCTGACCGTGCGCGGGCGCCTCTGAGGGTGGGCCCTTGTGCGCCAGGTAATCGGTAGCTGCTGCTACTCTCGCCCCCCCCTCTGGCCGTGCGCGGGCACCTTTGAGGGTGGGCACTTGCGCTCCAGGTTGACTGGTGAACCCTGTGCTCGGAGCTACTCCACTGGCTGACCACCATGGAGTGCCCTGGGCCGGTCTTGCCTGGATTGTTCTTGCTGTTAAGTCCCCACTGGCTGACCACCATGGGGCATATGCACATCTTTCATCCCCCCTTGGGAGTCTGACTTGCAACTTCCTTTCGCCATTGAGTGTTGGTTGTCTTTCCTTGACAACGATTAAGCGATCCGAACCTCGTCTGATGACCTCGGGTTGACTAACCGCTGTCGCACCAGTGGCTACATGATGGTGATTTTGTGAATCTGGCAACGTCGCATTTTGCGAATCCCCCACAAGCTCTGTGCTTCCTTGTGCACCGGGACTTCATTGACGACCTCGAGTACTGAGTCCGTGGGGTATCTAGTAGTTTAGCTCGATTGCTCGCTTTGTTTCTTCGGTGTCTGTTCTTTGGTGGTTTCGTGTTGTGTCTGGCGGGTTGTGTGCGCTGACTCTGTTTCACCCTTTTCGTCGAGCCCAACAAGACCGGCCTACTGTGCTACTGATGTAGTAAAGAGGCGCCAGTCCAAAAAAAAAAAGTGTGCCATGGGAAAAATGTGTGGCAAATGCACTGGCTGCAAGGTTTCGCCAGCATTGCATGGAAAGAAAATCGAATGCCAACAATGCCTGGGTTCCGTTCTTGGAGCTCTACCCCACGCAGGATGAGCATTTGCGTAAGGTTTTGCAGCCTTTTGAGGTATGCTGGTGCGACGGTGTTGATCTTCCGACGAAAGAAGCCACGGTTTTAGACGAGGTTGGGCGAGCCATCAAGTGCAACTCTGCCTGTGCCGGAGCTCACCACGACTTGCTGAATACATGGCTGCGCAGTGCCGCTACGGCAGCATCAAGGGAGCCGCCGACTTGGACGGGACAAGCCAAGCCAAAGCCAGGAAGCCGCTGAGGGGTGAAACCGTTCAGGACATGCCCAATGTGCTGCTCAAAATCTGCAGCGAGGCCAAAGCGGGCTATCAGGAGTTTCAAAGCGAACCTTGGAAAGATCGTCAGGACCAGCGCAGATACAGTCAGCGAGATCATTGCACAGCTGGAGTGTCTTCGCCTCTTGCGCTAAAAAGGGCTGAGCGCTCGTGCAGACTCCTGCTGCCCGTTCGGAGACATAGTGCTGAGAGATAGGTGCAAAAACTTGGCCTCGCAGCTCTCACTTGACAGGTCCCTGACACGAGCCGTCGCTGGATCTCTCTTCGTGGCTATGATCCATGAGTACACGCGGTGTGGGTGGCCTGGCCCTCCAAGGACAAGCTGCCGGACCCCTACCCCCCCCCCCCCCCCCCGCGTTTAGGGGGTAAGGAGGGAAAAAGGGAGGTTTTCACCTCCAGAAACCTGCACGCCGCCAGGGTCGGCGGACCCTAAACCCTAAACCCTAAAGGCTTGCGGGGCCCAGCTGGCGTAGCACCTTTCAAGTCTTGGAAACGTTTAGGGCTTCAGGGTTTAGGGATTTGAGGGGTTGAGCTGGGGTTGAGAAAGTTCAGGGCCTGCGTGGCGGACATGTTCCTCTCGGGCGATATATTGAGTGACGAAGGACCAGGTGAAACTTCTTTCTGCTGTGGTCGGGGTTGCCATGGTTTGAAGTCGCGTGACATTATCTTGTTATTTAGAGCTTTCAAGCTCTCGACGTGCAGAGGGTTGCGTACAGCTTGCTGCTGGCTTGCAACACCTTTTACTGGACCGTTGGAATCCTGCAATGTTCCTTCGAGTCTGCAGCGCTCATCGTCGGAATCGAGTCTTGCAGTACTCATAGGTGTGTTGAGTCTGCCAGCATCGGTGAAATTTCGGCTAGTCTTTTGGAATCTTTCTGGAATCTTTCGAGTCTTTGTGGAGTCATTTTGTCTTTGTGGAGTTTTGCGGAGGGGGTTTGGCGGGAGTTTTTTCGAAGTGTTTGTGGAATCCCTCCTGTTACGATAAATATTTGAGTCTCTGGACTTAGAAACTCCGTCTCTACCGCAGTCTCTCCTGCAGTTTGCGGTAGTTCAGACGCACTTGACCTCATCCAGTGGAAGTCGAACCTCCAAACTCCGACCCCGCCAGGCCACACCATGGCCCAAAAGATTTTGCGCGCATTTTACGGGCACTTTTGACCCTTCTAAAAGCCAGCCCTAAGCCCCCAGGACCGCGTTTTGGAACGAGTTCCCGCCAAATCAGGGAGGAAGGACTTGCCCCCACAACCAAACAGCCAGAGGCCACGCCACAACAGAGGCCAGTTTTTGGAAACAGATACAAGAGAGAGGTGGGAATGCGAGTAATGGGGTAGTTGTGGTTGTGATGTCATGTGTAGTCGTGAATTCTGTTTGGAATGGCGCGTCATGGTGAGCAATGGTGTGAATTGGCGGGTAAAGCTTCGAACGGTGGGCGGGCAATGGTGGGAATGGTAATGGTAGGAATGGTGGATTACGGTTGACGGGGCGTTTACATGCGTCTGGGGGCGGTGAGTAATGCTAGGTCATTGAAGGTGTGGGAATGGTAGGTATTGGTGGGCATGGTGGGTAGTTGGAGTGGCTAGTGGTGGGTAATGGCGGCTGGTAATGGTGGGAATGGTCCGGTGGGTAGTGGTGCGAATGGTGGGTAAATGTGGGTAAGGTGGAGCAGTGGGAAATTGCTTCCACTGCATCCCACGAACGAAGTTTTTTCTTGTCGTTTCCAAACTTGGTTGAACAAGTTCGTCATCATCACCTTATTGGTATTTTGTCACTACATGGAAATAGTCGCAAAGTTTATACTGCGCCTTTTAACCGTTCATTGTTGATAAGGCGTTTTGTATTTCTTCGCTTCACCAACAACAGTTTGTTTGTCGCATACTTCTTGTTCGACACACGTCCCATCACGTCCCTTCCCCCAAAGTCATGTGAGTCTGGAATGACAGCTTCCGGGACATTTGCAAAGAGAGAGTGGCCAGGTAACCCCGCACGCCGGTTGCATCTAAGAGTAAGTTAGTTTACATAGCCCGTGGTACAGCCGTGATTCGCGATCACGTGACTATCGCCTGATCGCTAATCGCGGCTGTATCGCGGGCTATATAGCGGAATATTTAATTACAAAAGGAACCGCAAAAACTCTCATTAAATTGTTCGAGCAAGCCACGCCAGATTCGAAGCATAGGTATACACGTAGTGCAGCATTTTTACCGCACACGGTTATAAATCACTGTCCGAAAAGGATTCCTGGATGCTTTGCATGCAGATCGTCGGCAATGCCTATCGCTTATGCCTTTAGCTCTTACAAGTTTTGCGATGCATGTAACAGGTTTCACGATAGTTAGGGATGCTATTGTTAGTATATTAGTGCACGTCCTAATAAAGATATTAATGCGCGTTTATAATGTAATTCATGCACTAATTTATAGTTTTATTAACGCGCAGTAATAATATACGGGACGTGCGTTACGTTCACGCGTGCATACAATTAATTCGCTCATAAATTCACTTCATTTATTGTATTCATTTGTTCTCTTCACTGTTATCTTATTGTTTACACGGGCTTACAAGGGCGCACGCATGCATTCACTCACTGCGTTCTCTCATTTATCGCGCGAAGTAAAGCGCCCGTGTATTAATAGTATTACAAGGGTGCGCTAATAAGGGATTTAGTGATTTTGGTACCTGGACTGTTGGCACCCGCAGTATTTATGAGGGAATTGGGGGTTTGGTTTACGCTTCGCCCCAAACCCTAAACAACCCTAAAAAACCCCTAAAAAGCCCTATTAAGCCCTAAGCCCTAAAAAGCCCTAAACCCTAAAAAGTCTTTGGCCCCTAAACCCTAAAAAACCCTAGCCCTCAAAAGCCCTAAGCCCTGAAACGCCCTAAACCTTAAACCCAAAAAAACCCTAGACCCTAAAAGGCCCTAAATCCTAAAAAACCCTAAGCCCGACGAAACCCTAAACCCTAAAAAACCCTAAGCCCTAAACCTAAAAAGCCCTGAACCCTGCAAAACCCTAAGCCCTGAAGAAGCCCTCAACCCTAAAAAACCTTAAGCCCTAAAAAACCCTAAACCCTGAAACGCCCTAAACCCAAAACCCTAAAACATCACTAAACCCTAAAAGCCCTAAGCCCTAAAGCGCCCCAAACCCTAAACCCTGAAAAGCCCTAAGCCCCAAAAAACTAAGCCCTAAAATGCCCTAAACCCTTAAAAACCCTAAGCCAAAACCCTAGAAAACCCTAAGTCTTCCCGGGCGAATTTTAAGGCTTGGTGGCTGTGAGTTCGTGCACGCTCCCTACCGATTGCATCTTTTATCGTGTTTGTGTTGAACGAAATCAACAGCTTGGCCAGGCAAACAAACAGAAGCATGCATGACCCAATATGATTGAACCCAACCGAAGCGGGTTTAGGTGCAAGCACGCTCAAATGTGGATGCTGAAGTTTTGTCGCTTGCGCACGAAAGGCTCCAGCGAGTTGTTGTAGCAGTCTTGTACAATATTCAATTTTAATACGCATGTGGTCGGCGTGCTGCTGCAACAATCCACAGGACCGCGGCTGTTATGAGTTCTGTCATGAACCGGGGTTGGTCAACAGCGACTGAGGACATTGGACCTGGTGGATACCCTGCTGAGTCTTACAGCGCGCCGGACGATGCCAAACAGGCTGAGGTGCTTGCGCATAGGTGCATGATTTTTGAACTTGCGCACGTCCAAGAATTTGTCGTTGTGTCTGCCAGGGTGCATCGCCTTTCCCAGCCGCTTGCCGCGGATTCGATATGATTGCATGCGTTGGGACTTGTGACATGGGTTTGGCCACTGGGTGCATCTCACACTGCGCGGGTGAGCCAGCGTGAAACGAGGCTTCCAGTGGCATGCAAGATGATTTTTGCGAACAGCCACTCGGACCGATACGTTGCATGGATAGCTGGTGTAGCTACATGCCAGGAAGGCAGCAGGCTTGGACAAACATCCCAACTGCTGTGCATCACTGCTACAATGTTCCCCTTGTTGACAGACATGCGAAACTCGCGTGATGGGCATGAGCTTCTCCCTTGCAGCAGCATGAATGCCCATTTCCATTGCAATCTTCCATGTGCTGCTTTTTCAGGGAATTGGGGCAACCTGTTGCGGCCAGGAGCTTGGTGGTTGTTGCGTTGGGTTGTTTCGTGGCAGTTCGAGGACACACCCGACACACCCAGGTGCTGCAGAAAGAGCAACTTCCGAATCTGCTGACGAAGTTCCCGGTGTGCCTAAAGAAGGGCGCAAGTCTCAAAAGCCATGCTCGTGGTTTTCGTCACATAGTTGTTTTTGCAAGCTTGTTTGTAGCAATTCGTTCTCCTTGACTCGAGAATAGGGATAGGGCGACATTCGATCTCCTAATCTTTCTGGCTTGACGACTGACTTTCTTGTTGTCACATTGTGGCGTAGCTGTGAGGACATAAGCTTTGCACATAAGTTTCCATGTCCCAATGCTCTCGAATCGCCACCCAGACTCTGGATCCTATGGCTTGCGCTTGGACTTCGAGACTGCAGCCTCTTGGCTTGGTTGCAACAGCACGTGGGGAGAGCCGATGTGGTTTGAACCCAGGACCTTTCTGAAACTGGATCTGGCTTCAAGGCTCACCTCATGCTGGCAAGACGGATGTGCCCTGCCCTCCGCCTCCTCCTGCACAGGATCGGTGTCTGATCTTTGACGTTGTCGGTGGCGCCGCCGCCGCGTGGAACAAAGACAACCCAGACAAAACTCTGAAGGTGTGGCCACAGTGGGTTTGCACTTGATGAAAGCTGTGCCTGATGCAGGTCGGGGACTGCATTGCTGCTGCGAATGGCGTTAAGGGCTCCTCGAAGATGGTGTACGAGTCGATACGCAAGTCAGACCAGGCGTCGGGGCTCCCGTGGAGTTGATGTTGAGAATGATGTTGGATGATGCCGCATTTTTGCAAGGACACTCTGCAACATTCAGTGAGATCAGGCACGTTCAGTTCAAATCTGTGCCTGGCTATGTAGGTTGATCTGGTCATCGAGCGGCCACAGGCCGGCTGCTGCGTCTCTTGAGAGTTTTTGACCGGGATTTTTTTGTGTATATATATATATATTTATATTTATATATATATATGTATTTTTTTTTTAAAAATATGCATGTATATATTGTTGAATGTTGACATGCGTTGACTGCACGAGACGCTGTGCTTGGACGCGTGCCTTGCAGCAAAAGAAGCAGAATTATCAGCGCAAACGAAAGCAGTCGCGGTGCAAAAGTCAGGTATCCTGTGAAGCGCTTCCGGCATAGCCCAAGTACTGTCGGTGATCACGCCTCAATTCTGGGCAGGAGATCACTGTCGCTGCTGGCAAGGGTGGCAGGCTCGCCTCAGAAGTTCATTTTGCGTCAAATTGCACGGCCTTAGGTGAGCAGCCCTTCTTGAGAGCCCGTTGCCACAAAGCTATCGCTCTACAAAGCCATCGTTTCATTGTTTCGTCCGAGGCCACTGGGCCTTGATCTGGCGTACGCGGACTCCAGTGCCTTTTGGACTGCCACAGTTGGTTCACCACGATTCAACATCATTCAATATCAAACATGTTTCAGCAATGTCATTCCACGAGCGCATCGGGAATTGCTCAGCGACCTGAGGTTGGGCTCATCGTGAAGCAGGCGCTGTATGGGTGCGATTTTCTGGGGGTTTAGCCTCGTTGAAGTTCCTAAGGCAGGTCTTGCTGACATGGTCTGGACGTTGCATGTGTGTGTGTGTCCCTTCAGGATCGAAACTTATTTTCGCAGCATTTGGATGGTTCTTAGCGTGCTTGCAGTCTGACGTGCGTGTGTGAGGTAAATGCAGGCCCCGTGAGGGACTGGAACAAGGCACACCCTGACGCACCCGTGGTCCCCGGAGTGGGGATGCCCAGACATTCGCTCCCAAAATCTTTTGGTCGGCTGATGCTTGGAATCTTGCCGCCGAGGATAGAATCCTGGAGGTGAACGGATGCAAATCAGGAGGGGGCTCTTGTCAGCAGCATGACGGCCCTGGCGCTCCATGTTTTTGACCCGCCCCAATCAGCAGCCGTACCTTGAGATGATTTGCATGCTTGTCGGCCATCATGTGCAGATTTTGCGGTAGTACCTGCCGCACGTGCCACTGTGCAGCGCATTTTTTTCTGCCTTGTCTGTCTTGTCGTTCGCCTGGTGACCACGGGAGGACTGCACGAAAGAATGCCAGAGCTCCTGAAGTCACCAAACGAAGCTTGGACTGGGAGTGAGGACAAGAAAAAATCGGGTTTGCGCTTATTCTCTGCGACTGGAAGAATGATCACGGCTCCCGATGCCGAGGATGAAGTGATGCTTCGAGTCTTGAGCTGGTCGTGAGACAAAGCAGACTCTGGCCAGCCTAATTATATGATGCTATTGCTTGAACTTGCTTGAGGATTCAAGGGTTTCAAATGGTCGTGAATCAGAACGAGTTGACCCTTGAAGTCTTCAGTTGGTTCCGATTCCGGGCAATGTCTCGGCAGATCGTTGTTTTGCGGGACATGGCGTGTTCTGGCTCGAAGCTCCCTGCGTAAGGAAGCCTAGTCAAGCCGAGGCTAGACAGGCTGCATCGGGCTTGGTTGAAGTTGCAGGTCTCGAGTCGTCGAACACGCTGCATGTTTCAAGCTACGTGCAACACTTGCCATGTGAAACCACATCGGTGAAGGACAATTGAATTCGAAGAACCTTGCTCGGTCCGGCGATGTACCTGCATGTGTTTCGGGCAAACGACCCGGCCACGTGCTGTTTGGCTGTATTTTGAAAGAGAGAGGGGCCGCTGCGATTTGAAAACAGGGCGCGCCTGCATTATCGTGATGAAGTCAGCCAGCTCAAAGCACTTGTTGAGCCACGCTGAGCGGTAAACAAACATCTGCAGCTGTTTAGATCCTTTGCATGGTTTGGCAGCTTTATGACCAACTCGTACGAACAGTTCTTCGGACACCAGCAGCCTACCCCCAGGCCGAGCTTGGAAGGCCTAGCCAAGAGATGAGCATATGATACCCGAGATGATGCCAAAGTGATGCCCGAGAGATGCCGCGTTTGCCCATGTTTTACATCTTACTCCTTGGGCTGGTCGGCGCCCGACCACCCCAGGCCTGGAGAGCTGGAATACTGCGTGCGTGTTGAGGTCCTTTCCCTTTCTTAGCTTCCTTCATGCCATCTTCGTTCTTGGGTGCTGTCTTGTCGCAACATCAGATATACATCGGCAATCCCCAACCCGTGCTTGAACTGTGTATGTTCGTTGTGGAATCCTTCGCCAAGCCCACAGACCCGGGAAAGGACTGGTGGCCTTGTGAGCATCCCAGCAGCAGTGGAGAATGGAGCGTTTCCAGTGGGAAGATCGGGAGGGAGGATGTCGCTGCTGTGATCATTGATTACATGTGCATTCTGAAGATTGCCTTGAGTATTCGTGGCTCAAAACCCAGACGCCTCAACCAGGCGTTCTGCAAGGTGCACATTTTTGTCGGGTTGGTATTGGTGCATTGAGATCTTAACATCCGCATTGGACACCTGCGGTTGGAATTGCTTGGAACACAGGCATGCGACTGGTCGTCAAGTTGATTGGCCGAAGCTTAAGAAGCAGATGCAGGTGATCGCAGGCATTGCTGCCGGGAGGGGCCTTGCTGTAGTGGTTGTGGGAGAGGCTCTCCTTTGCTCGAGTTGCCTAACTGCTGAGTCTCGGCGCTGTTAGGGAGCGCAACGGCTGCGGGTAGCGGCGAGCAACTCTGCCCGGTAGTTTGCCAAGACTCCTGTAAGCTGTCTTAGAGAAACGTTCCGTCTAGCGGATGCCAGGATTTCTTCAGCACATGTTGCTCCTGTCCAGGGTTGATGCGGGTCTGCAACCTGTTGGGGGGAGTCTCTGACCGTAAAAGCAGCAGACCGTTTTTTTCCGGAGCCAAGAAATTGCCCTCTGTTGCCGGGGAGGGATCCTTGTGGGGCATGGACATGGGGGTTTACAGGGACCCATGTCATAACCCCAAATAGTAGAATTCCCTTCTACAAAAGGGACCAAGCAGGTGTACCCTCCTCACTATCGGAATCGCAAACCCCCTGAAGCAGTGCTCTTGCGAAGGCTGGGATCCAGGGAGATCTGCCTTTGTGCAACAAGCCGGGGGGCCCAAAAAAGCAGCCCTTCTCTCGGAAAAGCGAGTTAGAGGGCATCTGATCCGCATTTTTCATATCGGGGGTGGTTTTTGCGTGTTTTTGGTGTTTGCGGAGCTTGAGGCGCACACCGAGCTGATGGTCTTTCTTTGGGCACGGGTGCAGGACTGGCATCGTCAGGACTGGGGGGCATCAGGGGCGCATCATCATCATGGGGCGGGGCGCATCAGGGGCGCAGGTTCTGAAGCAGCCTCTGACGTAGCCAGTGGACCAAGAGCGCCGCATTTTCCAGCCAGGGCTTAGGTTCCACATGTTTTTTGCTTGCCTGCCCCCTCCCCAAGTCCCGATGCAGGATAGTGATTGCCCGCTCGGAGAGCTGTCGTTCCGATGGCAACTTTTGGCAAGCCGCTTGGGCAGTGGGAAAAACTGACACTTCGGCGGGTCTTGCCCAGAAGGGCCTTTGAAGTCAGAATGTTTTGGGATGTTTCCAGCTTCGAGGTCGAATCATTGCTTCACGAGAGCAGCTTGCAGGTCAAACCAAGCAGGATCTGGCCGAAGGCTTCAAGCGTGTCATTGAAGGCCGCGTTATGATGAATCCCCCCAACACGCCGAAGTTATGCTGAGATGTTCTTTCTTTCTGGATAACTGCGAAGATCTGTGAAGCATGCTTGAAGCAGGTCAGCCCGATGCCACGTGGCTCGACTCCTTGCTGAAATCCGCCTGGGAGGACTCGCACGGTGTAGTACTGAAGTTACTGGCAGACTCGTAGTTATAGAGTCGCTTGGCGTCACGACGCGGGCCATGGTGTGCTGTATCATTCATGAGCCTCGGGCCGCCGACCCCACAATGCAGAGAGTGGACGGATTCGTCGCAAGACTTTGCGCTTGAGGCCTGAACCTTAACAGCCTGAAGCCAATGCCGCGCGGGCATTTTGTTCAAACAAACTGGTACCACTGCAGTAAGCACTGCTGGAAACCCCAGCTGGTGTGTGCTGGCCTGGATTCATGCGCGGCAGGTCTTCATTTCAATTTTGTGTGTGTGTGTGTGTGTGTTTTTTTTTTTGGGGGGGGGTGCAGGGCGGAAGGGCCGGCTTCCTCCCCCATGTACCCTCCAACATAGCGCCCAGGGTTGGTGAATTCGCTCGCGGTTCAAGCACAAATCCTCACCAATGAAAGCATGGGAGGACTTGATGAGCTTACATGCGAAGTGGCACGAGGCTGCTGATGTTTTTCCAGCTTGGAGTGAGGCATGTTTGTTCACCCCGCTTCTCAGATCATGGATTCCCAGTGGCCTCTCTTCAGCGCGTTGGCGCTGACAGCAAGGAAGCTGTCTGGTCTGAGGAGGCACCGTTGTGCTGTTTGCGCCAATCGGTTCTCAAAGCACCGGATTTGTGCGAGAAGTATGGATAGTTACGACCGTTTCCAGAGAGCTTGACAGTGGTGGATCAATGGGATTTGAAACGCTATCTATCTCCCTAGTTTTTCCCAAAGCCAGGAGCCTCCAGCCTGTCGACCGTGCAGGGGCCAAGGCTTTTTCCAGCGCGTCAATGGCATCAGTGCTGGTCAGGTTTGGTTTTGCTTTGTGTACGGGCCTCATGATAAGGAGGACCTGCGTCCACCATGTCTCCCGCCTTTTGAAGATAGCACCACTTTGCCGGCTTGTCATAGTTGCAGCTGCTCTGAACCTGTAGAGGTCTCTCAGCCTTCCGATTGCGTGGGCGATGAAGCCGCACTGAGGCGTGTGAAGCGTTTTTTTTTTTTTGTGCTGTGTTATTTTCTTTGAGTCTTGAGCTTGAGGTTAAGTGAGTATCGGCGCACCCCACAGGTCCTGTCCCCTCTCGAGTCTCCGCCCACCCTAACGAGACGTGAATCCGTCAGACCCCTGAAGCTCTCAAGCTACTCTCCAACTCGGCGGATGCCCGAAGTCCCTCCTTCTCCGAATGGTGCGGGAGGCGCTTCGAGGAGCTGCTCGACGAGGACGGGGTCGGTTGGCGATGGTTGCTTTTGGGTTTATCATTGTAGATATAAATAATAAATAAATATATAAATAAATAAATAAATAAATATATATATATATATTTATATATATATATATATGTATAGCGCTTGTGCACTTTTGTTTCTCGTAGGTAGGTGCCAGTCAACATGGAAGATCGCTGTCGTTTACTGCTGTCTCTCGGGGAGGGGTTGCCAAATAGTGGGTTGCTTCATGCCCAGGGAAGCGGTGCTTTGCGGCAGGAGGTTACCAAACACACATGCCAGAATGCACATGGCTGTGGGAGGACATGTTCGCCAGTCCAGCGCTCCTTGAGCCCTCAGCTTGGTACTTCTCCGGGCTTGTTGTTTAGTGAAGGTCGGGCAAATAGGGGGATACTTGAGATTCGAACTGCGCTTGTGGAAGCTGCCCTTCAGATCGGAAATGGTGCCTTTCTCGAGACACTCCTAGCCCAGATAAGCTGCTCTTGCTCGTAGCCTTCTGGTCTTGCTGTCGGGGAGCCCTCTCTCCGAGCCAGTGCCCCCAGCTGAGTACCTGAGACAAATCTAGAACTAACTCTTACCAGAGCTCCTCGATGACGGGGAACCGGTAAGGGCGGGGGGGGTGTTGTCTTCCATTGTCTGATTCACTTTAGGAAAGGCTCCAACAAATACATGTCAAGCATCAGGTCAGCGTTTGCCATGGAGTCCGTCCGCAGCTGCCCTGCAGCGTTGGCCACTGTGCCACGGGGACAAGCGCGGAGTGGTTTGGGCTCGAAGCATTGTTGGCACGTCGCAGATCTTCGGGTTTAGGATATGCACTATTGGAAGGTGTTCAGTCTTTCAATGATGCTCCAGCTACGGAGAGATTCATTAAGAAGGGCTGCAGTCTGTGCAGTGATACTAGCAGTGCCCTCAGTCAGCTTGGCAGTTATCTCGCCGAATAACAGCCTCAGAGCACAGGCCCAGCCTCCGCTTCAGGACCTTGAACCCTAAACCCCAAACCCCAAACCCCAAACCCTAAACCCTAAACCCTAAACCCTAAACCCTGGGTTCATCTTCAACTGCACAGTGGGTCTTTCTCTGAGGTATGTTGTCGCAGCCGAGCACCACCGCCGGGCGCGCGAGGACCTGTTTCAGAGAAGCTGGAAGATCGGACATAAAGAGCATGGAATATACCTTCAAAGAACATACTTCAATGGAACAGAATTTTACCGTCAGCTCCAGAACGATGTCCCCGAATCAGGCTTCCAAGCCTTGATTGACAGGGAAGTCGAGCCCAAGCCGGGCAGGGACCAGCAACTCAATTTGCTTTCTTGGGCTTGTGCACTCTCAGCCGGTTATACCAATGGTTTCACTTGCATCACCTGTACACGGTCTGCAACTTTATCCTATTGTTGTTTTGTTGCTTTGTGGTTGGGAGTTTCCTTCATCAATCTCAAGCGCAGGATGGGTTGCTCGTGCGCCCTTCCCAGGCCAGACCCAGCAGAGCCACTCGCAGTTTGCAGCGGGAGCTTTGGAGGAACTTCCATGGGGGGTTTCCGAAATTGGGGGGTGCCCTCTTGAATTTCCTTGTTTTCAGGGAGGGTCCCTTTTAGAGGGAGTTTCGTGGGGATTTCCGGGGGGGGAGTGGAAGAGAGCAGGCGGAACGTGGCCTCCTGCTCCGAGCCGAGGCGCAGCCTTGCCACGCGACTCGGGGCAAGGTTTCTGGGGGGGAAGAGTGACGAACTGGAGTTTTTCTGCAGTGTCCGAGATGCACCAACGCATGTTTGAGCGAAGTCTTTTCGAGGGGTTGCCTGATGTTGCCTGACAGTGCTAGGATCAGACCCCAGGAGAGCATATTCTAAACTTCGATCGGCCAGTTGGTGAGCTCGGTTCTGGTGAGAGTGGCGACGCTACAAAAGCTCATCATTAGGCTTGGAAAGTGGAGCCGTATTCAGTACCCAGTATGATGATGTATGGTCTGCGTGGTACGCGCATTCCCTTCTGCATGCCTCCGCAGGGCCACATTCGAGCCCATCGAGATGCTCGGAACATTGTCAACACCTGCGTAGCTTCCTGCAGGGACACAGGGTTGGCGTGTCTGTACGGGTTGTTTAAGGGTTGCGATGTCAGAGCTCATCAGAGCTCATCTTTCATTGACGTGAGAAGACAGCCAAGGACATGCATCTTCTCTTAAGTCCTTGGCCACTTTGGCGCGCCTTAGACCGCTTGACCTGCGCTGGCGTCATAAACGCCAGGGCCCCGCGAAGCCAGTCGGGGTTTCTGAAAGGGCATGACTTCGGTGAATTTTTGACGTGCGCTTGCAACACGAGGGCAGCAAAGGTCCTCAATTTGTGGGAGATGAGGCCATCAAACTCCAAGCGGGCAGATCTGTAGCTTTCTGTAGGGGCACGCTGGGTATCTCTCTTCAGATCTTTGGCTTTTCGGCAGCGGCCTGCATCTGGGTCCCACCCCGCAGATACCAGTGTTGTTGTCAAAAACGCACAGAGGCCACGGTGGTGTCTGCTTTCCCGCCCGCAAAGCGCTGGCTTTGGCTTTTTGTGAGCCGAACTCGGGCGAAGGAGCAGGACCCGAGCTTTGACAGAGAGTGTGGGGCACAGTTTCAGTCAGAATTTGGATGTTGCCGTTGGGTGTTAGGATGATTTCTTTCCGGACGTCAATTTCCAGCAGTCTTGACTCTGATGGGGCCCTTAACTCGGATCCTCGTCAACCTGAGTGTGAAGGACCTTGTCGTCTCCAACCAGATCCGGGCAGAAAGGGTTGCCCACTGCCCGAGAGAGTTCACAGCTCTGATGGAGAGGGCCGCTCAGAATGACCTGTGAGCTTGGTTGAAGTTGAAAAAAAATGTCTGTGCACGTAACGTGGGTACTCTGGGAGTTGAAGAACGAGAATGGGGGGATACATGAGACCTCTTCGAGCATCAAGCTGGGGTGTCTGGCTTTTGCTCTTTGGTTGCTTCGGAAGCATTGGGCAGCCAGACAACTTCAGGAGATACACTGCCTGGATTCGGCTCGATCGGAAGGTGGTTTCGTGCGCCTGTACCCGAGGTTGCTCAAAGTCAGCATCCTCTTGGCAACAAGATGAAGGTGGTGGAGGCTCTGCATAGTGTACTTGTGTAACTTTTCGGTGCGTTGAATCGGGATCTGGAGTTGGAGGCGACCTTTGATGAATGCGAGGAATCGTCAAAGGAAGGTGTGAGGAGCAGCTAGGGGGGGCAGCTGCTTGGCTTTCCAGGTCGGGGCTCACTATGGAGACTGCTCGCTTTGGGCAGCTGCGGTCTTCAGCCCAAAGGCAGACCTGGAGCGATTGGATTGTTTTTCATGGAAGCTCATAGCTGCAGTTTTGGATTGTGTGGCATGTTGATGTTTGGCGGCTTGTTGTTCTACTTGATGCTATGGTCATGTGTGGTTGGTTACATGAGGCCTGTCGGCTCTTGCAGAGACTGGCGGCATGTGCGGTAACCTCAACTCCACCGAAGTGATTTTACCACAAGGACAGGCAGGCTCATTGCGCAAAGGCTGGGCAAGCTACCTATCAGCGCATTCCGCTTCAATGCACACACTCTCCAGGCTGAATGCTGTACTTGTGAAGTCTTCTCGCAACATCAAAGACTAAGCAAGCAATGTGAGTTTTGCGAATGTAGCTTGGTATGACCCTTCCAGTGCCCCCGAATGGCAGTAAGATGACGTTCCGTGCTTTTATGTATCACGTGGAGCCAAGCGAGTAAGCAGCACGTGCAGTTGCCAGCCTAGAGCTAGGTGCCACGTCAAACAGCCTGTAGTATGTAGAGGTGTCTGCGTTAAACTGTTCGCGGGTAGGGTCGAGGCTCTTTTCGGCAGGGGTGTCGAAGAAAGCGTTGTGCCTGAGTGTACCTTACTTTGTCAACTCGGTTTTGCCCGTCCTACGGTTACATGAAGCCATCACCTCTCCGGTCCTTGCTTGGGCGGTTCTGCGTTGCTGTACATGCCCGTTAAGGTGGGTGGTGAAGTTGTGCACCGTGAGGTGCTTGCTCAGATGTCTGCATTCGTGTCGGATGGGAAGTGGTATTGGGGCTCCAGGCACACTGTTGGTAGATGCTGCTGGATTCTTTTGCTGGTTGATTTTGTGGCCTCTTTCGGGTTTCATCGGAGTTTCATTCAGAGCAAACCTCCCATCGGCAAAGCTGTGCGCGAACTAATGTTGCACATTCTGGCGCTGCACGATTGTAAGGCTGAGACAGTCACAGGCCTTTCTACCCTTAAAACTTCCGTTTGTTTAGGTCATACCTCCGGCTTGACTTCCTCCGTCGTTTGAGCGACCCAAATGCCATTTTGTGCTTTGTACTTCGTCTTGGCAACGAGGTTGTGCCGAACTTCTCCCATAAAAGTCGATTCGCTCACTCCAGATTGTTCTTTCTTGAATGTATGCCTTCCATCGCAGTGACTTCTTTCAGCATGCTATCGATCACATTCCGGATGCTCGTGCGGCGATGTGAGTATAGCGAGTAAAGCAGGAAGTTTTACTTTTTCTTCAGTACTGTGACAAGCTTGCTGGGTGAGAAGGGTCAACTCCAATCCACCGTTCTTGTCCCAGGTGAGCTGCGTGGGCATTGAGGTCACTTGGCTTTGATGTTTAAGTTGCTGGGGTGTTCTTGCAGGGAGGATGTGTCAGAGAATTCAGCAGACCAAGCTCCTATCCTTTACATTGAAGCCATGCTTGGTAGAAAAGGAATGCGGAGCTTCACATAATGTGATATCAGTTTTCTAACCTGTATCATTTGTAATGTATGACGTGACCTGCACCCTGTCCACCAACTCGTGTAATGTTTGCCCTGGGCTTCCTGGAGCCTTATTTCTTGCTTTTCCTGCAGCAAACTAGCTTCTTCCTAGCTTCTTCCTTTATGAAAGTGTGAAAGTGATGCTTTGGTGTATCACATGAAGAATACCAGCATGCATATTTTTACTACTGTTGTTATCAGGGTTCTGTTCAGGCCGACCTTGCCCGCTGGGAGCGCTTCCAGCGAGCGAAGGTTGCAAACCAGTTCGAGGACTGATCCTGGGGGCCTTGGACGGAGACGGAGGGGCGGGCTAAGGGGGCACTTGCTGCACTTTGTTGTAGGATGTCTCCTGAGCCTCCACCATGAAAGGGCACACGCACGCACACTGTGTCTGAGCAGCGGATGCCTCAGAGCGGACTGCGCAGTTAGCGGTGTTGTATGTAGCTGAAGGTTGATTCGCCATGCTTTTCTGGTTCTGGCATGAGCCGTGCTAAATGAGGATTTTTCAGCAACCGTCCCCCTGGAACCTGCCTGCTTCAAGTGCGAGATTGACGAAGGACGAGACCCTGGTGGCCTTGCATGGCTTCGTAGCCGATCCACTGCAAAGCTCAGTGGACCATGACTCCCGGCTGCCTTTGGGCAAAGTGAACATGTTTTGAGTACCATTTGCAGATCTGTAGCACCAAAGACACACAAGCAGACCCGAACAGCTTGCAAGAAACTCTAAGTGGTCTGCTCGAGCTGAAAGATCCCTAGTAGCCTAGCCCTGGTTGTTGTCGCGAGGAATTTCGAGGCAGCCGGCTCTTGCCATTTATCCCAAGCAGCTCAGCTGGAATTACGTTGTGTTGAGGTTGAAGAAAGTTGTTGAAGAGGAGCATGGAGAGCTTGATAGCATCTGCGAGTTCGAATGCAAACGCAAGCATTGAAACACCAGCCCCCAGCACATCCTCAAGCCCTTCAAGCCTGAGTTTCCCGATGTCTCAAGCGAAGCATTTCTTCCACTTCATCTAGGAGCTTTTAGCGGTCTTGGCCATGCGCATAAAGTTCCCCTGCGCATGAAGTTCCCCTTAGTGTCACAATTTGCACAGGCTCACAAGGCAGCAGTCTCCCAAAGGTTTAGGGTTTGGGATTTGTATCCACCTTGTGTGCAGGACTCACCCTGGATGAAATCATCCGCTTCTTGGCTCGATGGGGGAACGTGGTGATGGACGGACTGTGATCTCTGCCAACAATGGGACATTTGCGACCAGCAGCCTCTCACTCGTCGGTCTGAGCCAAAACCCACGTTAAAACCCATGTTTCAGCTGGACACTGTCAGTCTAGGACTGCTTAGGATGGCACGGGCGATCCGAGCATTTTCCTGATCTGTCTTGTAAGGTGAGCCTGTGGACGTTCTCAAGGTGCTGCAACTTTGGGATCTGCATGCTTTTAAGAACCAGGCATCGAAGCCTTCCTTCATCAGACGAGGGCATCGAAGCCTTTCATCCCTCAACCGCGTGCTACCCGCAGGTGCACACCAACGGCGGCCTCTTGGACAGCAATGGGCAGGCTGCCACAACTCAGCCTCCAATTTGGCATAAGGTCCAGGGTCTTGCGCTTGTTGTCTTGGGCTTACGCACGTTACGGCCGCCCAACAGTCTTGAAGCTGGCCCAACCGTGCACATGCATCATAAGTTCCTGTAAACGAATGGAGAACGACGTGTCAGACCACATGCCCCACTGCAGCTAAACTACATCTGAGCCCAACATCTAGGATTTGCCACAGCAGGCTTAGGTACCTGCTCAAAGCTGAGAGAGAGAGAGAGAGATATATATATATATATATATACATGTAGAGATGATTCCTTCAAGGTGAGCACCTCGTTCTTTTCGGGGCGCGTCGGACCTTTGCCCGTGGCGTGCGCGCGGTCGTGGGGGCTCCTAAACACACTCTGGGGGACCTACGCTGGCAGAGCTTCTTCAAAGTTGAATTTGAGGGCAGTGCTTCGGTTTGGAGGTCCAAAAGCGTTGGGCTATGAAGTTGCGAAGGACATTTGGAGCTTTTTCGGCTCGTGAGCAAGGCACTGGTAAAGCCATCTGACCAACAGGTAGCACCAGGTAGCTGGAACGGAAAGTTGTTGTGCGGCGATGGTGCTCTATGAGCCTTAGATGTGCATGTGCTAAGAAGAATGTTCTTTGGCCAGAGATGCTGTAAGCTTGACGTAGTCTCGTCCTGGCCGGGCGTCCCAAGGTGGTTTCTATCCTCAACTCAACGCTTGGGCTGAAGTCGGCCCGGTTTTTGGCAAAGCGGGGCTACGATGCCAAGCTTGAACTTAAGAACCGAGCAAAGCTATCGTTGAGGGCTTTACTTTTTGACTGAATGATCTTTCGTCGATGTGCCGGAGTCCTTTGCGGTTTTTGTTCACAACTATGCCTGGAATTGGGGGTGAGCAATGCAGACCTCGCAGTCTCCGTCATGCATGCTGTGATTCTCGTCCAGTTCAGGAAGTTCGCATCGGCAACGAGCGATTGCAGCCTGCCAAGTTGCGACGTGCATCGTACGTTGGCAAGATCATCGAGGCGTGGATGACAGGAAGTTAGAGTTTGAAAATTGTTCGAACGGGT